>CAUOFW020007536.1:0-377395 GCA_963454935.2 Ilex paraguariensis
GAAAATTGTTGTGAATTGTGAATATTCTTGATTTCCTCATTGTATGGTTGTTGTGATGGACTTGGATTACCTTCGAGAGATGCGTAGAGTGTTAGAGGTTAGTCTATCCCAATGGGGGGTGAGATGGTTGCCTAATGCTCGTAGTGGATCGTTGTTGTGCTCGCGCGATCACTATTGTTCACATATACACCGAGAAAGGGTTAGTAATACTAGACACCTTGGGAGGATTTCGTCAATGCCGTAGGAGACTTACACGCCCTTCCTAAAGAGATTTGTGATTGTTGTTGTGGAATTGGTGGACTAGGCATGATCGTTAGGTAGATTCACGAGAAGCATCAACATACATGGTACGGGGATGAACCAAAAATACATGGAATCGGGAGTTGGGTCGTTCTTGCCGATGCATTGGTATGGGACAATGCTTAGGGAGAAGCCCTTCTTAAATAGCTTAATTAGAATTTTGTTTATCGATGCTAAAACTCACTTTATTCTTTTAACTGTTATTGCTATTGTTTTAAACTTGAGATCTCTTTTAAAATGTCACTGTTTTCATTCCAAACCTATATATATGTTAGTTGTGTGAGACCGACCGTTTGCTATGTTTTTCAAACCTTGTTTGAGTTGAGAGGATTTTGCACAGGCTTCGTGCTCACCCCTACAAATAAAATTTTTTCAGATTTCACACTTGAGAGGAGGAGTTAGGAGCCGAGGAGCCCACCCATTGGAAGACTCCGCTTGACGGGATGTGGATCCCGAGGTGGACGCTTAGAGCGACACTTTTATTTTGTTCTAGACTAGATTATGCTTAGAATATCCTTTTGAACTCTAGTTCATTTCTGTTATTTCCGCTGCGTTATATTATTACATTTTGGAGATGTAAAGGCCAAGATTAGACCTATTAATTTGGATGATAGTGTGGATATGACATATGATGAATGCAAGTTTATTTTATGATGAAAAATAGACCCGGTGTGGTCAATAGTTATGCATATGTGGACCCGGTGTGGTCAATTGTAATATAATTGTACAGGTTGTGTTTTGGGTAGAGCTCCCCGTACAAGGGAGACTCTGCCAAATTTTGTTAAAATATGAATGGTTGATGAATGAAACTTTCGTCGTGATGAATTTTACTTAATGCTCTCATACGGTAAATGATTTTTAGAATGTAATGTCACCCACGGGGTTTTTGGGGGCGTTACAGATTTGGTATCAAGCCAAGGCTTTAGGTCTTACATGGGAGCTGTAGGTTATGGAGTACCACTAGGGAAGTAGGATTAAGTTGAAGGAAATTGTTGGTCTAATTTTATATGAACCTTATGCTTTAGATTAAAGTGATATTTAGGATGTCTTGTACATCATGAAACTAAATTGTGAATTGATATGCAGGATGGACGGTGAACGGGTATGTGGACGTGGTCGTGGGCGTGGTGGTCAAGCAAATCCACCACCTCCCCCACCTCTCACGCCATAACAGGGTATTTACCCAATGTTTAAGGAACTCACCACCCTAGTGCAACAACCAGGTGGGAAACAACCACCACAACGGTGGAGTTCGTCCTTTAGTCCAAGTACCGGGCAAACGGCGATGAGAACCGAAGGATGGTAGCTCTTCGAGAATTTCTACAGTCACACCCACCCACCTTCCAAGGGAGCTCCAATCCCTTAGATGCGGATAGATGGATCCGCCGGGTGAAAAAAATTTGTGATGGTATGGGGATCGCCGGGGACCTTCGGGTTGGCTTGGCTACCTATTTTTGTTGGAAGGGGAGGCCGATTACTGGTGAGAGTCAGTGAAGAAAAGGAGGACACTAATACGCTCACTTGGGAGGAGTTTGAGCAAAGTTTTCAACGACAAGTATTTTCCAGAGTCTGTCAGAGATAAGATGAGTGCAGACTTTCTAGCTAGCCTTGCGGCAGGGCAGTATGACCGTGGCTGAGTATGAGAGGAGGTTCGATGAGCTATCCCGTTATGCTTCAGAGTTCATATCCACCGAGGATAGGAGGGCCAAGCGCTTCGAGCAGGGTTTGAGACCGGACCATCCAGAGAGAAGCTTGTGGCACTCAGAATCCGAGACTATAGAGATTTGGTTGACAGAGCGGCATTGGTGGAGAGAGACATTGATGACTCTCAGAGGAGACAGGCTATGCTAGAGGAGGCCCTGATCCGTACAGGTGCCAGTAGCAGTGGAGCACCGAGGGCGTTACCATATCGTCGCCCCGATCAAGCGGTGGGGCAGAGACCTCTTACAGTCCGAGGAGAGGGGCATGCCCCGACTAGACCAAACAACTGACCCTCGTCAATGCTTTGCTTGTGGAGGTGTAGGACACTTCCGAAACAACTGCCCGTCATTTCCACCCAAGGCCAATCAATCAGCCGGGCCATCACATGCAAATAGGCCCCCTCCACCACCGAGACCATTGAGAGCTCAAGCCCCCGGTGATGCCAATCTGGGGAGGGTATTTGCCTTAATCCAACCGGAGGAGGATGCTTCCAATGCCGTTGTGGAAGGTATCATTCTTCTCTACAATTCTTGGGCCCGAATCTTATTCGATCCTGGTGCTACTCATTCTTTTATACGTACTGCATATGCTATGAATTTGGGATTGGGTTTCGAGAAGTTAAAACATGCTTTGACTGTTGACTTGCCTACGGGAGAACAATTGGGTACTAGCCGAGTCTGCAAGGGTTGTGTGCTTCGTATTGGGGAGCACGAATTGATTGTGGATTTGATTGCTTTAGAGATGAAGGGGTATGACGTGATTTTTGGGATGAACTTGTTATCCACTTTTCATGCGGTAATGGATTGTTTCCGCAAGCGAATTACATTTTAATTGTCGGGAGGAGTAATTTTCAGTTTTGTGAATAACCGAGATTCTTTCCATCTATTTCCTACTACGGGAAGTAAATTCTTAAAAGCTAAGGCAGGGAGCCACTTGAGTTTCTTGGCTAGCTTGATGGGAGATGATCGGGATAGATCCCACTCGGGTATGGTGTTGATTATATCAGATTTTTTGGATGTCTTCCCAGATGAATTACCCGGGTTACCGCCACAGAGAGAGATTGAGTTCGCAATCGATCTTTATTCGGGAACCGAACCTATTTCTATTGCTCCTTATCAGATGGCGCCTTTGGAGTTGAAAGAGCTAAGGAAGCAATTGGACCACTTGCTGGTAATTGGATTCATCCGTTTGAGCACTTCACCTTGGGGAGCCCCGGTCCTCTTTGTGAAGAAGACGGATGAAACACTTCGGTTATGCACAGATTACCGACGGTTGAATCGGGTGACGGTGAAGAACAAGTATCCCTTGTCGCACATTGATGATTTATTTGATCAATTGAGGGGTTCTAAGTTCTACTCCAAGATTGATCTCCGCACCGGGTACCATCAACTGCGTGTCAAGGAGGAGGATATTCCTAAGACTGCTTTTCGTACTCGGTATGGTCACTTCGAGTATACGGTGATGCCGTTCGGATTGACTAATGCTCTAGCAGCCTTCATGGATTTGATGCACAGGGTATTCCGGCCATATCTAGATCAATTTGTCATTGTGTTTATTGATGACATATTGATTTATTCCCGGACACAAGAAGAACATGCACATCATCTCTCAGTTGTGCTACAAACATTGAGAGAACATAAGTTATATGCGAAGATGAGCAAGTGTGAGTTTTGGATGAGCAAGGGGTAGCGGTTGATTCCTCGAAGATTGAGGTCGTGATGAAATGGGAACCACCAAAGAATGTGACAGAAATACGTAGTTTCTTGGGGTTAGCCGGTACTATCGTAGGTTTGTGGAAGGTTTTTCCAAGCTTGCGATGCCGATGACTCGCCTTACCAAGAAGGGGGAGAAATTTGTGTGGACTCAAGCGTGTGAATTAGCTTTTCGCACCTTGAAGGAAAAGTTGACGACGGCACCGATCCTCATTATTCCGAACAGTGGGAAGGTTACGATGTTTACACCGATACTTCACTACGAGGCTTGGGATGTGTGTTAATGCAAGGAGGCAAGGTGGTTGCTTATGGCTCGAGGCAACTCAAGATTCATGAGCGGAACTATCCCACTCACGACTTGGAGCTAGCCGCTGTGGTTTTTGCTCTTAAGTTGTGGAGGTGTTACTTGTATGGAGAGAAATTTCAAGTGTTCTTGGATCATAAAAGCCTCAAGTATGTGTTCACACAGAAAGAATTAAATCTCCGGCAGAGAAGGTGGATTGAGTACTTAGAAGATTACGACTTCACTCTCAACTATCATCCGGGGAAGGCTAATGTAGTAGCGGATGCATTGAGTAGGAAGTCTCAGGGTGAAATCAATGTCCTTGCGGCTAAACGGTGGAAAATGATGGATACGTTGGAGGAGTTTGATCTATGGGTTAATGGACCGGAGGATCGACCATGTTTGTTTAACCTAGTAGCTCAACCAATCCTTTGACAAAGGATTGTGGAGTTGCAACGATTAGATCCCGAGTTGACAAAAATTCGGGATAAATTGGAGAGGAATGAGATTGTTGAGGATTGGTCTTTAAAGAATGAGGAGTTACAGTTTTGGGGAAGATTATGCGTGCCAAACGACGACCAAGTGAGGGAAGAAGTGTTGGGAGAGTGTCACCGATCGAAGTTCTCTATACATCCGGGGAGTACAAAAATGTATAGAGATATGAAACGACAATATTGGTGGAGTGGAATGAAGAAGGATGTAGCAAAGTTCATTTCAAGGTGTGCCGTATGTCAGCAAGTGAAGATTGAGCACCAACGACCTAGAGGATTATTACAGTCTCTGCCTATCCCGGAGTGGAAGTGGGATTATATCACCATGGACTTCGTGTCGGGTTTTCCACGGACTTCAAGAGGGCATAACGCCGTATGGGTTATCGTAGATCGACTCACCAAGTCAGCTCACTTTTTGGGGATGAAGACCACAGACTCGTTAGAGATCTTGAGCAGACTATACATTCGAGAGATTGTTCGATTGCATGGAGTTCCACTTTCTATCGTGTCGGATCGCGATTCTCGTTTTGTGGCTCGTTTTTGGCAAAGTCTACAACAAGCTATGGGGACAGAATTACATTTCAGCACAGCCTTTCACCCTCAAACAGATGGCCAATCCGAGAGAGTGATACAGGTTTTGGAAGACATGTTACGGGCTTGCGCATTGGACTTCAAAGGGAGTTGGATCGATCACTTACCGTTGGTGGAATTTGCGTACAATAACAGTTACCAAGCGAGTATCGGAATGGCGCCGTATGAAGCTTTGTATGGAAGACCATGTAGATCCCCGACATGTTGGTTGGAAGCCGGAGAGAGTAGTATGTTTGGGCCCGAGATTGTACGGGAGACAACGGAGAAGATTCAGCTCATTCGGGAGAGATTACGCACAGCACAGAGTCGACAAAAGAGCTATGCGGATAGGAGAAGAAGGCCTTTGGAATTCAAGGAGGGAGATTTTGTATTTCTTAAAGTGTCACCCAAGAAGGGCGTACTTAGATTCGGTAAGAAGGGAAAACTCGCTCCAAGGTACATCGGTCCATTTGAAGTGATCAAGACAGTGGGCAAAGTAGCATACCAACTTCGGCTACCAGTATCATTGTCAGGAGTTCATGACGTGTTCCACGTTTCGATGTTGAGGAAATGTCAACCAGATACGTCGCATGTCGTGGATTTGGAGGATATTGAAGTGCAAGATGGAGTCACCTATGAAGAGCAGCCGATGAAGATTCTTGATATCCAGGAGAAAGTGTTTCGCAACAAGGTAATCCAGCTGGTGAAAGTCCTGTGGCAACATCATGGCGTAGAGGAAGCAACTTGGGAACCGGAGTGGGAGATGCGAGAGAAATATCCATATTTGTTCGCTACTTGAGGTAAGTTTCGAGGACGAAACTTTCTTTAAGGGGGGTGGATTGTAAGACCCTGTACTAAAATTAAATAAGAATACTAATATCTTAAGAGTTTTTCAAATATGAATAAAATGAGGATAAAAACTTAGAATCATTGTTGAAATATTAATCATGAAGTTTGAGTTTCGAACGGATTGACTTTTGGGTCAAACTTAATTTTTTTTTTTTTTGGATGTGTTTAAAATTGATAAGGGTAACTAAATAAATATATTAATTTTTTTTTATCAAAATAACATTACCATTGAATTCGGGAGGTCGGAAAACATTGGGAGAGGTAATATGGGATGTATTAGAAGTTAGGAAGTATTTTAGAAGTAAAACCAAATTGGAGTGAAATTGGGTAAAAAGGGGTGATGGACACTGCTTAGTATTTTGATCATAACTTTATATTTTGATGTCCAATTGATCTGAAATTTTTACAGTAAATAGTAGACATCTAGGGCTACAAAAGTGTATTTCATGAAACATTTCCAATTCGACCTCTAAATGGGTCAAAACTGACCTGGAAGTCGCACTAAAAATCTGTGAACAGTACGAAGGAAACCCGATTTTTTCTGAACAGAAAATATCGGGTTTTGCTCGATTTTCTTGCCCTATAAAAACCTAATGTCGTCCCTTTAGCATTCATTTCACCCCTCCAAACCCTAGGAACCATTTTAGAGGAAGAGAGGAAGATAGAAATACCAATCAAGAGGGATTTATACCTTGTAGAAATCAAAACTTCAAATTCTTCAAGAATACATTCTCCTCCCATTTTCTTCCATTCTTGCTACCCTCTCACCCAAATCTTTTGAAACCCTAGGAGGAGAAGATTAAGAGGAAAATAAAGGAGAGCAAGAAGGTCTTGAAGCTTGGGTCTTAGCTTGGAATCTTGATTTAAGGTAGGAGATTTTCTCTCAATCTCTCACATTGAGGCTAGATATATATCTATAGATATATATATGTATATAGATATATGTTTCTTCACTCTCCTTCTCATATATATAATATGAAATACATGATTCTTGTTCTATTTGTAATAAATGCCATGTTTTGAACAATATGAAGGGTGGGTAACCACCAAAGCTCTATTGATTTTTTTTTTTATCTTCAAAGCCCTAGTTTTCAAGAAAGGGGGATTTTCTCCTAATTTCTTCTTTGTCTTTGATTTTAAAACTTTAGTGTTGAATATTGTATAACAAAATGATATAGATTACGATCTCTTGCATATTTTCTTGGATTATTCGATTATATGACAAATGTGAAAACAAAATTGGGGATTTTACTATATTTGGGAAATTGTTGTGAATTGTGAATATTCTTGATTTCCTCATTGTATGGTTGTTGTGATGGACTGGGATTACCTTCGAGAGATGCCGTAGAGTGTTAGAGGTTAGTCTATCCCAATGGGGGGTGAGATGGTTGTCTAATGCTCGTAGTGGATCGTTGTTGTGCTCGCGATCACTATTGTTCACATATACACCGAGGAAAAGGGTTAGTATACTAGACACATTGGGAGGATTTCGTCAATGCCGTAGGAGACGGTACACGCCATTCCTAAAGAGATTTGTGATTGTTGGTTGGAATTGGTGGACTGGGCATGATCGTTAGGTAGATTCACGAGAAGCAATCAACATACATGGTACGGGGATGAACCAAAAATACATGGAATCGGGAGTTGGGTCGTTCTTGCCGATGCATTGGTATGGGACAATGCTTAGGGAGAAGCCCTTCTTAAATAGCTTAAATTAGAATTTTGTTTATCGATGCTAAATTCACTTTATTCTTTTAACTGATTATTGCTATTGTTTAAACTTGAGATCTCTTTTAAAATGTCACTGTTTTCATTCCAAACTTATATATATGTTAGTTGTGAAATGAGACCGACCGTTTGCTATGTTTTTCAAACCTTGTTTGAGTTGAGAGGATTTTGCTACAGAGCTTCGTGCTCACCCCCTACAAATAAAAATTTTTCAGATTTCACACTTGAGGAGGAGTTAGGAGCCGAGGAGCCCACCCATTGGAAGACTCCGCTTGACGGGGATGTGGATCCCGAGGTGGACGCTTAGAGCGACACTTTTATTTTGTTCTAGATTAGATTATGCTTAGAATATCCTTTTGAACTCTAGTTCATTTCTGTTATTTCCGTTGCGTTATATTATTACATTTTGGGGATGTAAAGGCCAAGATTAGACCTATTAATTTGGGATGATAGTGTGAATATGACATATGATGAATGCAAGTTTATTTTATGATGGAAAAATGGACCCGGTGTGGTCAATAGTTATGCATATGTGGACCCGGTGTGGTCAATTGTAATATAATTGTACAAGTTGTGTTTTGGGTAGAGCTTCCCGTACAAAGGAGACTCTGCCCAAATTTTGTTAAAATATGAATGGTTGATGAATGAAACTTTCGTCGTGATGAATTTTACTTAATGCTCTCATACGGTAAATGATTTTTAGAATGTAATGTCACCCACGGGGGTTTTTGGGGCGTTACAAGGACACGTTTTAATACTTTCAAGAAATATTGGGTGTCACACAACAAAGCATTAAAGGGGAGTGTTAAAGTTAATACTTTATTGTGTTATTTTGTATTTTGACTAAAAATATTATATTTGTAATTGAGTCATAAAATATTAGTATGTGTTTAGGTCATGTTTTGTTGTATTTAATTAGGTCAAAAGATAGAAAATTCTAGAATTATATGGGTGTGTCTAAATAAAGATTATAAGAGTCTTTCCTAGAATATATAAAGTGTTTATATTTAGGTGTGTCCATAAAAGTGTGAGAGACTTTTCTAAAATGTACGGAGTGTCCATATAAAACTTGTAAAAGACTTTTTTAGAAGATGAATGCAATGAAAAATTTAGTTCCAAAACTTCCCTTAAATTCCTTGCTAGTCTGCTGTTTGCTTTTTTAATTAATCAAAATTCAAGCTTAATTTAAGAGCTACACTGATTTTTACATTGTTATGTATTGTTTGGACATTCCAAAAATAATTTGGGGGAGATAAGGTTAGAGGTTGATAGCATAATTGTACTTTTGCATTTTAATTAGTTTTATCCGTTAATTTGCTCAATTCAAAACTTTGAAGGGGCAATTTATCGAAATTGAAACATGAGGTAGTTAATTGTAATAGTATCCATAGTTGAGGGGATAATTTGAAATTAACCCTATATACTTATCCACGTATATTACTACAAATTTTATTTTGGTTAGACTTAGAAGAGAGCAAGTCCAAACAACAAGAAAATTAAATAAACAATTAAAATAGAAAACTAAATAGTATTAAAAAAAAAGTAGTTAAAAAAATTCTTAGAAAAGCGCAATCAAATGATACCTTCTTCAAGTTTAACAATCAAAACACCGGTTTGGCTGTTCACAAGCAAGTGAGCTTCTTCTTCATTTAGGTTATAAGCTCTGCTGACAAATTCAGTTGAGAAACCCTGCAGGATACCTAGGGTTCCTGCCAAGAGGAAACAGGTGAATTGGCCAGGTGTATGAGCCTTGGCAGTTTCACCCAAGAAGAGAATGACCACGTCCGAGTCTCCGCCGTTGAACCACCATGAGATGCCTCCCAGAAGCACCGGAATTGCATCCCCCTTGTTTATTATCAAAACATTTTCTTTTGAAGTGTTGGGTGCAATCATCCCAACTGTACAACTACCTGCGGAGAGAAGATAATGTCCTATGAGGTGATGGACAGAAGCCTCGTATATATACTTGGTCTCTGTCGAAATATACAATCCCGGTTAAACTCAAATTTAATTCTTGGATTATATAACTCTGAGTTAGAATGCATGTTCAACTCAGGATACATAGACCTTAATTATCTTGAAAAGATATCAATGGGCCGTTGATCCAATGATACTCTTTGTCTTGTGAAGGTTTTGTCTTCTTGAAATTAAGAGTTCAAGTCCCCTTCTTTTCCCTTTCCAAAAAAAAAAAATAAATAAAAATAATTACCTCGAAAAGGATAGACCAGGTCTCATACCTTGAAGAAGATAACCGATCTTGGCAGAATTTGCAGAGTGGGGCAGAGCAAACCCACGAGGTTTCAGAACAAGCTTGCCAGCACCAACCTTAGCTTCACCCAGCAATGGAGATTTGGAAGTTGACCAACTGTAGTATCCACCACCATCTCCCTCAAAAACTGTCTGGTCTGCCTCTTGTGGCCCCAAGTTCAACTCCATAGTCTTTGTGTGTGTGTGTGAGAGAGAGAGAGAGAGAGCAGATGAACTTAATATAAAGCTCTATTGCTTTGACGTAGACTGGGTGAGATTGAGCTGTCCAGGCAATAAGAGATAAGTATTGGTAGTTGAGTAATGTTGCACCGACTAAATTATTGATATGGCTCATAAGATTTGTGATACAATTCTAGGTTAAGAAATAAAGGACAAAGACTTAAAACATCAGATATATTTTTTGGCAATCCAACACTACAAGTTTATTAATTTTTTTTTTTTGTATGACAATTTTTTATACTAAAGTGGGACACTGCAATGATCATACATGCTCACACATATTTCACGTGAGAGAGAGAGAGAGAGACTGTGTTAAAGAATATACGAGGATTAGATAAGGATCGACAAAGATGGTTGAAAGGGAAGGGTTTTGTAAGGATGAGGATTTTTCTAGTTTTTGAACTGGTTACGAAAAGGTCGACACCACCTATTTTAATAGACTAATGCTCTATGGATTTAAAAAGTAGAATTAAAAATTAGACTTGATAATCTCAACCATTGAATAGGTAGTGAGTCTCAATAAATACTGAGACCCACAGTGAAATCAATAGTTGATATTATCAAGTCTAATTTTTAAGTCTACTTTTTAAGTCCATATAGTATTGCTCATTTTAATAAAACGGAAAAAGGAATCCGGGAGCTGTTCATAAATAGTAAATTTATAATATAAAGAGTAAGGATATTTGTACTTAAAAATTTAATTTAATTTTTTAACATAATGATGTGATTTTATAGGAATTATTAGATTAACACTAAGTTCTAATATTTGTTGGGGCCTATAATCAATCCAAATGTCACAATGAATTAGATCAGCAAATTATGTTAATAAATTATGTCTCAATAACATTAGAAATATAAAACACGTCAAATTTTAATAAGTTCATTCAGTAATATCAAATAAATTCATTAAACGATTATCAACGTCTCTTTCAAAATCATTCATATAGCACCTTGCATGAATTACCTCTAATATATAATATAGCAAGTATATTATTTCATCACTGACACGTGATATCAGTAACCATTAACAACTGATCATGTAAACTTAGTGAACCCCACACTCGATCCGGATAGGTGTGTCTCAATTATGGTTTTTTTTTTTGTGTAAATTATTGAAATTATAAGGGGTTTCCATAAATAGCGTATCCTCAAAACAAGTTGTCTATATTACCGATATTTTTTTAAGGTATTTTAACAATATTTATAGTATTTGTGGCTAATTTTATTATATTTGTAGGTATTTTTTTTAACTATTGTGCTATTGAAAAAAGTGAACAAAATAATTACTATAACAATGATAAAAGCATTCACAAAAGTGGTAAAAAAATTTATACTAACAAAAAATAATAAAAATAATTATGGTAATAGTAATAAAAACACTCACACAAATAGTAAAATTATCCACAAAAATGATAAATTTTTAGTTATAAAATAACTCACAAAAAATATAAAAAGTACCCATTCAAGTAATAAATTTAAAAGATATATAATTTATTTTGTCGATATCTTAAGCAAGTCCTCCTCAAAAATTTCTGATCTTACTGTTATAGAAAAATTTTAGTCACGTCACTTTTAATTTATTATATATTCAAAAACACCCTTTTATTATTCAAAATATCACTAAAACTCATCTAGTTTATATTTAAACATCATTAACACCCCTACTGTTAAACCATCGTTTCTAACCTAAAAAAATCATTTAAAATACTAAAATTGCACATAGATAAACCACAAACAATATTTCTACATAAAATTTGATTAAAATTTGAGCTAATTAAAATTTATTTTTCTACATATATAAAATTTGAGCTGATTAAAATTTAATTTTCTATACATTGAAATTTAAGTCCATTAAAATTCGATTTTAGCTGATTAAATTTTATTTTTTTTACATATTAAAACTCAAGCCTATCAAAATATCTTTTTTACATATGAAAATTTGAGAGATTTTGAGTTCTACCTGAGTTGTTACCTCCGATAAAATTTGCATCAATTCAATTAAAATTTATATTTTTTACTTATTAAAATTTGATTCAAGTTAATTAAAATTTATTTTTTACGTATTAAAATTTGAGTCGATTAAAATTTATATTTTTTTATGTATCCAAATTCAGACAAATTAAAATTCAGAGCGAGTTGATTAATATTTGATTCGAACCGATTAAAAATGAATTTTAATCAACTCAAATAGAATTTTAATTGATTCAAATTTTAATACGTAAAAAATATAATTTTTAATCGATTCAAATTTTAATATGTAAAAATTAAATTTTAATTAGCTAGGCCCGAATTTTAATAATTAAAAAAATAGAAAACACAGGGATCTCATTGAAGATATGTCTAATTTTTTAAAAAATATATCATGGGCGATTTAGTAAAATTATATTCTAGTTAATATTTTTAATCTGATAGGGATCTTAGTGAAGATTCAAAAAATAAAAGGGTGACAAGTTTTTTTTTTTTTGAATTGTCAACAATACAAGTTTGTCGCGTTGAAATTGAGTTATTTGACGCTAATTGTGACAAACAAGGCAAACTTGTATAGTTAAGATGACATTTTTTAACATTAAAGTGGGGCATTACAATGATAATACACGCCCACACATATTTCACATGTGTGCGTGGTTGAGAGAGTGAAGGAGAGAATTGAATTGAAGCGAACACAGATTTCACATGTGTGTGCAGGGAAAGAGAGAGAATTGAGGAATAGAGAAGAGAGTAATACTATTTAGACTTAAAAATTTGATTTAATCTGTTGATATAATGATGTGATTTTATAAGAATCATTGGATCAACATCAAGTTTCAATATTTGATAGGGTCTATAGTGAATTCGAATGTCACGGTGAATTAGGTCCTAATAACATTATTCTAATTGAGGGCCGACAAAGGTGGTTGGAAAGGAAGTAAAATGAAATTTAGTTGGAGTTTGGTGAGGGTGAGAAATTTTTTAGTTTCTGTTCTAATTACGAAAAGGTGGGGAATTATTTTGATAAGGCCCAAAAAATCTTATAAAGAGTAAATAATCAAATATAAGTGTGACATTATATTCTAATAATTGACACATGATATCAGTCATCATTAATATCATCCCATCAAATAAATTTAGTGAACTCCACTTATGTTAGTTAGACGTGTCTCAATTATATTTATTGAAATTGAAATTATAAAGGGTGCCTAAATGCCTATTTTTGATTTTAAAGATTATTTTATTTAAAGTCTAATCAAGACCCATTGATTTGAAATATTTGAAGCTTCTCCCCAAATCTTTCCACCATCCACAAGTTGTTTTAAGTGGATAATAATAGACCACACGTATTCAATTAATTAGTATATTTTTTGCCTTTTTAGGATAAGACCATCGTTTTGTAAGTTCTATTTCTCCGTATCACTTGTGAAATTTTGTATTTTAAAATACGGTGTAATATAAATAATTTTAATAGAGATATTAGTGATCATTAGATGAGTTTATTTGAGATCAACAGATAAATTTATTGAAGTTTACATTATTTTATATTATAAATATTAAAAAATGAATCCTGCTTTCTATAAAGTACATTTTTTTTTTAAATATGAATTGACTTAGTGTAGCTAAAAAAGTTAAAATTTAAATTTATAAGATTAAAAATTAAACTTTAAATGAGTTATTATAATTAAAAGGTTAAAAATTTTAATTATAATATAAATCGTTAGATCTAAAAGATCTGGGTCGTTATTATATTTTTCTAACCGAGGAATTTAAACAATTCAAACTGGAGGTTCTGTTATATTATTATAAATTATTTTAAATCATAAATTTTAATTTAATAATAAAAATTCATCGAGCATGAAAACAATAAAATAAAATAACACCTTTTAGTGTCATTGAACAAAAAAAATGCACAATCAGTTTTATTGGGTCCTGTTCCACTTTCAGCCCACAGCTCAAATGATGAAACACATTCTGGCCTTATGCTTTGGACAATTAGACAGATTTCCACCGCAAAAGTCTCCGTCCAATATCCGAAGAGTCCATTTCATCACGGGCTTGTTTAGATGGTTTTTTTGAGAAAAGTATGGATCGAATTCCTTAAACTCTTTTAATTTTAAGTCCCTTTTTATAAAAATTGAATTCAACATTAAATTCAGTTTATATCCATATTTAATGTGCCCACAAATATATCACTATTATGATAATATATTTATATATAAATGACTATTTTGCTCCTACATCAATCTAATCAAAATCTATGTTTGTATATATATGGGGATATAATTGTATTTTTGTATCCTGAACCCGTTACCCCTCATCCAAAACCCACCCTCCCCCCCCCCCTCAGGCAGGTTTGATTAAACCCATGATTTGGGGTTTAAAATCCAAACCAATAACGAACTGGACTTGGTAACCCAAGCTTCAAATTTTTGGCCAACACATGAATTTTGTGTGTCATTTAGACTATTTTTTCCCAACCCATCTTCCAAAGCCCCCCTCCCCCTAATCCCACTTACCAAATAGCCCCTCATGGACTTCATTATAGCACCCAATAAATAAATACCGTACCTCCAAATTTTATGAATTCAAACTCTCTCAATTACTTTTTTTTCTTCAATTTTCTTTAATATAATGTTATATGAGTAACGTGTAGATTTTGATTTCAATGGACTAAATTTTCTCCTTATCAAAAAATTCTTTAATCATGGTCACCACTCCACCAACACCAAAATGAAGGGAAATGAAATTGCCGAAATACCGGAAAATGTTTCACAACTCATGGAACCCAAATGCATATCATCACTTAGATGAATATTGGATGAGTTTGTCCAAAAGATAATATGCATTTGAGTTGCAACTTTTTGAGTTCCATTTAAGTTGTGAAGCATTACTCGTTCAACTTCGTTATCAAAATTTGAACTTGTTTCATATTCAAATCTAACCTGAGTAATGTGTTGCTCGGTTAGGTAGGCTCGAATAAATAACAAAGTATCACGTTTATGTTAATCCATAAAGCGCCTTCAATTCCAATCTAAATATTGTTAGTTCAAGTCTTATTGGGTGTGTGTTTTGCAGATACTCTTTTGTCAAATTCAAACTCCAAGTACAAAAACAAGTTGAGTCATGCCGAACCGAGCTCAAGCCTGTGATAATCAATTTGAGCCGAACTTAAGGATACTAAAAAATAAAAAATTCAGCTCCATTAACAGTCCTAATCTTCATAAGATGGTGTTTGCTTGATTTGAGTTCCACAAATCAAACTCAAACTACCCTTGACAAGTGTTTAGGCCATCTCTCCATATTAATCAGTAGTTAGGGTATGTAAAAGTCACCAGCACCTGATGTACAATGTCTCCAAAAGCCTAAAAACTTCAAAAATTCTAGGAAAACTGGAATAAGTTTAACAGGAGGCCTGACCACCCAATTCATGCCGACACGTCTAAGCAATTTGCATGTAATTAACAGAGTGATCATGTAGTTGAATGTGAGGGCAGGCCTTGTCATAATGGTAAGATTGTTCTGTTGTGGCATGAAGGTTAAGGGTTCAGTTATGAAAGCAGTCTCTTTGTTTACAGGATAAGACTACATACATCTAACTCTCGTTAGGTCTTGCAATGACAAAGAGTCTCGGACACTAGGTACGTCATTTTATTATGTAGTTCAATGTCTTGGTTAGCCTAATTAATAGACCAAACTGTAAAAAGGACCAAGTAACTAGCTTACTGACCTGATCTTCCATATAAATGTAAGGATGATTCAGAGTCACATTATTCATTACATACTTTGAACTTATCATTTAGAAGAAACGAAACAGCTCAGAAGACAAAGGCAAGGACCATAGTATACAAAGAGAATGAGAAAGTATCTCACTTGCCATTGATCCTTTCAATAACAGTGATGAGTCCTTGACTACCAAGCTTTCCATCCCCATTAGCCACCATCCCTGAAAACAACTGCTTAGACAACGCAGCACCAGGCAACACGACTACATTGTCACCCTCCTCTTCCCCAGCATCCACACCCATCCCCAAATCTTTCACCATGTACTCAGTAAACCCACCAGGCCTAAAGTCCCTCCCAATCATTCTTTCGCCAAACAACTCCATCACCATCGACCCTGCTGCCCCGCCCCTCACTGCCTCCATCCACTTTCTCACATCCAACCCCGCCTTCTCCGCAAACACCAATCCTTCACTCAACCCAACCAAATTCGCACCCACGGTAATCTGGTTCGCAATTTTGCAACTCTGCCCACACCCAGCACCACCCACATAGGTCACCCTCCCCATTACATCAAACAAAGGTTCCAGCCACTTCACTACATCCGCATTTCCACCAGCCAAAATAGCTAACTTGCCTTCTTTTGCCCCAATGTCACCACCAGACACCGGAGCATCGACAGCCCAACAATTCTTCTCGCGGGCGACCTCAAAAATTCTTTTAGCAAGTTTTGGATGACTACTAGTGGTATCTACAACAACGCCACCAGCGTTTAGGCCAGAAAGAACGCCAGCGGGGTTATCTAAGACAATTTGTCGAACATCTGATGGGTGACCTAGCATTGTAAAAACAACGTCGCTTAGCTTGGCGAGCTCGGCGGGGGAATTGGCAATATGGGCGCCTTGGGATTGGAGAGAGAGAGTTTTGGAAGTGGTGCGGGCGTAGACGGTGAGGGTATAGCCGGCGGAGAGAAGGCGAGAGGCCATGGCTGAGCCCATCACACCTATGCCTATCCAGCCTATGCTGGTTTGGGAGGGGGTTATGGGTGTTGGATATGGAGTGGTCATCGTAGGTGGGAAGAGATAGAAATCAGAGAAAGGACTTCAGATCTTGGCTTTGGTCGATTGAAAATGGGGAAGATTGTGTTTGTGGTTATTTGATCAGTGATTAAACTTCTTTAAGCCCAACTAGTCAACCAACTACATGGCATTCATCGAAAAAATCATACAAAAATGGATAAAATACACTTTTGATCCCAAAATATGTGTATAGTGTCTATTTGATCTATAATTTTTTAATTATGTCTATTTACACCCTAAGATTCCTAATTTATATTCATGTAATCCAATCTCAATCGTTCGTTAAAAAATTGATAACGTCTTTTGCTCACGCACCAATCACGTGGGTCCAAATAAATAGAAATTAAGAACTTTAGAAATTAAATAAACACAAAATTAAGAATCATATAATTAACGCGCGATCAGAACCATCACGATTTTTTGGTGAACGTGTGGGACAAAACCACGTAAATACAAATTAAGAATCTTAGCACTAAAAGTATATTTTAACCCTTGAAAAATCAATCCTTGATTAGGCAGTGGTTTACTTTGGCTTTTACTTCGGTTGTTTCGATTGTCGTGACCCGTGGCATTCGCCATTTGTTTTCTTACTAGGGATAACTCGTACTTGAAGGCACAGTTCAACTAAAAAAAATTGAACATTGAATAATCGAGCACAGAACTAGAGGCCTAAACTCGCCTTATATCACATGTTCGAAGACACTGTATATAATTCTTAAACACGAAATAATCAAATAATGAATATAAATATGTATTAAGCTGAAAATCATTTGGTCATTTTTAATGTCATGACTTTAGTGACATAAAAAGGGTAAAAATATAGATATTCTGTAAAAAAAATTTCAATTTTTCGACAGAATAGCCTCTGAAAATATGACTTTATGCTTTTTTTTTTGTTTGGAAAGTTCCATATCTGTTCAATTGGTTCTAAGGGCCGGCTTCGTTAAAGCCCATGACCATGAGCATTGGCCAACATTTTAGTCCCTTCTTCTAGACCACCATGCTAGTTTTCTTTGTTGGCAAAAACGACATTAATCGTATCATGTTATTTTCGTGTCGTGTCATTTTCAGTCATTTCAATTTTAGATCGTGTCATTTTCGTTTGTGTCAGTATTTGTGTTAGTATTTTAAATTATTTTTATTAAAGAAATTGAAATCAATATAGACAACTTGACATTTGTGGGCAATTACTATGCTGACAGAGATTACTCTAATAATAGAATTTCAAGAAATTTGCAACTTGTCTACAAACTCAGTCTTTCGAATTTACAGTTCACAATCTGACATAACAATAATCAGAATTCACAATAAAAATTCTCCAAAAAATCATCATTCCAAGCCCATCAACTTTGGCAACCATCAATTCCAATCAAAATAAACCAATAACACAATGTTTTTTGTATTCACTTTACCAAACTTAGTCCACACAACAAACACGTAAAGAAAAAATCACGGCAAACAACCTATGACGGAAGGCATTTTGCAACTCACTAAATACGCTTGTGAATTGTTCACTCAATATAACACTTTGTTTTTTGGATCACATAAATCAATCAATCTACTAATAACCCGATATTTTTTTTAAAATTTTGACATTATTTCTTTTTAAAATATGAACCTGTGTACATAACTGAAAGGTGAACAAAACAACCAAAACAATAATGAATTTCACATGATCGTTCAAATCTTAGAATGCTAAAGAGAAGGCAAAATTTTAATTATTTTTGCAAAATAATTAAAGAAAGTTACATCAATCTAATCTATAATAATAACCCGCTATTTTTTTGCAAATTTCGGCAGAATTTCCTTTAGAAATAGGAGACTATGGAAATGTCAACCTGTATACGTAACTGAAAAACAAACATTACAATCCCCAAAAATCAAACAATTCATGCCCAACAACCTGTGCCCCAAGGGGACAACACAACCGCAATTGCACATCGTAATTTGAAATTGAGTTGGTGTCTACCCTCAAAATGCACAGTATAAAATGCAAACACACAACAATTTTATGTGCACAAATTTGAGCATTATCATATTCTTTGTTGTAAATCTCTGAGGCAATATTTGGTCCACCAAGATAAAGGATGTTCTCTATTGGTAGTCCAGCTACAGGCATGTTGGAAGGAAGGGTGGGAGGTCGGAGGTGGACAAATGAGGAAAGCAGAACAACAATATGCAAAAAGGTATCAACTTCTACATAAAAACAATAAAACCACAACATAAATGAGAAAAGATCCCTACTTCTTTATGTGCAATTGTACAGGTGTGCATTTAAGTAACGGCCAACAAGGAATGATGGTGCAAATGTTTATATTCAATAAAAAAGCTATGTAGTCTAGGGACAACATATAGAATAGACCGTTGAAGATCAATTTTTAAGAAAACAATTGTTTAATGAATCACTTGCACTCAAAGTTGTTAAACTAATAAAAAGAATTCTTCAAGAACAAAAAACAAATAAAAAAGACCAAGAAGAGGTATTTGTAGTAAAATTGAATGAAAGTTGTTACCTTCATTGGCTTAATTTGAGTGAAGCACCGCAATCATGAAATTCATCAAACACCTAAATGGGAAAAAAACAATTCAACGGATTAAGAATGATTCATGAATTTTGTGTTACAACATGAGCACACGTGGTAGAATAGATTTACTACATTGTTGAATTAAGATGCATGTAAAAGCATTGGATTTATAGGTGTGAAATAGTTGTCTAGAGTGCTTAAAACTGTAACACTCATCCGAATGGTGTTGCTCGACCTGCATCTAAGGACGAAAACAAAGTTAAGAATTTTTAGTCAAGGACGGAAATTATTTTTTGCCAAACAAATATACCCATTTGGTCGATTCACGAGTTGGTCACCTGGATGGCAAGTTGATGGATTTAGATGTAATGATAAAATTGAAAATTGGAAGATATGAGTACCATAATTGGAAACTTTAATAACCAAATAGGATTATCTCAATTGATCACAATCACATACTGATTTCATAGTGCATGACGTTGTCAATGGAGTTTTTTTCCTGCACTAACCATTTGCTATCATTAGATATCTCGCCACATTATTATTTGTACAATGGACAGTCTAGAATTAAACTTCAGGGCCAACCACAACATAAGATTTAAAATCCGAGCAGATCTAATTCCTAACCACCACTATACTAACTAAGCTTCGAAAGAACTTGAAATGCCATAGAATTGAATATCATGATAAACAAGTAACATGAAGCCAAAGGCAAAGGAAAAAGAAAGTCCTATGCAAGCAAGAGTTCTATATTAGTTGGAACCACAAAAGCTACCAAAGTCAAGTGTATAAATATGCAAAACAGGTCCACACATGGGTAGCTGACAGTTAACTACCAAAACCAAGAAAAAGAAGGGAAGAAATGTGACTTAAACAAAGAAAAAGAAAGATCTCCTTCGTGATTGCGAACATGATCTCAAGCCACAAGTTAGGAAAAAAGGTTTAGCCACGGCCTAAAACAATGTGAATGATGTATTATCTGTCTGTCCTGATTAAAATATTGAAAAAAGGTTTACCAACTTGAATATCTTGATTCACGAAACAAAAACACCAAAATACAAGTGGACATGGTTTAAAGGTTAAAAATCAGAACACACTATTAAATGCTGATTGTCAAAAAAATGACATGGACCCATGTGAGAAAAACTACAAACAAGGAACATCCTTATTATATAGGCGATGCATTACAACTTCTGAATCCACCAACAGTTAAAAAATCAGGGAACATTGCCATTAAACGTATCAACATTCCTTTAAAACTTCCATGAAAAAACAATTCCCTCCTAAAAACTCAATTAATTATAACAGGTATACAAAACTCCATAGTCTTTCTCACAATCCATTAAATAAACACCTACTATCCACAATTTTCCACAACACTGACAGACAGAAACAGTCCCCACCAATCAATTCTATTATACATACAATACAATTATTAATCAAAACATTTTATAAGAGTTCAAGAGGGGGAGTAAATACCTCCAACTTAGGCAAAATATTACAGCAATGGACAGAATTTTGAGAGTCTTTAAGTTATGCTCCTTCAATTTGCTAATTAGGTATGCAATTTTTCACACAACACTCCAAGCAAAGAATGAAAAGTGAAAAAGGAAGAAATAAAGCAAAGAAGTCAAACTTCATATGCAAAAGTGAATGCTCTAAAGCAAACCCATAACAAAAAATTAGCAAACAAAAAGAAATAAACTGAACAAAAAATTTGAAACCAGTTTAGTTGTTTGTCAAATTGAAACTGAACAAAGATTGATTGCTTATACATTCAACCTCAATTAATCAAACCAAAAAAGATAGAATTATGGAACATCATCACCAAAATGAAGTAGATTAATAGAGCTAGACAAATTCCCCAAATCAAGTAAACTGACTTTTTGTATTCATGTTCCTAGATGGAGATTATAACAACTATTAATTCAAACAAATCAAGTTTAGAAAATGAAAACAAAAATACACCCCAAATCCTCTCCACCTTCAAAGAAAGCCCTAACCCAAATTCCGTCAACTATCTCAAGAATTTCAACAAACACATGGTGTGCCATTGTGTGGTGGTGTGGGTTTGATGCAGGAGATGGGGTTGGGTGGACTGTGTGGCTGGCCTTAGGTTGGTGGGTGGTGGCAGTGGGGTTGCTGTGGCTATGGAGGGTTGGGGAGCGGGCATTAGGTTGGTGGGTAGTTTTACGGTGGAGGGTCGGGGTTGGGTGGCGATTGGACCATGGTGGGGTGGGTTTTTCAGGGTGTGTGTGTCAAGTTACAAGGAAAAGGTGAGAGAGATGGGTAGGAGGTGGGGGAGTGGGGTAGGGTGGGTTTTCGGGGTGGGTGGGGTGGACGTGTGTGTGTGTGTGTGTGAGTTACAGGGAGAAGGTGAGATAGATGGGTAAGAGGTGAGGACTTGAGACAGAGAGAGATGGAGGAAGACATACCTGGTCGTCGAATCTGTGTCTGTTGTTAGCTGCTAGCCGGAGGGTCGCTAGTCGCCGAAAGTAGAAGAGGAGGTGGAAGAAAGGGAGGGAGAGAGGAGGAGGCGTTAGCCCGTCAGCGAGAAAAGAGAGAGAGAGAGAGAGAGAGAGAGAGATAGAGAAGACAGACATAGAAAGGGCAGAGAAGAGGTGGGGGTAGATGGGGGGGTTAGTGTTTGTGTGTGTGTGAGAGAGATATGAGGGATACCTGGGTTAGCAGTAGCGACGGTGCTGGTGGTGGTGTTGCTGACGAAGTGGTTGTGGTGGTGCTGGTGCTGGTGATGTCGCTAGGGCATAACACAGAGAGAAAGAGAGAGACTAAGGACTGACGGAGTAAAAAAAAAGAAACAACAATGAAGCAATGGAATGGCTTGGAGAGGTCTAATTTTGAAAAAAAAAAAACAGAGAGAGAGATGGAGGGGAGGCGACATTTCTGACAGTGAGGTGAGGGGACGAGTTTGGGGGGGGAATGGAAAAAGATTGATAGCCGTTAGATGTAATGAATTATGACCGTTCGATCGACTTGTTGAAGTCCGCTATGTTTTATATTATAGATGTACAAACGCTAGAGATGGGATTCTCTGTGGGGATTCTCATGTACTATATAGAGAGAGAGAGACTGAAACAGAGATGAGCCCAGTGAGAGAGACGAGGTTTCAAGGAGCGCTGAGAGAGAGAGCGCTTCATAGTTGAGTGATGAAGCATTGAAGACGATGAAGTCTCTGTGAAGATGATGAAGAGGAAATTGGCGTAAAAATGCAAATACCGAACCCCAATTCTCTAACTAGAAGTACTGAGCAAAAAAGGGTTAAGCTCATACCCCGAGAGTCAGGGTGACTCAACGTAAATTGAAGTCTAAAACAATATTTATAAATGAGATTTTTTATGTTTAGTATAAATTTATTTTTTTTACCTTTGAAATGAAAACGTACTAATTAAATTTTATATTCAAATTTTACTTCCATATTTTTTTATCAATTAATAATGTCGCTAATCCAACTAATTTTTCCTGTTATATCGTTGGTCCTTTTTTGTTGGGGGTGTTTGCCAACTTGACTTCTTAAGAGAGAGAAAAATTTGTAAGTAATGATTTAATTTGATAATTTTTTTTTATCATTAATTTTTTTAAAATTTAATTTTTTGGGTTTTTAATGTTTGGGTTAGATTAGGGGCCTAAATGATTGAATTTAAATTATTTTTGATTGGGTATGTATTTTTATGATGCCTTTTTGTCAAGCTTAAAATATTTATGATTGTGAATTTAATTTTTTCAAATGGGTTATTTAAAATATCTAAAAATTTGGGGTCTTCCATAAAAATAGGGCCTAAATCCCAAACTTTTTTATTTCTATTGTTGAGCCCCCTGTGCTGAGAGTGAATTCTCCGGACATTCGCACTCACATTTTACAAAATTGGCAAATCCAAAAAATTAGTGCTCTTACTTATTTATTATTACTAAAATTTTTATTTGATAAGTGCGTGCATGTCTAAAGATATATATTAAATTAAAATAATATTAATAAACTATAATTACCATTTTAGAACTTTATAATCGACATATATTTAAAAATTAAATAGTTTGTCACACAATTCTGCATGAAATTTTAATTTTTATATTTTATTTATATTCAACTTTTATGGTGAATGTGTCTGTATGAATATAATTTGACGTTCTCAAGGTGCTTCCTTCTTAAAAAATTTTTGAATGTTGATATTTTTGCACTCCCGCTCTCGTTCTAGACTCTAGATGTGATCTAGGTCATGACACTGCAATTCTATCGGCAAATTATTCGATATTAGAGGATATCACCTGACAATTTTATATAGTGTTGCCAACGAAATATATACAAGTTTTTATAAAGAGTTTGTCCATCATATAGTTTATGACAATGTTATGTGGTGTCTGATGAACACTAAATTCTTTCAATTTTATTGTATGATTTTATTTTGGATGTTAATTCATTCTACTCTTTTTCACCAAGTTTACAAATATTTAACAGCAAATCCTGAAACTTATTAATAACTAATCCAAAAACAATTGAGTTTTCAATAAGAATCATCCAAAGATTGTATAAACAGTTGTAAAATCAAACCCTATCACTTCAAAAAATTTAAAATATATTTAGAGAACACAAAAAAAAATGTATATAATTTGGAGTTTTGTATATATAAGTTTTGAGTTACTTATTTTTCGGATATAATTTTGACTATGAAATTTTAATTACCTATTTATAGGAATTCATTCGAGATGAGCCACACGTTGAGCAATGTTATATGGACCTTATTTGAGAATCTAATTTGGGGACCTAATGATGTGGCTTTAATGCAACCATTGAATTAGTTTTGAGTTTCAATGTTAAATGGAGCCCACAACCAATCCAATGGTTGTATTGAATTAGGTCCCTAGATTAGGTCTAAATAACATTTTCCTTACAAAATATATATGAGGTTACAACTCAATTTGGTGATAATATCATATACTATAAAATAGCCGATACACTCTTTGATGATGCACAAAAATGATTTTGAACACCACCTGTCAAGTGTAAATAATAAATGCAGTAAAAGTAAAAAGAGAATTGGAGGAGACAAGATTTATAGTGGTTCGGTCAACTCAACCTACGTCCACTCTTGAATGACTTTCGTTGTCGAGTACTTTATTAATTTAAGGGTATGGAGATAGAGAATACAAGCTTCAAGGGAGAATAGAGAATCAAGGAAGGTGTGGTGCCAGGCAATCAGTGTCCTTCCAAGTGTTGATGGAGCGTGCAATTTATAGTGGCCCCCTAACAGGTTGGGGCTACTTTCCAACGACTAAGCAACTATTTCGGTAGAGCTCCCGATCTCTTTTCAACGAGCGAGGTGGTTGAGGAGCTCTCCATGAGATGTGGTCAAAGATGGACTGTTTTCTTTGGTGGTGCAGATAAAGCTTCCCATGCTCTCCCCCTTGATGACGTGGCTAAGCAAAGAGTCTAACTGGTCTTGGACTATATTGGGCTTGGTGGATTTTTCATGAGGTTGGGCTTCTCAATTGGGGTTGGACTTCTCACATAAATTAGGCTATTTGGGCTTGACCCATCATTTGCCCCCCAATGCCCCGTGTCCAAGGAGACTTGGAGAAGGGTGTATTAACTTACATCTTGAGTTTCATGTGGTGGAAACTTCCTCTCCTAGATGACTCTTTCTATGCATGATGTATTTTCGCTTTGGTACACATCTCAAATTTTTCCCACTTTTGCTAGGATTTTTAAGAGAGCCCATAATTTTTAATTTGGGTTTTTTCCCTCTTTAAAAACCCTAGGCTATAAATATAACTTTCTTCTTCATTCTACCCACTCCTTCCAACTTGCCTTTTTTTTTTGAAATCCTTGGAGGCCCAAAGCTTGAGACTCTTGAGTTGGAGCATCAATGAAGAGAAAAACCAACATTGCTATTGAAGAGGATGTAAGTAGCGACATGGAGGTGTCTTAGGCATCCATTGCCACCGTTATTCATGCACCCAATGGGCTGTCCGAGCTTGGGATGCCGAAAATAGGGGAGCCCATGGTTCTTGTTGGTGATTCAAGGCCTCAGGCAACGGAGCTTCCGTCTTTGGGTGCCGGTGTTGCTGGAGGTGTTGTCCTAGACAACTGTGGTATCGAAAATGCAGTCCCGGACAACTTGGGCGTGCAAATAGGCAAGCTGGGTAGCACTTTTGCGCGAATTAGCACGCAGGGAGGCGGTCTGGGCAGTGTAGGAAGGCTGGGCAGCGCGTAAGGAGGTCTGGACAGTGCGCAAGGAGGTCTGGACAGCGCAATCCTGCGACTGGGCAGCGCGCGCGCAGTCTGGCGGACTGGGCAGTTGCTTGGGCGCTGGTTTTTCTGTCCTGGACAGCCCAGGTGCGCTGGGCAGCTACTTGGATGTTGTTTCTTCTATCCTGGACAGCTCAACCGCGCTGGGCAACACAAATTCTACTGTTCTGGGCAGCGTTCGAGTGTTGTGCAGCAACATTTCTTCAGCAAAAAGTGCTGGAAATCAGTCCAAGGTGCAGCAGGGAGAGCTGGGCAGCGGCATAGGAGCACGGACAGATCTGAGCGCCACTCCAGGCGCTAATTTGGGCACCGTAGGCGCTGAATTTGGTGCCAAAAATTCTATTTTGTGCAATTTTGAAGGGTCAGACACCCTTCCAGCTACTGGGCAACTCCGTTTTGGCGAGCAAAGGTAGTTAGGCACCCTTCCAAGTGTTGGGCTAGACATTGCAAGGGGTAAGGAAGCTTTGGGTTCTGCTTTTAATGATCAAGACCCTACTGTGACTCCTCTGATTCAAGTTCCTCAAGACTTCCCAAATGGTGATTTAGACTACTCCTTACGACCCCGGAAGAAAAAACGTAAAGGCAAAGTGGGACTTGATGATGACGGGTTGAAGATGAGTACCCTTTTCAGTCTGTTTTGTTTAGATGAAGATATCTCGAGGCTTGTTTTTACTTATCGCATTCCTCCGACCGTGCTGTGTCGTCGGGCTGAGTTGGGCGAGCTTGCTTGCAATGACTCTTCTGGTGATATTGTTGTTTACGAGGAGATGCTTGAGGCTGGGTTAAGATTTTTCATGTCCTCTCCCATCTGTCTCGTTTTGCACTACTTTTCCTTGACTCCGGGGCGACTAGCGCCCAATGGTTAGAGAGTTCTGCTGGGTTTTCTTGCATTGTGGAAAAAAGTGCACCATGAGGATACTTCTCCTATGGAGTTCCGTGCAGCATACAATTTGAGTGAAATCCCTGCACCAAATAGGGGGTGGTACTACTTTACCACACGAAGTGGTACAGTGCTTACGGGAACACGCTCTATTTGTGGTGACTGGAAATCTTGTTTCTTCTTTATTGGTGGAGAGTGGACTTCAGAAGCCGACAGAGCTTTGGTGCCAACACATTGGGGTGCTGCTAGAAAACCCGGTACGCTACACATTTTATTTTTTATGTGTATACATGTGTGCTCACCTTTTCCATGCAGACACACCTGTGCTTTCTCGAGACCAGGAGTGAAAGTTGGAGGCTGTCAAGGCTTGCCCTTGCAAAGATATGGGAGCTCTCCTGCCAAAGTATACTAGGGTTGTTGCTCCATCTCAGAAATCTGGTGGTTCCTCTTCGAAGAAAAGGGGTGAGCTAGTTTCCTTTGTTTTTTTGGTATTTTCCATTTACCTAACACTTCTCTGCTCTTGCAGCAAGTAAGAGGGTGGTGGTGTCCCATTTTTCTAGTAGGAATCCTTCCTCTTCCCAAGTGGCAAGGACGGATGATGCCCCCCTAGTGACTCCCACGGTGGTTCCTCCTCAGCTGGCAACTTCTCCAGTTGCTACTCTAGAATCTTCCTTGCCAGGCACATATGCTCCACCTTCATCCCCTCCTTGTGCTGCCCCTCCTTTGTCCCCTCCTTGTGCGAGAACTTCTACCCGAGTGCCGATTTGGGCTGGTCCTATGATGGGAAGACCGCCAGCTATCAGGGCAAGGCTTGGGAGATTTGTGTTTGGGCCGATGTTTCTTAGGTTAGCTCTTCGGGTACCGATAGTATCGTCAACAAGTATTTGAAAGGTCTGGCTCAGGTAAGGGTCTGCTATTTCCCTTTCTCCATCGTTTCCTATGTTTTTGACTTTTCTCAATCTCTTGTCTCTTTTTTTTTTTTTTTAGGTTTCGACTTCCTCTATCTGCTTGCTTTTGAGGGCCTATAATCAGGACAAGCTGAAGCTGGATCTCTGCCTTGTGCAAAGGGAGCTTCTTACTGCTCAGGAGAAGATTGTTGAGCTTGATTCTGAGCTTTTGGCAACCCATGAGAAGGACGCGCTCCAGGAGGGTGAGGTTGTGGCGACTCATGAAAAGGTTTCCAATTTTGAATCTGAGCTTTTGGCGACCCGTGCGAGGGATGCGCTCAGGGATGGTGAGCTTACTGCGGCCCATGAGAGGGCAATTAAGCTTGAGGCTGAGCTTCTAGCGGTCCATGAGAGGAATGCCCTCAGGGAGGCTGAGCTTGTAGAGGCCCATGGGGGAGCCATGCTCAGAGAGGCTGCTGTTGCGGTGGCAAAGTTGAAGGCTGCTGTTGCGGTGGCAAAGTTGAAGGTTGCTTGGGAGAGTGTTTCCCGTGCTGAGGAAAACTTGGAGAATGGTCTCGCAGATGTTTTAATTGATGGTTTCGAGGATCTCCGAGGGAAGGTTTCTGCCACTTTCCTTGACATTGACTTCTCACGTTTCGTGCCCACTGATGACAGTGATGACGGGGGATCTGATGATGTTGATGATGAGGAGGAGGAGGTGGGGGACGACGGTGAGAGCAGTTAAAGTGTTTAGGACTTTTGATTATTTTTTTTTCCAAAAGGCGGTATTTGGCCTTATTTTTGTACTGATACTCCTTTGAAATGAAATGCAAAAGATCTTTTTGGAGTAAATGGCGTAGAAAATTTTATTGATTTATTGCTTATAAAAAGCAATATTGGGTAATAATTCTCAAAAAAGTACATTGAATATTGGGTAACGCCCCTAAAAATCAAATTCTATTACTTTGATACTCTCAAGATGTCATTGATAATACCTTTTCAAGTGCTCTACATTCCATGGATGGAGTAAGACTTTTTCCTCAGAATTCTGGATCTTGTAGGTGCCTGGTCCCACTACTTCTGTTACGCGGTAGGGTCCTTCCCAATTTGGTCCCAGCTTCCCTTCGCGTGCATCCTTTGTGACGAGGATTACTTTCTTGAGGACCAAATCCCCTGGTTGGAAGGAACGAGGCTTCACCCTCGAATTGTAGTACCTTGCCATGCGCCGTTTGTACTCCGCATTGCGGACTATAGCTATCTCCCTCACCTCCTCCACCAAGTCGAGGTTAATACGGAGTCCTTTCTCGTTGGTGATGGGGTCGTGGTGCTGGACCCTTAGAGAGTGTACCCCTATCTCCACAGGAATGACTGCCTCAGTTCCAAAGGCGAGGAAAAAAGGGGTCTCCCCAGTAGGGGTTCTTGGCATGGTTCGATAGGCCCACAGTACGCCTGGCAGCTCTTCTACCCAAAGGCCCTTTGCTTTTTCAAACCTTGTCTTTAAATTGTGTGGCACTATTCTTACCATGACCTCTACTTGTCCATTTGCCTGCGAGTGTGCCAGGCTAGAGTGAGGTTGTTTTATCTGAAGGTCAGAACAGAAGGAGTTCAGCAACTTGTTGTCGAACTGCTTGGCGTTGTCGTTGACAATGGCATGGGGAATCCCGAAGCGACAGACCAAGCTCTTCTAGATAAAATCTTTGACCTTTGCATCTGTGATTTTTGCTAAGGGTTCCGCCTCTGACCACTTGGTGAAATAGTCGACTGCCACCACCACAAACTTGCACTGCCCTTTGTTGAGGGGCAAGGGGCCTAGGATGTCGATGCCCTACTTGGAGAAAGGTCATGGACTTGAGATGGTTGTTAGCTCCTCGGGTGGTTGCCTTGGCACAGTCGCAAAGCGTTGATACTTGTTGCACTTCTTGGAGAACTCCTGGGCGTCCCTTACCATGGTAGGCCAGAAGTAACCCTGTCTGAGCGCCTTGTAGGCAAGGGAACGCCCTCCAGAGTGGTTCCCACAGATCCCTTCGTGGATTTCCCGCAAAGCATAGTGAGCTTCTTCATGTGAAAGGCATCGCAACAATGGCAAGGAATAGCCTTTCTTGTACAGAGTGTCCTGCAAGATGGCGAACTTGAAGGCTCTTATCCTTAGCTTCCTAGTCTCTAGGGGATCATCTGGAAGCACACCTTCTTGGAGGTATGGGTCATCCAGTTTGACTCAGTAGATACACAGTTAATATTTGTGGCCTCCATGTCCATCCTGCTCGGCTCGCACTGGTGACCAACTAATGTTGGTTCCCCTGATGAGGCTTCCATGGATGAAGCGAGCTTTAAGAGTGCATCGGTGGCCATATTATCTTCTCTAGGGATGTGGTTTATCTAAAAGTAGTGAAACTTTGCGATCATGTTTCTCGCCATGCTGAGATACTCTTGCATTTTGGCTCCTTTGGCTTCGAACTCCCCCCTCACTTGATTAACTATCAGCTGAGAGTCGCTGTAGGTGGTAAGGTGTTGAACTTCCATTTCCATACTAATCTCAATCCAGAAAGGAGGGCTTCATACTTCGCCTCATTGTTGGAAGCATTAAAGTGGAGCTTCACCGCATACCTGAGAGTGGTGCCATCTGGGCTGATCAAGATTAGGCCCGCTCCTTCTCCTTTGCTGGTCAATGAGCCATCTACGTAGAGTTTCCAAAGTAGAGGAGTGAGGGGGTTTGGAATTTGAAATGGAAGACCAGTCATCTGGTGAAGCCATCTGGGCATCAGGGACTAGAGGTGCAGCTTGGGATGCAGGAGCTGGAGGTGCAGCTCAGGATGCCTGGGCATCGGGAAAAGTTGTTTGGGCTTTTGGGGAGGAGACTTGGGCGCCTGAATTGACCTGAGCGCCTGCTTGAGGGTCTTTGCTAGGCTTCTTGGTGTCCCCGTTGGGCATCAGGGGATCCTCGTCGTTCCCATCTTTTGTTGGTGTGAGTTCGGCAACAAAATCTGCTAGGGCTTGTGCTTTGATGGCCGTCCTGGGTTGGTACTGAATGTTGAACTCCCCGAGTTCCACTGCCCATTTAAGAAGTCTGCCAAATATGTTCAGATTTTTCAAGATTCTTTTAAGAGGTTGGTCTGTGATGACCACTATACGGTGGCCCTGGAAGTAGTGTCGCAGTCATCTCGCTGTCGTGACAAGAGCGAGTGCCAATTTTTCTAGTGCCGAATATCTGACCTCTGCCCCCCGGTATGCCCTGCTCACGTAATAAACTGGTTTCTGCACTCTATTGTCATTTTTGACGAGCACTGAGCTTACTGCTATGAGGAAACAGAAAGGTATAGATGGAGAGCTTCTCCAGGAGTGGCATGTGACAGGAGGGGCGGTGCTGCCAGGTAAGCTTTGAGCCTTTGAAAAGCCTCCTCTGCCTCAGTTTTCCACTCAAAGGCCTTTCAAAGAGTCTTGAAAAAAAAGAGACATTTGTCTGCAGACTTGGAGACAAACCTATTTAGTGCTGTGATTCTTCCATTGAGGTGCTGGAGCTCCTTGGTTGAGGAGGATGACTTCATGTCGAGGATGGCCTTGATCTTGTCAGGATTCACCTCAATTCCCCTCTGGTCAACCATAAAACCCAAGAATTTGCCAGACCTCACACTAAAGACGCACTTCTCAGGATTGAGCTTCATGTGATAGGACCTCATGACATTGAAAGTTTCTTAGAAGTGATCAATGTGGTCTACTGTTGCAAGACTCTTCACCAGCATGTCATCCACGTATACCTCCATTGTTTGTCCGATCTGAGATTGGAACATCTTGTTCACCAGCCGTTGGTAGGTTGCTCCTGCGTTCTTTAGTCTAAAGGGCATAACCCTGTAGTAGTATGTCCTTTTTGGCGTGATGAATGACGTCTTCTCTTGGTCTGGGGGATGCATGCTAATCTGGTTGTACCCAGAGTATGCATCCAGGAAAGTGAGCAACTCATGCCCAGCGGTGGCGTCGATGAGGAGGTCAATTCGAGACAGTGGGTAACTATCTTTTGGGCACGCCTTGTTGAGTTCTGTGAAGTCGACGCAGAGGCGTCACTTCCCATTAGCCTTAGTGACCATTACCACGTTGGAGAGCCACTTAGGATATGCTACTTCTGGGTCGATGCCCTCAAGGTCCTCATGCGACCAAGCAAAGACGTCCATGTTGCGCTTAAAAAAATTCAATTAGCAAGCGAGCCAGATCTTTAGAAAGGGAAGAGCCAATGTAAATTCTTCTGTCTGGATGTTCCTCTTCTAAGACCACAGAGGTGAGTTCCTCGACTGGTTCTCTTCTTTTTGTAGTAAAGTCATCCCTTGGGTCAAGGACCTCAACCTGCAATGCTTCTTGGGGCTTCCTAGCCTTCATAGAGGATACATAGCACTCTCTGGCTGTTACCTAGTCTCCTCTGACCTCTCCGACTCCATTTGAGGTTGGAAAATGGAGAACGAGATGGTAGGTGGAAGGCACAACTCTTAATGTGTTAAGAGCTGGCAGCCCTAATATGATGTTGTAGGCAGACGGACACTCTATTACCAGGAAATTGACCATAATTGTGGAGCTTCGGGGTGCTACTCCGGCGGTGACAGGAAGTGTGATAGACCCAAGAGGATACACCTTTTTTTCCTGAGAATCCAATGAGAGGTGACCTGATAGGCTGCAGCCTCTCCTTGCCCAGGTTGAGCTTTCATAAGCCTCTACGAATAGGATATCTGCAGAGCTGTCACTATCCACCAGGATCCTGCGCACATGAAATTAGCCACTGTCATGGTGAGCACCAAGGGGTCGTCATGGGGGTGCTGGATTCCCTCCAGGTCCTTATCTCAGAAAGATATGACCTCATCGCAGTCCTGTTTCGGCACCTTAGATGGACGTATCTCGTCGACATGTCTTGCCTTCCTGGCGTGGGCCTTTATTACAGAAAGTGATTCTCCCCCTCCTGGTAGTCCTCCTGAGATGGTGTGAATCTTCCCCACGGGCTACTGACCTTCCTAATTGTGAGGTTGTGGTGCTCGTTCCCTTCCAGCAACATACTGGCGTAAGTGACCATGTTGGATGAACTTCTCAATTTGCCTTTTGTGGTCGTAGCAATCATCTGTGTCATGCCCGTGGTCGCGATGGAAGCGACAATACTTGTTAGGATTTATGTGATTTGGAGGAGACTTCATTTTCTCAGGCCACTTTATTGCGGGGTCATCTTGGATCTGGAATAGGATGTGCCCCACGACAGCATTAAGGGGAGTGAAGGGTTGATGGTCCCTCTGAGGAGCAGGACCAAGCCGGTCCTTGACAAGGACTTTCTCTGTTCTGCAACGCTTGTTGCTAGTCTCCTTCTTATCGTCCCTCTCCCTTTCCTTCCTTTTCTGCCTTGCTCTGGAGGATTCACCTCACCTGGCCCTTGTGATGTCTTCCGCATTCATGTACTTTTGGGCCTTGGCTAGCAGCTCTGGCATACTCTTTGGTGGGCGCTTCAAAACTGAGAAAAGGAAGCTTGATGAACGGAGGCCACCCAAGAAGGCAGTCATCATCACCTTGTTGTCGGGTTCATCAACTTGGAGTACCTCCTCGTTAAAATGAATGAGGTAACTCCTCAGACTCTTCTCGCAGTCCTGCTTTATACTAAGCAGGTGCGTAACAGGCTTCTGGTGGCGACGCCCTCCAATAAAATGTGAGATGAATGATCTGCTAAGCTCAGCGAATGAGGCAATGGAGGTGGGGGAGAGCTTAGCAAACCACTGTCGGGCAGACCCCTTTAACATGGTTGGGAATGCCCTGCACATGATTTCGTTTGGTACGTTGTGCAGTTGCATCAAAGTCTTGTAAATGTCGAGGTGGTCCAGTGGATCCTTAGTTCCATCAAAGGTCTCCACAGATGGCATTTTGAACTTCTGAGGGAGAGGGTAGTTTGTTACATTAGGCTTGAAAGGCGTATCCGTATGCCTTACCAGGTGGTCTACAATTTCGGGTCCTTATGCCTTCATGGCGTTGAAGACATCACCCAGTTGATTTTGTACTTCCTTTATTTTCTCATCCCAATGATTAGGGGCTCCTCTGGAATGATCATGGAAATGAATTTCGTGCTCGATGCTTTGGTTTTCGCCCTCATCCTCTTGGAGATAAGGGTCCTCTCCATGGGAAGCAAGAGGAGGGGGAGGTGGAACTCCCTCATGTTGGGCTCCCCCAAGTGGGGCGCCTAGGCGTGGAGCAGCAGGTCGTGGTGCTCCTTGGTGTCCAGGGCGTGGAGCTCCTTGAGGTCCTCCATGTTGTGCACCTCCGAGTTGTGCTCCTCCTTGGGGTCCCCCATGTTGTGCACCTCCAAGTTGTGCTCCTCCATGTTGTGCATCTCCAAGTTGTGCTCCTCCTTGTCCAGCAAGCATGAGTTGCAATAACTGTTGGTTTTGGGCCACCAGCTGCTGCATGGTCTCCAACATTTGCTGGGGATTCGAAGCTGGAGCATTCGGGACAGAGTTGGTAGGCGGAGGAGTAACCTCCTCCTCTCGTGGAGGATTGTCTTCAGGTTGGTTCATGGATCGGATAGTGATCGCCATTAGTTCAATGGATGTAATGTTCAGGAGTGAGAATTTTGTCGTTTCTCACAGACGGCGCCAAACTGATGATGCACAAAAATGGTTTCGAACACCACCTGTCAAGTATAAATAATAAATACAGTAAAAGTAAAGAGAGAATTGGAGGAGACAAGATTTATAGTGGTTCGGTCAACTCGACCTACGTCCATTCTTGAATGACTTTCGTTGTCAAGTACTTTATTAATTTAAGGGTATGGAGATAGAGAATACAAGCTTCGAGGGAGAATAGAGAATCAAGGAAGGTGTGGTGCCAGAAAATCAGTGTCCTTCCAAATGTTGATGGAGCGTGCAATTTATAGTGGCCCCCTAACAGGTTGGGGCTACTTTCCAGTGACTAAGCAACTATTTCGGTGGAGCTCTCGATCTCTTTTCAACGAGCGAGGTGGTTGAGGAGCTCTCCATGAGATGCGGTCAAAGATGGACCGTTTCCTTCGGTGGTACAGATAAAGCTTCTCATGCTCTCCCCCTTGATGACGTGGCTAAGCAAAGAGTCTAATTAGTCTTGGACTATGTTGGGCTTGGTGGATTTTTCATGAGGTTGGGCTCCTCAATTGGGGTTGGACTTCTCACATAAATTGAGTTATTTGGGCTTGACCCATCACTCTTCATTATTGTTCAATGGTGTGATCCACGTCTCTTCTATCTCAATTCATTTCCCTTTCCCTCTTTCCTTCACTATACATAATGGCATCACCCTTGAAAGAAACACTATTAGAATTATTGAATCAATCTTAAATTTTAATGTTTGATAGAATTTATAATCAATTCAAATGTTATAGTAATTTAAGTTAATAAATTAGATATAAATAACACTAGTCGGACAAAATATCTTGAAGATAACGTCTTCTCTCTCAATTTATTTTTTTATCAGTTACACGTCTTTCCTCTTGCCACAATACTCATGTTCCCTATTTTTTTTATTTTTTTAAATATTATATTTTTTCTCTTTTGCTTGAATACTATATTTTTTTCTGTTTAACTTAAATATCTAAGAAACAAGCAGATGAGGCATAACTTCACTAAGACTTCAGATAACGGAAAAATCTCATCGTCTGTCCTCAGTAAGTAGAAACGCGCTTATGTCCTTTAGGTTTGTGATTCTTAGTAGAACTAATGGTCAAGTTCGGGTATATGAACCGGTCTCACAACTTATATTTCATCAAGAACTCAAGATTCCCACCAAAAATTTAAATACAATTCATCCAAGATTTTATCTTATTAAACAATCACGACTTTTTACGCCAAAGGGATTTCAAACTCGTAACTCCCACCGAGAAGCCAGAGACGCTGGGCTACCCCACTTGACTGAGCGTTGGTGTAGTGGATATACAATAAAGATAAAATAAAATTATTATGGCACATCTTTTAAGCTTTTATGTGTCTTCTCACTCCAACACGCCCACCTTTCTACACTCACTCTTTTCTCTCTCTCTCTCTCACACACACTTTCTCCCTTCACACGTAACTCACAAGTTTTATGTCTTTGATTTATTTTTATTTTGCAATGGATGTCACGAATGTGATGATTTGCACCCAATATTCCAATTTTACTTGTTGGAATAAAGTTTGGTATACAACAAAAACAATATATTCGTAATATGAATTTGCACAGTAGGGTATCTAGAAAGCAAATGGTATCTAAGTGATCATATTGAATCAAAAAATGTAACATCTTTTCAAGTATGTATAGGTTTATTCATTATTTTAATGACTAGAGAATTGTTAAAAACTATAAATTACATATTTAATCTATAATATAAAATATAAAATATAAAATAGGGCAAGTTTTAATAAATTCATCTGATAATCTCAAATAGATTTATTCAACGGTTATCAATATTCTTCTCAAAATCATTCTCATTGCATCGTATATTTAAGTACGAGTTACTCCTACTTTGTCAATAAGTCCAAGCATGGATTTTTTAAGGCTTAGATATCAAAATAGCAAGTAAAGAAGGTGGTCGATTACCAAACCGAATCTTTTTTTGATTATGTCATTTAGTTGATGTATTGAGAACTAATTTATTGACTTAATTCAAGATGACTTTCATATTGATTATGAGGCTTATTAAATATTGGAATTTAGTGTTGATTTAATTAGGTCAAATTTTTAGGTCCAATTAATATATATATCTATACAACTAATAAAAGTACATTAACATGTTTTATCTTTATAAAAAAATTGTCATCATATCCTTATATGTTTAAATCTCCAAATTATCTCTAACTCTTTTAATTCTCTATTCTCTTCTCTATGTATAAATATCAATATCTATAAAACTTTTTAATTGTCTATGTTACTCTTAAAAAATAAGCATTTATTAGGATATTGAAAATTATTATTATTTTATTTACTCAATTATAAATTGAAACCAAATCAAATGAATTTTAAAATAAATTATTTTTATCCTTGTTTCTTATAGTTAGAATAACGAATTGTTGAGAATAGACAAAATTTTTTGAACTCTATAGTAAATACGAGCGATAAAAATATAATTTTTATAAACTTGAGATGGTATTTAATTTAGGTACATATATACCTAAAACATTTTATTAATATTTTATATACAAAAATTATTCACGTGCAACGCACGTGGTGTATTGCTAGTATATATATAATCGGCTTTTGTTTCTAAAGATCTTATACAACAAAATTCTAGCCATAAAACCCAGCTTTTAAGGATTTGTTCTCAATTCCACACAGGCGATGAGTAGCAAAAAGGTGAGAGTTTCTTGCGTTTTTTACTCAGGAAAATTTGGAGTCCTTTTCAAGCTCTGTTCCGCAAGGACTCACTAATGCTTTGACCCTTTTCGCATGCAATTTTGGGTAATTAGCAGTGAGTGTTCTCGTTTTCTTCGCTTTGAATTAATTGTGTTTTAATTCATTCTTTGGCCCTTGATTGCTCTGTTTTTCTTTTTTCTTTTTTTTTGTGAGAAGCTATGAAAAACAGTTTGTGCGTTGACTATTATAGAAATCAACCTTCTTCTCGAAAATTGGATGTATATTTTTTCTGGTCTCGACTTCTAGGTCTTAATCTATCCATTATTCCATGAGGAGCTTTTATTATTATTATTGATGAGACATTTCTAGAAAAGTGCTGGCGAGACGACACGTGTCCTCGGCCCCGAGGACCTCTTCTTGCCTCAATTTGGCTAGTTCATGTGTCATCGGCCTCAGCGTCCCCTTTGCTCTGACGAATTTCCTCCAATATCTATATCGGCCCCCGAGGAGTTCCCTCGGGTCCGAGGAATCACGACATTAAACCCTAGGTCATCGGTTCCCAAGGAAGCCAATGAATGGCGACTAAAACGAGGCTAGGCGGGAAATTATGATGATGCTCTGCACGGTGAAGTCAGTATGACTGCATGAACTAGACATTCAGCCAAATGGAATCAAACGTGTGACATAAAGTGTGGCATGGGTGGTAAAAAGATAGAACTGTCTCCGCTGATATGCAGCTAATAGAGACAGGCATTTAATGCATTTTCAGTTGATAAGACATCCAGCATGGTTTGATAAGCCAGGCAAGCGCATCATTAAAGGCTCTGAGATCCGAGCATTCAATACCTCAGCATTGAAGAAAGAGCATTGAATGCCCAAATTGTACGAGCAATTAAGATGGGAGCATTCCCCATGAAAAGAATGGGAACACTATCCCATCTCTGAAAATTACCAACTGACTAGACTGTCAGCAATAATTAGCTTTTAAAGGTATAAATAGCCCTCAAAAGCACATGGCCAAGGTACGCAAAATAGACTCAAAAGAACACCACACAATGTTTTCTTCTTTCCTTTTCTCAAAGAACTGACTTGATCGTCGAAAGGGATACGCCGGAAAAAACTCCGACGCCCTTCCAACCTGTTTTCTTTGTTCCAGGAATCCCTAGTGAGCCAATAGCATCAGTTCAACAACACCAGAAACGATTCTCCACCAGTTTTTCAGTTCCCTTTGTCCCTCTCAACCTATTCCTTGTTATCAGACCCACCGTTTCGACGGGCCGAATCTCACCGTGGCATAGATCTGTTCTCATGTCAACTATTGTGCAAAAATTTTTCCGCACAATCTGGCGCCATCTGTGGAAAACGACTAGAGTTTCCAAAGAACAGTGATCATGGTGAACACGCGACAAAAGGGTAAGGCTCCTCAACAAAGGGATACCGGTTTACTAGCCCCCTCTTGTTCGAAAACAAGAAACTATGCTAAAAATTCCAACAAAGAACTCATCGTTCATACGAAGGAACGTACCCACCAGACTAGTATGGGTATCGGGTCTGGAGGATCAGCACCACTAGCCCGCCAACTGACTGAGGTGATTGAAGAAAAGTTTGGAGATTGATTACGACAACTGGAGGAAGACAACGTGAATGTCCTCAATTGCCTCAACGAGTTTGCAGCCTCCGGCGGAGGATCACGAAATTCCCTTAGATCCCGGGAGCCTTCCGTCAGGGAGGTAGAGCCCAAGGATCTGAGGAATCATTTGAGCAATAGGCGGGAAACTGCAGGACTCCAAAGCGCTTGAGGGCCAAGGGACAGCTTCCCGAGGTTTCATCCAAGCGAGTGAAGCCATTGGCTTGGGATGACCTCCGTTGGGGATTGACCGGGCGAGGGGGCGTGGAGGAGTCTGAGGTTGGGTCAACCCTCTCTATCTTGCATGAAATTAAGGGTCACCCCGTCTGACACCGAGCGCATGAAAAGACACTCCCCGAGCAAGGGGACGACCTTAGAGCTCGGCTAGACTCTAGGAGAAGAAGTAAGACCCCGTGAGAGGACGATACTAACAACGAAATCATCCAATCACCTTTTACAAGGGACATAATGGAGATGGAGGTGACCAAGAAGTATATGGCGCCAAGGTTTAAGGTCTACAACGGACGATCTGATCTAGAGGTCCACCTTAGGCAATACAAACAAATGATGTCCCTATATCACTCGGATCAACGGTTACTGTGCCTAGGGGACTCCGCCATGAAGTGGTTTGAAATGCTTCCGCCTAACAACGTAGGATCTTGGAAAGAGCTTACCAAACAATTTTTCGTCCGATTTATCACGAGAAGTAGATGACTCCCGGACGGATCCGACAGATTGCTCGGTGGAGGATCTTCGGAAGGTGCCTTTGATGGTGGGAAATGAAGAAAAGTATTTCCTAATCGGATCCACCTTGTCCCCGACCGAGCAGGAAGAAATGACTAATTTTCTCAGGAGGAATGTAGATGTGTTCGCTTGGGACACCACAGAAATGTTGGGGATAAGTCCCGATGTCATAACTCATAAACTCCATGTCAACCCCGCTTATAAGCCAGTGAAGTAGAAACCACATCACATGGCCCCACATCATGCTCAAGCCGTGAATGAGGAAGTAGAGAAGCTCCTAGAGGCCAATACCATCCGAGAAGTTCAATTTTCTGTATGGCTGTCAAACACTATCTGTGCAAAGAAGAAGGAGGAGAAGTTACGCGTTTGCGTGGACTTTACTGATTTAAACAAGGCGTGCCCCAAGGACGACTTCCCTCTTCCCATGGTGGACTAATTGGTGGACACCACGACGGGACACCAATGGATGGCCTTCCTAGACGCTAGGGCAAGCTACCACCAAATTCCCCTCCATCCGACAGACCAGGAGAAAATCGCCTTCATCACTCCAAGAGGAGTTTACTATTACAAGGTCATGCCTTTTGGCCTGAAGAACGTAGGAGCCACCTATCAAAGGCTTATGAACTGGATGTTCAAATAGCAACTGGGAAACACTATGAAGGTCTACATTGATGATATGCTAGTCAAAAGTAGGAGAAGCCAAGATCATTTAACTGACTTGAGGAACACTTTCTCAATCCTCCGAGAGTATGAGATTAAACTGAATGCCTCCAAGTGCGCCTTTGGAGTTAAGTCTGGAAAATTCCTTGGGTACTTCGTGAGCCGGGAGTCGAGGCCAACCCAGAACAGATACAGGCCATCCTGAACGTATGAAGTCCCCGGATGGTCCGTGAAGTCCAGAGACTCATAGGAATGTTGGTTGCACTGAACCGTTTCATTTCCCGATCTTCGGACAAATGCAAACCCTTCTTTGGGGCCATTAGAAAGATAGGGAAGGACACGTGGAACCAAGAATGCAAAGATGTCCTCGGAGGTATTAAAGAGTACCTCAGGGTCCTCCCTACTCTATCCATCCCGACCGGAGGGGAGATGTTATTCTTGTACTTAGCCGTATCAGAATTTGCGGTTAGCGGAGTGTTGGTCTGCGAGGTCGGACGGGGGCAAGAACCAGTGTACTATGTGAGCAAGGCCTTGTTGGACGCAGAAACCAGGTATCTTCCCTTAGAGAAGCTAGCACTTGCCTTAACCACAACGACGAGGAAATTGAGACATTATTTTCAGGTGCACCCCATCACCATTTTGACGGACCAACCCTTGAAGGCAATCCTAAGAAAGGCGAATCTCTCGGGAAGAATTGCCAAGTGGGTAGTGGAAATGGGAGAACATGACATCCATTTCAAACCTTAAGCGACCATAAAAGGTCAAGTGTTGGCAGACTTCATAGCGGAGTTCTCCAAGGAGACCCCCGTCCACAAAGAGGCTCCACCCCTCCAAGAAGCGACCTCGACAGAAGAGTTGGGGTCCTGGAACCTTTGCATAGACGGATCCTCTAACAGCAAGGGTTCCGAGATTAGGATACTACTAGTTTCCTCGGGCGGGGGGGTGGTCATAGAACAAGTCGTCCGGCTAGGCTTCAAAGCATCTAACAATGAGGCGGAATACGAAGTTCTCATTTTCAGACTTAAATTGGCCGTGGTAACAAGAGCTACTAAGCTAACCGTCCATTGTGATTCCATGTTGGTGGTCAATCAAGTGAATGGGGAGTTTGAGACAAGAGATCCCAGAATGAGGGCTTACCCGCACGAGATAATGACTTTGCTCCACAAGTTCAAGGTAGTCGAAGTTAAGCAAGTTCCTCGCGATAAAAACGTACATGCTGATGCCTTGGCTTGTTTGGCCTCGACATTGGATTCCACCACTACGCGAAGGATTATCGTGGAGTACCTTTCCAACTCCACCATAGATGAAGCCTCCAGGGTGGTTGTTATCCAGAAGGAGGAAGACTCCCCCAGCTAGACTGACCCGCTACTCAGGTTTCTCCTATCCGGGGATCTCCCTATGTCCCCCAAGGAAACCAGAAATATAAGACTGAAAGCCCCACAATTCTGGGTCTCGCCAAATCAAAAATTATATCGTTGATCCTTCTCCGGGCCTTACCTGCTATGCGTCTAAGAAGACAAAATTGAACCCCTCTTAGATGAGGTGTATGAAGGGGTATGTGGGGGGCACTCGGGCGAACGATCAATGACTCATTGTATCATATCACAGGGGTACTGGTGACCACGAATGCAGAGAGACGCTCAGGCTTATGTTAGAACATGCAATCAGTGCCAAAGGTTTGTGTCAACCATCAAGCAACCCTCTTGGGACTTTACACCCGCTAAACAGTCCTTGGCCGTTCGTTCAGTGGGGGCTGGATCTGGTTGGACATCTTTCAAGGGCTCCTGGAGGCAAGAGGTTTCTAATAGTAGGGACTGATTATTTCACCAAGTGGGTAGAGGCGGAGCCATTGACCCATATTCAGGACATAGACATCAAAAATTTTGTGTGGAAGAATATAGTGACAAGGTTTGGGGTCCCCCGAGCACTAGTATCAGATAATGACACTCAATTCAACAGAGGGCCTTTCAAGACTTTTTGCGAACATCTTGAAATCCGAAACTGCTATTCCACCACTGCGTACCCCTAGGAAAATGGACAAGTGGAGTCCTCCAACAAAACTATCATCAATTGAATCAAGAAAAGATTGGAAAAGGCCAAGGGGAAGTGGGTGGAGGAACTCCTGAATGTCCTCTGGGCTTACAGGACCACCCCTCGGGCTTCCACGGGGAAACTCATTATTCTCTTGCATATTGAGTAGAGGCATTCATCCCATTAAAAGTAGGTCTCCCCACTATAAGGACCCTAAGCTTTCAAAACTAGCAACAACGAATGTCAGCTCGGCCTAGATCTAGACCTGGTAGAAGAAAAAAGGGAAGTAGTTGCCTTGAGATTGGCAAAGTATCATGAGGGAATATCTAAATTCTACAACAGAAGGGTAAGGTCCTGAGAATTCCAAGTAGGAGATCTAGTGCTAAGAAGGGTGGTAGCAAATACCCGGGATCCAATAGAGGAAAAAATGGGGCGTAACTGAGAAGGACCCTACAAGGTCACGTCAGCAAGAGGCTCCGAGTCATACCGATTAGAGAATATAGCAGGAAATGCTGTAATACGACCATAAAATGTAATGAACCTAAAGAAATACTATTTTTGATAAGTAAAAGCTCTTTACAATGCAAGTATTTTTAGTATAGTCTCCTCCTGAAAAGGGCATGACCCTGGAAGTAGAGTCCAGGACTCTGGTTTCCACATAAGAACATGAGTTATCCTCCTGAAAAGGGCATGACCTTGAAAGCAGAGTCCGGGACTCTGGTTTTCAAATAAGAACATGAGCTAACCTCTTGGAAAGGGCATGGCCCTGGAAGTACAATCCAGGACTTTGGTTTTCAAATAAGACTAGGAGCTAGCCTCTTGGAAAAGGCATGACCTTGGAAACAGAGTCCAGGACTCTGGTTTCCAAAGAAGAACATAGACTAGCCTCCTAGAAAGGGCATGACCCTGAAAGCAGAGTCCAGGACTCCGATTTCCAAATAAGAATAGGAGCTAGCCTCTTAGAAAGGGCATGACCATAGAAGCAGAGTCTAGGACTCGTGTATCCACGTAAAGAAGAGCCAACCCTCCCGAGCAAGCATAACCGTGGAGACTGAAGATTTAAAAAACCAACTTTCAATTATCATACAAGAGTGTGACTCCTGATCAGAAACTGACCCCTTTAAAAGGGAAGGGGTACTGGTCGGGGCTAAGGAGGCCACCGACCCCTCGCTGATCGGCAATAGCCTAAAGAGAGGTGATTCGGTCACATCCTCGCATGACTCGATGCCAAGCACAAGGAGGCATAAATAGGAACATCTTATCCCCTCGGGACACCAATAAAAAAATGAAGCTGAAAAGAGTGAAAGTAAATTGTCCATCGATTCTCACCCCCCAGAAGACAATTATCGATCCTGAGGATCAACCTTTTCGAAAAGTTAGGAATTATTCAAGGTTAGTTCAAGTTTTTTCAAAAAGTTAGGATATCCGAGGACTACGCTAATCAGAACAGAAAACAAAAGAAACGATACTTCTATTACAAAAGGCGGGGCTTTACGTCCTCGAGGCTACAAAGAAAAAAGAAAAGAAAAGTCCCATGGGCAAAAGGAAAAAGAGAAATTGACTAAGTTGGTCTCGAAGGAGGGCTGAAAACTTCATCAGCATCTGCAAGAGGGGCTTTGTTGAAGAGCTCTTCCAAGCTGGGGGAGGATGAGGCAGGTGAAGCAAGCACAGAAGGTGCAGGAGGCACTGCCGGCTCAGGAATAAAAGCCGTAACAGGAAGTTCCCCCAGGCCTTGCATCGAGGTATGAGCTGCATCCTCTGCGGCAACCTCGGCGACAGCCTCCATCATCTCTTTCGAAGGAACATACTTGTGCATTAAGAATAGGGGAGACTCTGAAGGAACTCCTACCTCCTAAAGTGCAGCATCCCAACCCTTATTGAAAAATTCCCTTTTATTCTCTTCTAGGGCTATAAGGACGTCATCGGCACATTTGTCTCAAATCTGTTCAACCTACTTCTTCGCCGCCTCAGACTCAGCCTTTACCTTATCTAGCTCTTGAGTCAGAGTCAAGCATGTCTGCTCTGATTCCTCGACCCTAGCCTCTGCGGTTGACAACCATTTCGTCACCTCGGTTATCCTCCTCTCAACGTCCTTTAGAGTTGTGCTCAACTTTTCAGTGCCGACTCTGGCGGCCTCACCATCCTTGAGGAACTGGGCTATTTGAGCCGCCGGAGCTGAAAGGGTGACATCCCTAGCGACAACGTCCTCTCGGGCGACGGCTAGAGATGTCTCAACTTTTGTTCTCTGCCTCTCAGCCTCCTGGAGACCTTGCCTCTGGTCATGATAGCGTTCGGCGATGGCAGATATTTGATGAGCATTCTGAAGGAGGAGGAGAAAAAGTCAGGCTGAAGAAGTGAACTTGAGAAAATAGGAAAGGTAGGACTTGTCCAAAACCTACCGCCAACGAAGTCTAAATGATGGAACGAATAAGTTGATTTATGGATCTCCCCCAGTTCTCCTCCACATCAGCTCGGAAGAAGAGTAGGCTTTCGCTCACGGTGTACGCCGCATGTGGGTCATGGAGAACGGAGTCATTGACCCTAATTACTTTGCCATCTTTGTCCTAGACTCGGGGACGCCATTCGGGCGACAGTTGGGGAAAGGGAGTTTGTTGCTGCTGTTGTGGTTGTTGTTGTTGTTGATGTTACTGTTGTTGTGGCTGAGACGACGGAGGGGCCCTCCTTCGGCCCAGACCGTCGTGCCTTTGTTTTGTTCTCTTTTCCTACTCGGCATGGGAGGTCCCTGTCGTGGACCTGACCCCTACCAAAGGGCCTTGTGGGTACTGGAGGGGGTGCGGGAAGTAGCCCTTGGAGGCGCAGAGAGGGGAGTGCTGGGACCAGCCCTTGGTGGTGGAACATTGTTGGTTGTTCCCCTACCCCTCAGGGCAGCCCTCCTATTCAGAAAATTGAGATTGATATAGGGCTAGCAAGACATTGCCACCTCCAAAGCATCCTCTTGATCTAAGCTTTGAAGGATGTTGAAATCAGGCCAGGTATCCCTCCTAGAAATACTAGCCTCGGGCTGGGCTACAGTAACGAGCTCCCTTACTTTGACCTGTTGCTCTTCAACGCCCTCAACGACACCCTCTACTTCAGCCTCGGTGGCCCTATCAGGATCCTCCTCCAAGTTCTGCTCAAAGTCCGGCTCCACTGTTTGCTCGAAAATCTGGGACCACTTGGAAGGATCGTAGGGTTAAGGGAATTGGGAGAATTTCTTGTATACAGGAGTATATCCCAAGAGAATGTGGTCTGCTCAACCAAGTTCGTCCCCGGTATATTCCCAGACCATCACAAGATCAACAAAATTTACCAAATGTTAAGGGGGAGAGCTGCTTCTCATCTGCACGAGAGAAAGAAGGGCCATTAGTACTTAGCAAACAAACACGTGAGAAATGAAAAACCAAGAAGGAAGGGAATACAACGTGCTTATACTTCGCCACTCCTTAGGGCACGACAAGCTATTGTACTCGGGCCCCGCTCCTCTCTCCTAGGCGCCGTTGAAAATTAGCAGGTCATCCTTGTACCCTTTGTCAAAATCAAGGAGATGGGTAACGAGGTACATTGAGGTGTCTCAGGCTTTGAGGTAGAAGGTTCCCTGTCCCGTCACCCTCATCACGGAGTAGTAGAAGAGGACATCCTCGAGGCCTAAGTTGACCCCAAGACGTCTGTTGAGCTCCAAGACTCCCATGATTATCCTGAAAGAATTAAGGGCACACTGCCTTGGGAAGAGACAAATTGTGAGAGGAATTGCAGAAGCAATTGGTAGAGGGGAAACCTGATCCCACCCTCCATGATGGCCTTGATATAAAAGGGCATGGCCTCCTCGGAGCCGACATCATGTGATGGCGGGCTGGGTCGAAGTCATCAACGACTACGTCACAAGGGATGTCATAGAGGGTTTTAAAGTTGGTCCTTTGTTGCGCCCCTTTACTGTCCATCTCCTCGTCCTAGAGGTCCTGACTTCTTGGTCCTCGACATCTGGGTGGCGTCTCGACATCTCTTCTATGGAATGAAGGAGATACAAAGGGTTTTTTCTGGACCAAGGAATCTAAGGGTCGCAATGAAGGGGGTTTTAAGAAGTGAAGGGAGTTTGAAAGATTGCCTAGGGGTTTCTGGTTTTCTCAGAACAAGGGCAACTATGGTCTAGAAGTTAACCAGCCACCGGAAAAACACAAAGAAAGGAAGCAAGGAGGAGACGAAGACTCACAGGAAACAGGTTGATGAAAAGGAACTTTGGGCACAAGAAGGGTCTTTCGCCTTCGATTGATGATCTGGGAGGTGGTGGTGCTTGAAGAGATGGAACTCTGGTGGTGTTTTTCGATGGTGTTGTAGGATTCTCTGATGGTCTTTTTGGCGAATACTTTGGACAAAAATCGAGAGATTCAAAAGTGATAAAGAGGCGTCCAGCCTCTGTTTATATAGGGCCTCCAAGCCTCATCATTACGCACAAAGCACGAAAGGGCGCATTTAATGCGCACGCCCTCCAAACGACGAAAAACAACTAAAACAATGATGAAATGATAGGGACATTTATAAACCCTTCCATCTTCTGACGACACGTCACCTCTCCATATGAAAATCAAAGGGTTGGGGGCAGTTGATGGGACATTTCTAGGAAAGTGCTGGTGAGACGACACGTGTCCTCGGCCCCGAGGACCTCTTCTTGCCTCGATCTATCTAGTTCATGTGTCCTCAGCCTTAGCGTCTCCTCTGCTCCAACGAATTGCCTTTAGTATCTATCTCAGCCCCTAAGGAGTTCCCTCGGGTCCGAGGAATCACGACATCAAACCCTAAGTCAGCGGTTCCTAAGGAAGCCAATGAATGGCGACTAAAATGAGGCTAGGCGGGAAATTATGATGATGCTTTGCATGATGAAGTCAATATGACTGCATGAACTAGACATTCAGCCAAATGGAATCAAACGCGTGGCATAAAGTGTGGAATGGGTGGTAAAAAGACAAAACTGTCCCTACTGATATGCAACTAATAGAAACAGTCATTTAATGCATTGTTAGTTGATAAGACATCCAGCATGGTTTGATAAGCCAGGAAAGAGTAGCATTAAAGGCTCTGAGATCCGAGCATTCAATACCTCAGCATTGGAGAAAGAACATTGAATACCAAACTATACGAGCAATTAAGATGGGAGCATTCCCCATGAAAAGTATGAGAACACTGTCCCATCTTTGAAGATTACCAACTGACTAGACTGTCAGCAATGATTATATTTTAAAGGTATAAATAGCCCTCAAAAGCGCATGGCCAAGGTACGCAAAATAGACTCAAAAGAACACCACACAATGTTTTCTTCTTCACCTCTCTCAAAGAATTGACTTGATCGTCGGAGGGGATACGCCAGAAAACACTCTGGCGCCCTTCTAACCTATTTTCTGTGTTCCAGGAATCCCCAGTGAGCCAATAGCATCAGTTCAACAACACCAGAAATGATTCTCCACCAGTCTTCCAGTTCCCTTTGTCCCTTCTCAACCTATTCCTTGTTACCGGACCCACCGTTTCGACGTGCCGAATCTCACCGTGGGAGAGATCTGTTCTCACTTCAACTATTGTGCAACAATTTTTTCGCACAATTATTATTATTATTGAGAATTGAAATTATACAGACTGTCAAAAATGATGTAAAAATTCACACCGTTTTTTTTTGTTCAAAACCAGCAAATCAACAATTTCATTAAGTAGAAAAATTGAGGTTACAATCAGTCGCTAGATAAGCCTTAAGCTCGAGAGGGGGGGACCCTAACCAATCTGCTGGAAGTGAATTGTTTAGCATATTGGCCGCCACCCAGTGAGCAGTTTTGTTAAGGGCCCTAGGCTTGTGTAAAAAGCTAAGATTAAATGACCTAGTCAAAAATCTAATGTCCTCCATAATTACACTGATTTCCCATGGGGGAACATCCTCATTTGAGTTTAACTTGATTATATTAAGATAGTCGTTAACAATCGTAGCTTAAGAGATTAGCTGAGCTTCAACGAGCAAATATGCCTGCATTACTGTCTCAGTCTCTGCCTCAGCCATCAAAGAAGAAGAAGCAGGGAAAATCTTGGCATTAACGAATTCCAAGACTCCACTACTCTTTCAAAGAACAACTCCATAAGAAGCTTTAGCCAACTCAGGTTTGAAGGCGCCATCACAGAAGACTCAAAATTCATCATCCTCCTCCCTAGTGGTAGCCCCACTTATTCCCTGATCCTAAAAACCTGCAGACATTCCCTTCCTCTCAATTTTGAACTGGTCACCCCACATGGACTTGGCAAGCAGCACTGTGGTATAAGCATTCACCTCTTCCTTATTGAAAATAAACTGATTTCTGGCCTTCCAAATAATCCATCCACAGTGGCCAATTTCCCCAAGAGTTCAAGATTACGTTTTGCATCAATATCCATGAGAAGCAAAGCCATAGAGTGTTGGACTACTAAAAGAAAGGTTGAGTCGTTCTCTAGCAAAACCATATCCATTCCGAACCAGACAGGCCTAGTCCAACAACATTCAAACAAGATGTGCTCAATGGATTATGTTGCAAGATTGCAAATCTGACATAGAGGAGTAACAACACATTTTTTTTTGAACAAATTCTCTTGAGTGGCCAAAATGTTATGACAAGCTTTCCACCATAAATGTTTAACTTTAGGAGCTGCCTTCATGTTCCAAATAGACTTCCACAGTTTAGGATGAAGAGAAACTGAAGAGCTTGCCACCGGCTGGACAGAGACCTCCTTGCAACCCAAATAATACCTAGACCTAACAATGTAAATACCTTTACTTGTGGGCCACCAAGTCCTTTTATCTTTCCTCCCATTCAGTGGCAAAGGGATCGACTTGATTGTTTTCAACTCATTCCTTGATAATAAGCTTTCCATACTTGAAGTATTCCAACTTTTGGGGACAACAGTAATAGCATCAGCAACCTTTGAGATGGAACAAACTTGGGGCCTTGGGGAGTGAATAGCCGTGTTGCGGAGCTGGGGGATCCACTTATCATTCAAAAACCATACCTCCGAGCCATCACCAATTTGCCACAATAGCCCTTTATCAAGAAGCTTCCTGCCATAGAGCAAACTAGTCCAAACCCAGGATGGTCTTGCACCACGCTTTGCTTTCATCAGGTCATCATTAGGGAAATAAATTGCCTTCATGAATTTTGCCCAGTATGAGTCTGGTTGGTTCAAGAGTCTCCAACACTGTTCGGCCAAAAGAGCTTGGTTAAACAACTTGAAATCTTTAAATCCCATCCCCCCAACAGATTTTGATTCAGTCATCTTCTTCCACTTCCCCTAGCAGATGCCTCTGCTCTCAACTCTTCCTTTCCACAAAAAATTCCTAACGTATGAATCGAGCTTAGTGCAAAAAATTTTTGGAAACCCCACAACTGACATGACATAGTTAGGAATGGCCTGTACAACTGCCTTGATCAGAATTTCCTTCCCAGCCTGTGAGAGACAACAGCTCCTCCATCCTTGTAATTGTTTCACTACCCTCTCGAGAAGATATCCAAACACCTAATTCCTTGATCTTCCCCATGCCATAGGGATTCTCAGGTATTTTTCACAATGAGGGAGGGCTTGCATACCCAGGCGGTGGCATAGAGAAACCTTTGCTCCTCGGATGTGTTGCTAGAGAAGATGATTCCAAATTTTTGGTAATTGGCGCACTGGCCCGATGTCGTACAGTAACTTTGTAAGATCCTTAACAGTTCCCTTACTCCCCCATCACAAGCCTTGAGGAAGGACAGGGAGTTGTCAGCAAAGAAGAAATGTGAGATCATTGGACTCCTTCTTCTGATCTTGATTCCCACTAGTTTTCTTTCGTTAACCTCATCCGAGAGCATCATAGAGAGAACGTCAGCAACCAAGAGAAAAAGATATGGGGAGAAGGGATCCCCCTGCCTAATGCCCCTCTAGGGCGTAACTACACAAATTTTCTTTCCATTAAGCACAAATTGTAGGGAAATTGTACTGATACACTGCATAATGAGTTAACCCAGCATCGATCGAAACTCAGCTTTAGCATTGTTGCTTCCAGAAAATCCCACTCAACCCTATCATAAGGCTTGCTTATATCCATTTAATGGCAATTTTAGACATTTTACCCTTCTTCTTTCCTTTCAGATGGTGGAACACTTCGTTGGCCATTGCAATACTATCCTAGATTTGTCCATTTGGAACAAAGTCAGCTTGGTTTGGGAAAATGATGGAACACAACATACCTTTCAATCTATTGGCCATAACTTTTGATATCACCTTGTATAGAAAATTGCATAATGCAATTGGTCTGAACTGTTTTATGGTTTCAGGGGCAACTTCTTTTGGGATAAGAAAAATATTTGTAAAATTAATTTCCCTGTTTAGCTGACCTCCTTCGAAAAAGTCTTTAACCATCTTAATGATATTGTTTCCCACCATGTGCCAGAATTTTTGAAGAAAATACCTGGGAAACCATCTGGACCAGGGGATTTCAGGGCACCCAGCTCCTTCGCATCTTCTTGCACTTCCAGATCATGAATAGGCTTAAGCAGAGCACAGTTCATTTCCTTTGTAACTTTAACATGTACAACCACTAGTGCCTCAGACCAGTCTCTTTCCCCGTTGATCTAAACAGGCTCTAGAAATAATCAGTAATATGGGAGTTGATCTCCTCCTCCCCCTCTATCCATACAGCTTCATCAGTCCTAAGCCTAACAATCTGATTGCAGTTTCTTCTTTGGATGGTAGACAAATGGAAAAATTTGGTGTTTTGATCCCCATCTTTGAACCAATTGACCCTTGAACGCTGTTGCCAGTACTTCTCTTCTCTACATCTTATTGCATCAATCTGGGCACAAAGCTCTGTTTCCTCAATAAGGTTTTCCTCTGAGGATTCTAGCATCTGAACCTGGAGCAGTTCCTTGTTAAGCATTTGAATCAAGCTCTTATTGTTGCCAAACTTCTGTATGCTCCACTCCAAGAGATGGGTTCTACACGACTTAAGGTTGTTGATGGTATTGCAGAACGCAGAGGTTGAATCTCTCATAATCCAGTTACTTTTAATCACTTCTTCACATTCAAGGTCCTCCAGCCACATACTTTCAAATTTAAAGGAATAGGAGGCCTTTTTAGCATTTAAGCCAAGATTAATCACAATGGGGCAGTGGTTAGACCCCATCCTAGTTTCATGCAACACTGTAGTTGAGGGAAAAAGGGCACTCTAGTCTAAATTAACCAGGACTCTATCGATCCATTCTTGGACATTGGCTGCACCTGGTCTATTGTTTGACCATGTAAATTTAGGTCCACTAAAGCACATCTCAATGAGACAACAATTTGAAATTAACTGTTGCAAATCCTCCACCCTCCTTATACAACTAGCAGCACCCCTCTCTTTATCATCCAAAGAGCCAATGTTGTTGAAATCCCTTACAACTAATCAGGGCAAGTCGAGGGACCTTGCCATATTAGTTAGCCACTCCCATATCTTCTTCCTTTTTTCAGCCAATTGGTCTACATAGACAAATGTACAGTGCCATATTTCCTACTGATGGTTAAGTCTACCTCTTACATTGATTAGATTTTTGATTTGTCCAGAACCATCAGGTTGGTTTCCTCTTTCCACCACAAAGCCAAGCCCACAGGACCCACATTCTCAAAACAGGGAAAAGTTAAAGTTCTTCTCAACCGCTCTAACTTATCAGACTTATTTTTAGTCTCCATAAGAAAGACGATTGAGGAGTGATGGGTAGTGATAAGCCCTCTAAGATTATGGATTGTCTGGGGTTGCCCTACTCCCTGACAGTTCCAGGTGAGCATCAACACGAGTCATGTGGCTGTTTGAGGTCAGCCACCACCACCTTATCAGCGCGACTAATTGCATCACCCTCATCAGAAGTCTTCCTAAAGGGTTGAGCAATCCACAAAGATATACATCTATCAAGGTTATTCTCTCTTTTCCTTTCAGTAAGGCCGTTATGGCCCTCATCCAGATCATGTTGCATTTGTTCCTCCTAATTCTCAAGATAGGCAAATTGTGCTTCAAAGTTCATCAGGCTTCCTCCACTTACCTTCTTCTTAGGCTTGCTTCTCCTAGCCTGTTTTCTTAAGGAATGCTTTCTTCCAAAGTTAACAAGGGGCATATCAATAGCAAGTGGGGGGGCCAAAAAAAGGTGGGGGGAGGTGAGGTGCACTTGGGCCACTGTCCGAAAATGCTTTTGGTTATTTCCATGGTATTGGGTGGGCTTCCATAGTCTCTTCATCCAGCTGGGCTTTCCTCTTAAGCGACATACTTTGAAAATGGGTTTCCATATCGACACCCCTATCCTCCTTCTCACTATCAGTGCTTATTTGAACCACTTTTTCAATGACCTCCTGGGCTTCTAGGCTCTCTGTGGACTCATAAACATAGTAGGATCCCCTCTTGGTTGCTACAAGTGTATTTGGGTCTTCTTGGGAAAAGGACAAAAAGAGAGATAGGGACAGATCCCAATCTTGGTCCCCACCAGAAGAAGATACCACTGGGAGGGATGGTGCATCGCACTATGATCCATTTTTTTGTTTTGGACTGGAAATAATCTCGTTTCTGACATGGGTTCTCATCACGTCTTCCTCCCGGTTAATAGGTATCTTAGATGATTCTCCACTAATTTTCCTACTCCCTTCCTGACCCCTATGTTTTCCTGGTTCAACATCTCCAACAGTTTCCTTCATTATGCCTTTAAGCTTATCCTTCTTCTCCGATGTCTTGCGTTCTCTTAAGAACTAAGTTTCTCTGAAGAAGCCCAGGTTGAGTGGATTGCACTAGTAACTTCGGCCCAAAGTGGCCATTGGACCTAGACGCCCTCCTGTCCTTACAATGACTTTGAGAGTGTCCAATCCGACCACATTGGTAACAAAAATCAAACAATCTTTTCATATTTCAATCTAATCCAGATATCATCCTAATTGTCCCGAGTCAAGAAAAAACCCTTTTTCAAAGGTTCATTCAAGTTAATCATGCATTTTTCCCTCAGAAAGCTCCGCTAAATTTGAACTTCCCCTCAAATTCCTCGAGTTGGGTGGGCTCACCAATAATCATTCCTACTCTCCACGCATTATTTTTCGTCATCATATCAAGGGGTGAGCCCCAGATTTGAACCAAGAATTCGACTTAGTGGAAATCAAAATCTCCAATGATATACTGTGGTTGGTATACCTTCAGAACCAGCAATGCTCTTGAAACGGACCATGGACCTTCATTTAAAATCTTGTCTCTATCCTCCTCATCTTTGAACATAAACATATAGGTATTTCTCTCCCAATAGATAATGAAAAACCCTCTAGATGTCTTCCAAAAACTTTGTAGCACATTACAAACCCCTTGCTTATTTAGGGTAGTATCTGTGAAAAATCAGCCCACTAGGCAGAATTTTTCTATCGTCTTTGAGGTGGAGGGGTCTGAATAGAGAGAGATTCGTGGCTGATGGGTAGGATGAGAATCAACTTCTAGATCTTTCTCCATAATAGGAGGAGATAGTGAGAGCTACAGGAAAAGTAAAGAAAATAGGGAAAACTGAGCTAGAAATAAGATGGACGAGAGTACAGAGAGGGGATTGAGGATTTGGTATTTTGGGAGTTTGGGGTTATTGGGTCTATAACAGGGGTAGAAAAGAAGAAGGTAGCTCAACAATAGTTAAAAGAGGACAAAGACAAGGAAGAGATATGGTTAAGGAACACTATGGTAGAGGGGTAATGCAGAAATGGTAAAAAGATGGAGCAACAAAGAAAAGGAAAGAAGATAGATAGTTGATAAGGTGTAAACATCACTAGACACTTACCAATGAGAGCTTCCACTTCGGGAAGGAAAAACGTCATGAGGGGAAGTCTTGGGGAGACCTTGGGGGGAGTGATACATACAGACGAGGCATAGATGGTAAGAATGTGGGTTGTTCCAATCTAGAGGAAGTAAATGAAGGTTAGGTAGGTTGAAAGCATGAATAAAGAATGAATAGTGCTGAGAAGACGAAAAGATCCGCCTCGGGAAAAGAAGAGTGAGAATAAAATCTTAGAAAAACCCTAATCTAGGGAGAGAACTCTCATACCGAGAGAGGTAACACAGTTTCACACCGATCTCTTTCTTTGTTTGCACATGTAAAGATAAAAAAAAAGACTTAGAGATAGGCAAAACTGACATGTGCAATGTGGACCATGTAATTGTTGGCAGGAAGAATATTACATAATTGTTGTTGGCTACATCTACAATATAATTAACTAAAAGATAGTAAATTCAATGACAATAAACTAAAACACAGTGAAGTAAAAAATTCAAATTTTCTTTCATCCACAATATATAACCAAACACGTTGAGTTCACTGTCTTAAATTTAGTGTCCGTGGATGGGGGAGGGGTTGGGATATAGGGATGGCAGTGGACCGGGAAAAAATAAGTATTTATTCAAACCTGTCCTGTTTCGACTGAGGATGGACCATACGTATTGGACAGTGGACGTATACGGGAATACCTGTATAAACCCGTGCCGGGATGAAGGCGGGGATGGAGTGACACTTATTCCCGCCCCGCCCCACTTTATCTTATTATTATTATTTTATATGTATACATGTTACTGTGAATATAAATCTACATATTATTGAATGATTTTTTTTTTTGAAAATTGTTTTATTTTTTGATTTTTTTTCATGGTTTTGGTTTGTAAAAATATAAATCTTTGTGTTTTTATATTTTTTTATATTAGATTATGTTATGTTACGTTATGTCATGTTGCATGATATTGTGTTGAATTTACAAGTGAGACAAATTTTTAATTATATTATGTTAGATTATGTTGTAGACAAAATTTTAATTATGTTATGATATTCTATAATTATATTAAATTATTTAGAATGTTAGATTTATTTAGAATTTTGGATTATATTAGTTTGGACTTGGGCTTGGGCTTGGGTAGGTAAGGTGGACAGGAGTTGGGGCGGAGGTGAAGGCGAGGGGCGGGGGCGTCGACAACGGCGGGGGTGGGAATTATAAATTTACAAGCAAACGCGGATGAAGATGAAAACTATACCTGTTAACGAGGGTAAATCGAGAATGAACAGAATTTTTTAAAGCGGGTACGGGGATGGAGATAACACCCCACCCCCGCTTTGGTCCACTAGGGAAAAGAGCTAAGAAAACAAATTGGTTCAGCAACCAAATATAGAGTGCAACTCTATGGCTGAGCAGGTAAAGCACTTGGACTAAAACTTTGAGAATATTATTGAACATCATTAGCTTTAAACCAACTATGATACATTTTTTATAGTTTGTAAGTGTCATAAAAGAAATATATAAACAATACATTTTCTGGTTGGTTATTGTGATTAAGATTGTGCTTCAATCTCAATGAAAACTCGCCAAGGCAGCGCTTGTTATGTTTTTCTTTTGAATTAATATTCATGTGGTGATACGAAAAAAGCCTCAAAATTAAAAATCAATAATATAATATAATATAAGTTAAAAAATAAAATTTTCTACAATATTGCCTAACAAATTAGTTTTTGAAATAGTAAACCAAAAAAAAAAATTAAAAATTTGGGTCCAAAAGTTAAGGTCTCCTCGTACAATCACATTTATTAAAGAACAAAAAAGATTAATAAAATAAAATGTTGACCAAATCTATTTCTTTCTTCAATTGAAAGAAGTGTAATAAACATCTCTTTTTAATCACAAAAAAAAAAAAAAATCAAACTAAACACATTATTTACTTCTTTTAAACTTTTTTTTTTATTTGAACGCAAAACACCAATTAAACCATTCATTTTCATTAAAAACAATATTTTGATAAAATTCTTATTCGTAACAAATAAAATATAACAAAAATTTAGGTGAAAGTTGCATGGATAAATAAATAAAATTTAAAGATAGTAAAAATAATCCAAAAGAAAGATAACGATGAATTTGTTTATAATAAAATTAATCATCTAATTCCACAGTTTTGTTAAAGAACATATAAAATAAATAAAAAGAACATAAAAATATTAATGAAAAAATTAATTTTGTTCCTATAAATATATATGATCAAAAGTCATATTATTAATTAAAAAAATATATTAGCAAAATTTAAATAAAAAAATTAGCAATTTTAAATCTCATCAAAAAATAAAAATAATAGATTTTAAATTGAAAAATTAAATTATTATTAAAAAAAATATAAAAGTATCATTGACCCGTCATTACTTTAAACCTCAAATGTTGTTGAACTACCTCTGAATTTATCAATTTACACTTGCATTAATCTCAATATAAAAAAAAAAAAACACATCTGAAGGTCTTTTTTTATTATATATATTATTAAGTGCATTTCAAATAATCTATAGCTTTATATTCGAAGGTATTTACATTAGTTTTAAAAACATAATCTGACAAATATGGACTTTAACTAGCGTGCAACTGCAAAGCAGGATTCACACTAGTAATAAAATAAAATAATTTAAGACTGACCCCAATATTTTGGCTTTCATACTAATCTCAACTTTTTTTTTAATACCATTTTAATACTAATCTCAACTTTTTTTTAGTACAAAAAAATGGATGAAAAATCTTGCCTTTACGGCCATCTCCACCATTAATTTAAATTTTTACCTATATTTAACACACAACACTCAAATGTACAAACTCAAAATTTTGAGAGGATAAACCCAAATTTAAAGTAAAATAAAATATGATTGAATTTTTAAATGAGGAAAAAATAAGACCAAGGTATGAGTTTCTCTTTGATTTGAATAAAAATTTGAGTAAAAGATGGAAAAGTTGTTTTTAACTTATTTTTATTCAAATTTAAATTTGAATAAGAATTTAAATAAGGATAAAAAATGCTTCTACTATAAAAAGAAACCTTTTGGGCTTATTTGGTTATTGTATTATCAAAAATGGATTATATTAAATAATACTGGCTAATTTTGCATTCGCGAGAAAAATATAAGATTAAATATGGGATAAAAATACTTTCTATATAATTTAGTGTTTGGTAAGACATTTGATTAAAATTGGGATAATAGAGTAGTAAATAATTATTGGTCCATCTAATCTAGTTATTCATGTTTCTTATTTATTTTGTGATTAAAATAATAAATTTATAAGTGAATACAATTAAATTTAATTATAATACAACCAACATATGGTATTAAAAATCGGTTCAATAATAGAGATAAGACATATTATTCTTATATATTAAAATCAACTTGTATATAATACAAATTATGATTATGATCGAATTAAAGATTATGATTCTATAATTCACTTTTTAATTGTAGGATTAATAGTACTTTTGATCGTTAAAATATATTTTTTTATTAATTTAATATTTCTTATATTAATTTTATTAATTTTAATTTTTAAAATATTCAATTCATGTGATTTTGATCTCTATATAGACGTAGCGTTAAATTTTAAACGGAATGATTACGACCCCTCTTGTACAAAACCCCCCGGAAAACACCAACCGTTAAGAACTACGGAACCGAAAGCGAAGGCTCCCCATATTTTCCAGTAAAATCAACAAGAGACCCACCTTGAAACCCTCGTTCATGGCGGACCCAACTATGGCCAAAGATTCCCCTAAAACCCCATACATTCCCTTATCTAAAACCCATTCTCTTCTTTTTCATCTCCATTCTATGAATTACCGTCATCTTTCAAGAAAACCACCCAGAAGAGATCAAAGGAGGAGAGAGAGAGAAAAGAATGGTGTTCGGTTCAGATGTCTCCCTCCCATCACAAGGGAAGAGTGTAATGGTTGTGATGGACGCGAATCGCAGCAAAGTAAGCGTCGACGCACTTGATTGGGCTATCAAACACGTCCGCCGAAAAGACACGATTGTTGTTCTTGCGGTGTTGTCGGCGGTCGGAAAGAAGACTTCTTCTTCATGTTTTCCGTTCATTGGATTCTCCAGAATTTGTATGTTTTTCCACCCCCTTTTTTTAACTGCGATCTTTCTTATGATTTATACTTTATAGGACAAATTACACTTTGACTGCCTCAACTATGACCTTTTTTTCAAATTATCTTCTAAACTATCATATTTTTTTTTATTGCATATATGATTAGTTTCATCACCTAAATTAAATAACATCTGGTATAGATCTGACAGAAAGTTATTTTATTTTGCTCTCTGAATTATGTGATATTTTTTCATTTACCCCGAAACATTACAATTTTTTACTAAAAAGAAAATCATTTGTATTTGGGGAAATGTGAACTAATTCAAGTCATTGGGGACCAATAAGAAAAAAATCAATAGTTTGAGGGACAATGAAACACAGGCTGTCGATTTTTAATACGACAAGAATTGAATACGAAAAAATGGGTTGGACACAAAATTAAAGGAATCAATGATTAAAATGGGCAACACACTTAAGCAAAAAAAAAAGTATGTTGGGCTCATGTCAAAATTAAGTCAACTCGATTTGACCTGATTAACCCGTGTATTTTAAACAGGTTGACATAATTTGGACACGAACTCGACCTAACTCCTTATAGACATGTTTAACCTGTTTATGACAGTATAGTTTGTCTATTATGTCTGATTGATATGGTCTTAACATTATTATTTGTTAGTTCTTGCTTTTATTATGATAATTGACAGAATAATCCTTAACATTATTATGACAGTATATTAGTATAGTTCTTATTTTATTTTTTGGGTTGAAACTTGAATGCATTTTAGTTAATTTCATTATAATATGTGATATGTTATTTGTGAAAAAATTATTTGAAATTTTAGATGAATGATTGAATGGTGTATTTGATGTTAATGAACAAGTGTGGAAACAGGTTATGTGTGTTAAATAGGTTTATGTTTATAAATCTCGACACGATTATTAAACATGTTAGATTTGGGTTTTGAAATTTTTGACACAAATTCAAAATCAACCCAACACGAAATGACTCAACCCGACACGTTTGGTACTTCTAATGAAACATAGTTCATAGTTTAGAAGGTCAAAATATATTTTTTCCTTATTTATATTTGAAATGTAAATTAAAATAAATTAATTTTCAAATATTAGTCAACATATATCAAAAATACATTGAAACGGTTCGAAACATGGAAATTTTTATATTCAAACACTAATTTGTTTCAATTTTTCATGGAAACAAAAATATTTTAGTTGTTTCGGTATAAAATAAATGAAATTTTAATTCTTAGTTCCGATTGATTTTTTTGATATAGTTGCCTCTAATATTCTAGTATGTGTGTCCAAATTGCTTGTATTTACCCATTTGTTGAGATTTGAGCTCTTCATGGAATCTCCGTAATTATTATGTTTTCACCCTTATTTTGTTTGTCTTCCTTGGGTTCTTAATTCCGCTCACCTAAGCCTGCATCCCAAACTCATATACCCAAAAGCCATCAGCTCAACACACAACACAACTATGCATTCTTCCTCCTCTCTCTCTCTCTCTCTCTCTCTCTCTGTATATATATATATATATATATATATATATATATATACAACTTGGCCTCTCGGGAAAAATTAGCACAACCCACAATTCCAATTTCAAAATAAAATCAAAATCAATTGAATTTTGTTATCAAAACACACTGGTATATGTATACACACTAACATATTCATTAATTGAGTGTTAACTTTGATAAAATTGAATTTTAAATTAAAGAAAATGAAAGTTAATTTGAATTTAGAGGTTAATTCGGTGTCAATTTTATAAAATTGAGTATTAATATGATAATTGAATGTCAATTGGATGAAATTTAGTGTCAAATTGGTAAAACTTAATTTGAAATTGATGAAATTTAATGTTAATTTAATACTTTAATGTTCATTGGATAAAATTGAATGTTAATTTGATAAAACTGAAAATTAAATGGATGAAATTGAAGGTTCATTTGATTAAACTGAATGTAAATTTGATAAAAGTGAATTTTAATAAGATAAAATTTGATTGTTAATTTAATAGAATTGAATGTTAAATTGACGAAATTGAATGTTCATTTGATTGAATTACATATAAATATGATGGAATTGATATCAATTTTTAAATAATTAAATTTTAAATTAATGAAATTTAATGTTAATTCAGTGTTAGCCTCCCCTACCACCACACGCATAACCCAAATTTCATCAATTGAAGTTAAATTTAATTTAGTATTAATGTGATGAAATTCAAGTTTAATTTGATGACTTTGAATGTGCATTGATGTAATTTGATGAAATTCAAAAATAAAGTATATGGTGTAATTTGATGAAATTAGATTTTAAATTGATAAAATTGAATGTCAATTTGATGAAATATATGATAATTGAGTGAAATTAATTTTGAAATTGATGAAATTTAGCAATTTTGTTGGATGGTTGTGCGTGAGAGAGAGTAAAAATGGAATTGCGCAATAATTGAGGATAAATGAGTAAAAATAGTTTTATGTTAAGGGTAATTGTGTAAAACTATAACTTCCATCTATTCCTTCAAAGACAAACCTGACAGGAAGTGAGGTGATATTTCATAAACTCTAGAGTAAAAATGGAATTGCGCAATAATTGAGGATAAATGAGTAAAAATAGTTTTATGTTAAGGGTAATTGTGTAAAACTATAACTTCCATCTATTCCTTCAAAGACAAACCTGACAGGAAGTGAGGGTGATATTTCATAAACTCTAGAGTGTGCTTTCAAAAACTGAGGCCCCTAGAACATGATTGAGACTGAAGTTTTTGGTTTTGTTTAATTTATGATTAGACAGACGCTTTCTCGGGTTTTGCTTTGTTTACCAGTTAGTTATATTGATGTTAGTAATCAATAATTTTTTCTAACGCAAAAGTTGAGTCCTCAAGACAGAGGGACACAGATTTGGACAGCAAAGTATAGGTTGGCTTTAGGCATAGAAAGATAACAGGAGGGTGGTCTCCAATGCAACATTTCACGTTGTCACTGTTGTGGCTTAGAGGTACCCAAAGGCATTAATCATACTGTCAGGCAAATCTTCTATTTGGGGATAGCAAAATTCATAATCTGTGCACAAGGTATATGTAATTCATTTCAAGGATGTTCTAAGACATATGCATATGTTATACCATATATTTTGACATAGATGTGTAGCTGGTCAATTAGTCCTTGTTAGCAATTCAGTATGGAGATTCGAGTCTTGCTTTCAATCAGTTTTCAGCTTTTTGTGGCGAAGGATCCATTCCCATTGAGAGATCTGTTCTTCCCACTAATAATTTCACCTTCTGCCCTTATGTTGTGGAGAACTACAGAGACCAACACTAGTTAATTTTGAAATTTACTTTCCTATTAATTGTTAATGATTTTTACAGTCTCTAGTGTAAATGTTGTGTGCAATGTTCATTATTGGAATGAAATATCAAATATTCTTTTTTTGGTGGACCATCAAAATCTTGGACTGATTATACTTCGCCACATGCAATTCCCCAACTGAACTTTTCATCTGTATACCTTCAGTATGCTGAGAACTATAACCAATAGGCACCTAATTGCTTTCTGCTGTAACTGCAATTCCTTCAGGGGTAAGATTAGAGTTCTCTGGACATGGGGAAATGAGCCCCCAAGAACTTGAAGAAGAGATTGAGAATAAAAGGGAAGAATATCAATCTACTCTCCAGCCATTTTACCAACGGTGCAAGAAGAGGGAGGTTGGTGGCTAAACTTAAACTGTGAATACAAGAACATTTGGAAGATAAAGAATTTCATTGTGCAGGTGAAGTTGGAAGCCAAACTTGCCGCAGGATATGATCCCAGGAATATTACTATTGAAGAAGCACTAAGTTTTAATCCCCGCTGGATCGTTTTAGACAGGTGATTCATAGCTCTTTTCTTGAACTCAGGAGACAGGCATTTGGTTTTCAAATGGTCCCTAATATTGAAACTCTATCATTTGTTTGTAATTGGCAGGCGCTTGAAGAAACATAAAGTGTATATAGATGGGCATGTAGGCTGTGATGTTGCAATAATGAAGGAGAAAGGTGTTGCTACCTTAATGCCATCAAAACTCCTGAGTGTGAACGATGGTGCACAGAAAGTGAAGAAATTAATGATATAGCATCAACAGAAAACGAACCCGAGGAAATGCAAGATGAAGGTTCTGATACTGACGAGGACAAGAGCGTATTGATACCTGCACCACCAACTCCTCAAAGTTCATGTTGGCGCCCGCTTTCATCGAGACATGGATTCCCTCGAGCTTTCTCTCTTATTGAGCTTGAGATGGCAGCAAATGGCTTTGGCACTGAGAATCTGATCCTAGAGGAGGATGGCATGAAACTTTATGAAGGAATATATCAGGAAACACCAATTTTAATCAGGCTTTTTTCTGGAGATGATGATCGCTTCTGGTCATTACTCAAGGTCCTCTCCTGTGTACGCCATCGCAATATTGTGAATCTAGTGGGGTACTGCTGCACGGCTGATTCTTTGTTCCTGCTATGCGACTATCCTTGCAATGGTACTCTTGAAATGAACTTGCAATGTAAGAATAACTCCTTTAGTGGTTGAACTTGCGATCAATATCAATATGTTCTCTTATCTCTATTATTATCAGAAAAAAAGTATTCTTTTTTATGTTCTTTGGCCAAAATGCATTTCTAAAACAATTGTTATCTACTATAAATTTATCTCTCTGTCTTTATCTGCTCTTCTTATGCTGTCTTCTGCCCTAGATTGTCATAATTGTCACCGTTGTAAATCGCAATTTTCTCTAGCTAACAGGCGGGAGATCTTGGTCAGTATTGATTACTAACAGAGGTGACCAAGGCACAGAGTTTAAACTTCGTTCTCTTTCCCCTTTCAGTTTTTTTTCTGTTACAACTCCAATTCTGGAGACAATTTAATCATAATATTGAGCTCTACAAATTTGTAGGTAATGAGTTGGCTAAGAACCTTTTGTGGAAAACAAGGTGGTATATTGCTCTAGAAATAGGTGCAGGCCTACGCTATCTGCGAGAGGATTGTGCTGATGGACCTATCATAGACCTTTCTATATGTTCGTCTGCAGTTGTATTTTCTCACAGTTCCACAGCAATGGTGTGTCTAATTTCATACCTCAGCGTTAATTTGCAGTAACAAATTTTTGTAAAAAAGGATAGAACAAAGACATTGAGATGTCCACTAGAACTAAAATTCATCAGTTTTGCCTATGTTCTGACAACTTTATACCCACCATTCCTACACTGTTTAACAACCATGACCTCAGCTGGAATTTGTTTTAGATTGTGGCTGTCTGGATTTCCTGCTATTTAATGCTCCTCAGATTCATGAGAAAAACTTGAGCTTTAAAATTAATACTTGTTTTTTTTGCTTGTTATTCAAGCTTAGCATGTTCAAGAGAGCCAAGTGGCTTAAGGGTGATCTACCATGTAATGAAGATTCACCAGCAGAGTAAGAATTCAATTTTTTTTGTTATTTTATTCGATGATACTTTTGATTGAATCCCAATGAGCTACATGCATTAAATTTCCTTTTTTTTTTTCATAAGTCTTGAAAGGTGCACATGCCCAACTATAGAGGAAGACGAACGCCTTCTGGCTGATTTATGCGGTTATGGGATGTTCCTCATAGAGCTCATAACTGGAAAGAGTGCACAGACATTTCAAGAGCAGGGCGAGGGTCAATCCTTAGTTGACTGGGTAAGATGTTTTGGTCAGTATCACATACAATCACTAGAAAAGCATTGGGAAGCAAATCCAGGAAATTTCTGACTGATCATTAACACTGAACAAATATAAATTACATTCATGTAAATTACTTTCTGGTAAATGTATAAGTTAGACATCATTTGAATATCTAAAGTGAAATAGTTTGAAAAAATAAGGGCAAATTATGAATCACCTCTCTGTGGTTTGACTGGCAAGCATGTTATCTTCCTATTGTTTTGGACCAAAGTGAAATTGTTACATTTTCTATCCAAACTGATGGCATATGCATGCAAATAAACTGTTTCCCTCCCAATTTTAAAGTTTTAAATGATGGAAAGTACCTCTACTTAGATCCAGTTCAGGGATTATCCATTTTTTCCATTTCACCTCTATTGTCTTTCACACTGTGGTTCTGTATACCTAAGTTTGATCCCATTCTTTCATCCTTCATCTTCAGACCATATTTTTGTTATCCATATATTGCATGGAATCATTGATCCATACATGGGTTCTAACCAGATATTAATTTAACTAGAGAGAGAATTAGAAATGAAGGCAGAACCATGTCTAAAACTCTCTAGGTTCTCTCCAGATAGTAGGACCAAAACCAACTTTAAACGACCTTGAACCGAAGGAATATCACCAACTCGTTTGATTTTCTTAGCCAAACCAAAATTTAATTGACTCTGTCTGTTATGCTTTTGGCTTTCTTGTGCGTACAATATGTGTTTGTGTGTGTACATATACATAGAGAGAGAGTTGTTGATGCAAAAGAGCTACTGGATGCTTTGTGTGTGTGTGCAATGTGGGTTAGAGAGAGCAAAAGAGAGAGTATATGTGGAAGAGAGTTGTTGAGGTAGAGGTATAACTTTGTTCTATAAGGATTGATGGTTATCTTTGTTCACGTAAAGAATGAATAATGTTTGGATGCAGGGTAAATGAGTTATGTTTACACATTCTGGTAGTTTAGATGGAAAATGTAATGGTTACACTTCCAAAACGACATGAAGTCATGTGTTTTTAAAATATAGGGAGGTAACGTGTAGGGAAGTAATCAATGATTTGCCGTAAAAATAACATGGTCATGGTATTTGCAGTTTCACATTTTTTACAAATGAAATTCTGCATATGGGATATGAAGGGGTGATTCTGGTGTCCCTGCTTCAACTATAAAGTTGCTGCCTATTCAGCAAAATATTATGCAGCACAAGAGCTTCTAATGTTAAATTAAGTAAGGAATAAAATACAAAATCATGTTCTGTTCCTAAACCTTACTTCATTGATCTCTGACACAGGCATTGCCCTTTCTGGAAAATGGTTCACTGGACCAGGTGATGGATCCAAGAATAGAGGACACAAGCGATATCAGGGTGGTTGATCATATTGCACAAGCTGCACTGCTATGTCTGAAAAATGACTCATGCCACAGATTTTCCATGAGTGAGGTATGATTTACTTCCGTCTATATGCCTGCTTACTGAGTTTCTGATAACATGTGAGATCAATTTCCAATGCTTGATTACCAAATGAGCAGTACTACCTGTGGGTCGTTTCGGTGTCAGAAGCATTTTGAGTTAGTCTGAGGCTTATTGTGTTGCCTGCATTTGAAAAGACAAGCAGGTAGCCCACCATGCTGTAGCTAAGCAAGTACTCTTAGGGGGAAAAACAAATCAAAAAGGATGGAGCTGAGGGAGGTAGGAGAGGCAATTTCATCAGTGTGTATCTTTAAACCTCTTGAAATCAGTCCAAATATTGTGTAAACTATAGTTGGTTCCATCAACTTCCACTGGACATTTAAACAGCGTCACAAAAGGAGGGTTCACCTTTTCATGAGACTTGACTGGGCAATGAAGAAGTTAGGGCAATGGTTCACATGTACATGGAACAATAAAGATGTTTTACCTTCTCAGTTTTTTCTAATCTTTTTGCAATTTTAGGAATGTACTTCTGTTTCCATAGTCTAATGCGTGAGTAAAACTGTTGCAGGTCTTAGCTGTGGCTCGGGGTGATAAATTTGCAATCGCCAAGTACTGAAATCTAGAAGAAGGATTGTCAACCGTCCTTGTAATAAGGTAAATAGATAAACTGTGAGTGTGAATAAAATTCTGTGCAAGTAGACAAAAATAACTACCTATGCAGATCAGAACATGTCTTGAAAGATTGTAACTAAAAACAAATCAGAATAAACTGATCTTCATTTTCCACATTCTGCTTCCTTTGAATGTTCAGTGTGTGTTCTAATTGATGAATGTTTGGAAACTAAATGGCACCTAAAAGTAGAAACAAAATGGAAGTGATTGCTTCGATCTGGAATGGCTAAACAAAGGCTTGGACACTTAAAATAGACAAAACAAAAGCAGAGGGAACGAATAAATCTACAGACCGAGGGGTGCCTGATGCCTGTTTTTCTTGCTGTTTGGCTCCGCCATGCTTGAATAAATGTAATGCCATATGCTATCTATTGTCATGCTGTGAATGATCAACATAGTGCCAGCAAATGAGTGAAACCCGAGCTTTGTTGCGATGATGGAATAGAATAGACTGTAGTTCTACCAATTTCATCAGCACACCTTGTTCTGGTGCTTGTTCAATTTCCTTTGGTTAAAGCTCCTTATCACAGTCAATTTACAAGACATTCCAAATTTGTTTCTTTGCTCGTAAGGGAAATCTTCCCAGTCTTTTGGACTCGACGCAATGCTCAGACACACATAGTCATCCCCAAATCACATGCATCGGTTGAAATCTGGGTTTATATTGCCAGGATGACGAAAAACTTTGGACATATGGATTTACGCCTTGCTCTTGTTCGGCAACTGAATCAACACAAGTGGGTTAAGTGTCCGCATGTTGGACGCAAGTTGCTTAGGGGAATGACTAATGAGGTTGCCCATGCAATTTCTGTGACTAACAAATGTGGTTGGAGAGGATGAGGTAGAAATCACAAGGAAGGAAATTATAATTTTGGCATATTGGTCAACATACAAGGCCTCCATATTTTCTTATCCAATACAAGCTGATTCTCCATTTAGAGAGAGAGAGAGAGAGAGAGAGAGCATGGTGAAACTTATCTTGCTTGTTGATTTAGAATAAAAAGAACATCAAAATCACTGGTAAACCTGTCTCTTTCTTTGGCATATACAACTAAGCAAACATCAAAACAGACTCGATAATGCACCAAGCCTGTTAGAAAATGGTGGTCATGTCATCCAAAGGTTTCTTCCTCATGGTCATATCCCTCATTGCAGATCCCCCAGTACCATTCACTTACTTCCATCTCTTAGCAGCAACAGCTTTGATCATAGTAGTGTATTATATTTCTCTCAGATCTAATCCTGTTTATCTAGTTTATTTCTCTTGTTATCAACCAACCGATCACTTGCGAGTCCCAGTATCCAATTTCATCACTTCGAAATATGTGATGTCCACGAGAGAGAAGTCATTGATTTCCAGACAAAGGTTGGCGAAAGGTCTGGTATCGGAGGCGAGGCTTGCGTTCCACCGGCTGTGCACGAAATCCCCTGATGACTCTATGAACTTGTTATAAACCAATAGCTAGAACTTGCCCTGAAAATTGGCTTGCATAAGAAGGGTGTCCAAGAATTTATATATATACATTTAATCTTATTTTTAACCACGTGGGATCATAATATTTCACCACGCTTTCGTGGTCGACGTCCATGATGACCTACTCTATCGACACTGACTTAATAGTAATCATTTCTCTTTGATGACTTCACTCACTTATCAGTAATTAATGAATCTCCATACATAATACCAAACTATCTTAATCTAGCCTACGTCGCCCCTTCCATGACTCGACCACAAAAAGTTGTAGCTCACATTACGTGAACTCATAGGTATAACTTACCCTTTGTTAACTCGGCTTGCAAAAAAAAGGGTGTTTATGAACTTATATACACATATCTAATCTTATTTTTAATCGACGTAGGATCGACATATGTTTAATATTACAATTTTACATTGGTTAAAAATAAAACTATGTGTATATAAATTTGTGGACACATTTTCCTTATAGGTCGATTTTTAAGAGTCAGTTCTACCCCTGGGTTTATAATAGAACCCAACTTGACAAGAAACTGGAACAGTTCTCTTCACAATTGTGCAAGATCGTCTTACCAAACACAAAATAAGCCCCCAAAAGATTGACATCCTTGTGTCTAATTGCTGCATCTTCTGCCCTACACCATCCATTACAGACATGATCATTAACAAGTTCGGATTCCGAAGCGATTTAAAGAGTTTTAGCCTCGGTGGAATGGGTTGTTGTGCAGGACTCTTGTCCGTAAGCTTGGCTAAAAAGCTTCTGAAAGTTCATAAAAACTCCATAGCCTTGGTTGTCAGTATGGAAGCTATAACGCCCAATGGGTGTAATGGTAATGCCTAGTCCATGCTTCTGGCTAACGCGTTATTCCGAATGGGAGAGCTGCGATGTTATTATTCAGGTACGCCCAAAAAAAATTTTTATATTCAAAAGACATCATCATATGTACTTTCTTAGAAAAAGTCCAATTAAAAGTGAGAGGCCCAACAATTTCTTCCTATTTCTTCCTAAAAGCAACTTCAAAAAGCTAACCAAAACTCTATTTTTTAATTATTTTAGATAATTTCTTTTTAAAATGTGACTCTAACCGACTAATTATTCCCCTTTCTATTTTTCATAACCCAATTTTCACTAGCTACATCTAGCTAGCCACTTTTTACTAGCTACATCCAATAAAACCCCCCAAAAATCCAATACTCCCCCAAAAATTTATCAACACCCCCAAAAAATTCAACAAAACCCCCCTCCCCAAAATCTAGTAAACTTCCCCCAAAAATTTGACTTCGGTTATTTGTGTAATTTGAGGTGATTTTATGATTTAATTTGAGAGAATTTGGTTTGGGAATAGTAATTTTCGGGAGGTGAGTTCTCTCTTATAGCCTATAATTGATTAAATTTATACAATGTATAGTTGAATTGCTATTTTTTAAATTTTATTATTAAAAATTAGTTAAAGTTAGTTGAAGTGGTTAGCTAAAATAGATAACATTGTTAGAATGAATTTGAAAAAATGGTTAGTTAAAGTAGATAATACAATATTTAAATATATTTTGAATAGTTATTTTAGATAATATTGTTGGAGATGCTCTAATGGTTAAATCACTAAAATATCAAATGTCGCAATATAATTAAGAGGAATGTCACAAAGACCTTATTTGAGGACTTAATCTGAGAATCTAATGATGTAATTTCAATGTAATCACTAGATTAATTATGAGTTTTAATATTAGATAGAGCTCACCATCAATCCAATGGTAATGTACCATTAAGTCACTCAATTAGGTTCTCAAATTATGTCGAAATAGTATTTTTCTATAACTAAAGTCTACAAATAACTCTCTCTCTTTCTCTCTCTCTCTCACACACACACACACTAACTAGTCTACATTAAAAAAAATTGATTACGTATATTACTAAAAAAATCTCTTTTTTTCCCATGATCCGTATACACATATAAACATCAATAAATTAATTTTTATATTTTATAATATAATTATTTAAGTCAACTATTTTTTTAAAAAATTTAAAAGATGAATAAAGATTCAATTTATACAATCTCTATTTATCATGTCTTATTGTTCCATTTTTATTAAACCTTCTCTTAGTATAACCATTTATTATTTTAACCCTTTGTTTTGTTTCCAAGAATTTTGGGTTTTGAATATGTCAATTTTAAAAATATGAATCCAAATATTAAAAGCATAAAACTTGAATAAGATATGATAACAAAATGTGAATATAAAAAATTAATCACTAATTTTACATCACAAAAAGTGAGAATAACAAATTTTAAATGAAATTTAATCGTATGTTAAAATAGTTATAACAAATTTTTAAAGGGTCTCATTTATAATTTTCGCTTAGGGTCACATCTTTTGTCGGGTCGGCCCAGACAGACCGTTAAGTACAAACTCGATCAAACACCTTATCTGAACTCACGTGGAATCGGACGATGAATCGTACCAGTCAGCCTACAAAGAAAATGATGAATCTAGGCATTTAGTTGTATCACTATCAAGAGCACTGCTAAAAGTTGCAGGCAATGCTTTAGGAACAAATTTATCAGAGTTTGGTCCACTTGTCTTACCTTACTTCGGGCGGTTTTGGTATATATGCTTGGTGCTTTACCCGTAAAGCTGGACCGGAGAAGGACGCCGGCAATGTTGAAGTATAAATATTAAAGTTACACTCTTTTTTGAAGTAAATAAATGTATAACATGATATCAGAGTAGAAGATTCTATGTTTAAATCTTGCAGCGACCCTAATTATGAAAAAGATTTCACTTCCTAGACCCAAAATCTAGTCTACACATAAAGGGGTGTGTTAAGTATTATTTAACATGCACGTGAGGGAGTGTGTTGAACTATAAATACTTAAGTTAGGCCCTTTCTAACAGCTTAAATTTTTAGGGTAGATAATTGTTTAACAGGAAACAGGAAATTTGCGTGTTAAATTTCAAAAAGGCTGATGGGACGTTTTTTTAGTTTTATGGAAAAGCAACACTTGTCCTTAACATTTTTGGCTCGGAGTGTCCCCTGAGTGACACATGTCCTACGCATGTATGCCCTCGAAGCATCCCTTGAGTGACATGTGTTCTCAGCACGTATGCTTTCGGAGCATTCCCTGAGTGACACATCTTCTCAGCATGATTGGCCATAGAGTGTTGCCTCAGCACGGGATAGTTTGAAATGTTCCCTCCCCTTGTCACCATCTTCAAGGCCTTGGCATTAAGTCATCCACATTGGCATAATGTGAACAGTTGCCTTGACAGTTGGCCCTGCCAAATGATGAGGTTAGACTCCTATGGAAAAAGGATGTTAGCTGATGCAAAGATACCCGTGATCGAGTAAAACATAGCATCATGAATTGGGAACGGGGTTGGCTATCAATCATCAATCCCCTTTTCTAAGACAATCAGAATGGTTGGGAAGACAGTTTAGTAAACAATGATAAATGCATATGGAGTACGAAATATTTAATTCTTGACCCCTTGGAGGGTGATTTACAAAAATGCCCTTGTACGTGCACAACCACAACAAAAGTACATTAAATGATCCTACAGAATGATGAAACGTATTTATTGCTTGGCTAAGTCAGAGAAGTGAGCATTAAGTGCTAAGGGATCTGAGTACTGATCAACAGAAGCTTCTATTATAGGGAGGGGTAGACACTCTGATCGAGGTCTGCGCACTGGATATTGCCCTCCAAATGAACCAATCAAGTGTCTTCCCTCCAAGAGACCTAGCTATCCGCAATGATTAGCTCCTGGAAGGTATAAACAGTACTCTAAAAATCAAGGCTCATGTATGTAACCCATTGCCCAAGCAATAGAATAGTGTTTTCAAACTCTCTCTCAAATATTGACTTGTTCGTCGAAGCGGTCACACCAAAAAATACTTTGGCGCTCTTCTAACTAGGGGTGTCAAATGTGTTGGGTTAGGTCATTTCGTGTCGGGTTGATTTCGAGTTTGTGTAGAAAATCTCAAAATCCAAACATAACATGTTTAATAATCGTGTTAAGAAGTATAAACACTAACCTGATCTGGCCATTAAACGGGTTATCCGAACCTGATATGTTTGACATATTTAATAAATAGATCGTTTTCGAGTTAACACACATAACACAGACATGTTTAACACACATAACTTGTTTTCACACCAGTTCATTACCATTAAACACATCATTCAATCATTCATCTAAAATTTAAATAATTTTTTTACAAATACCATATCATATCTCATCAACAAAATTAACTAAAATGCATTCAAGTTTCAACCCAAAAATTATACTAATATTCTTTCATAATAATATTAAGAACTATACTACCAATTATCAGAGTAAAAGTAAGAATTAATAAGTAATAATGTTAAGACCACGTCAATCATAAATAATAGGTAAATCATAGTGTCATAAAGGGGTTAAACGGGTCTACAATGAGTTAGGTCGGGTTCGTGTCTGAATTTTATCCACCCATTTAAAATATACAAATTAATCAAGTCAAAATCGGATTAACCTGATTTTGACATGAGCCCGACATAATTTTTTTCGTGTTTAAGCATGTTGACCCATATTAACTCATTAACTAGTTTAATTTCGTATTTGGTTCATGTCGTGTTAATGTGTCATATCAAAAATTAATAGCCCTACTTCTAACCTTTCTTCTTTAACCGACAAGATTCTGTTTGAGAACTTACGCGTGAGTGGATCATTTGTAGAGAGTTCCGTCACCATTCGTTACATTTCCTCAGTAACCATTTGTTGTGTGACACTTGACTTTTCAAGCAAACTCGAACTCACCATGGGAGAGATTTGTCATCTTGTTCATTGTGCTAAAATCATCCCGCACAATTTGGCACCGTCTGTGGGAAACGACCAAATTTTCTAGTGACAGTGACCATGGTGATCAAGAGTAAAGGGTTCTCAACAAAGAAATACGTACATACAAGCTCTTTCCATGCCAAGAATGGAGGATCAAGTTGAAAGTGTCCAAACCAATCCAGAGAAAGAACCCACCAAACTGAATTAAGTCTTGGGGATGAAAGGGAAGGACCCATATCTCGTCAACTCGTCAACCTCATCAAGGAATGACTGGGGAACCGTCTAAAGAAAATCAAGGAGAACAAAGTGAATGTTCTCAACAGACTCGACGAGTTTTCACTCTCTGCCTGGGTTTCTCGAAGTGTACGACCATCCAGAGAACCCTCTATCAAAGATGTGGGGCCAGCAACTTGAAGAATCGTCTCAGCAATGGAACATGAGGCTCCAAGGCTCCAAAATGCCCGAGGGCCAATGGACAGAACCTGGAGGTCCCAGCTAAATAGTTCTTGGCTTGGAACGACCTTCGTTAGCGTCTGTCTAGGCGAGGGGACGAAGAGGAGTCTGATGAGAGGTCAACCCTCTTTGTGAAGAACACAGGGGCCAGACAACATGCAACGCGCCGTGACCTTGGTGAGAGTAAATACCACAAAGACGAGGAAGACTTAAGGTCCAAACTAGACTCAAAGAGGATGGATAGGTCCACTCATGACTACGACGTCGATACTAGCGACAAAGCCATCCAATCACCATTCAATACAAACATCAGGGAAGTGGAGGTACCAAAGAAGTTCATTGTACCATGGTTCAAGGTTTACAATGAGCGTTCTAAGCTGGAGGCTCACCTCCAATTGTACAAATAGTTGATGTCGCTATATCATTCAGACCATAAGTTGTTGTGTGGCGTATTCTCGATGAGCTTGGGTGACACTGCCATGAAATGGTTCAAAACCCTCCCACAAATAACATAGGATCCTAGAAAGAACTAACCAGACAGTTCTTGGCATGATTCATCACCAAGAGAAAACGCCCCAAAGATGTGGGATCCCTGTTGACCCTCTGGCGAAAAGAAGGCGAGATGTTATGCCAATATGCTACTCGCTACTAGGAGGAGGTGAATGAGGTAAAAAGATGCTCTAAAGTCATGGTGGTTGCCTCCTTTCAACTCAATTTTTCCTGACACACAGACCTTTACAAATCCTTGATGAAGCAAACGCCGGTGGTTTTGGGTGAGTTAATGGCCTGTATTAACAAGTACTCGAAGGTAGAGGACGAGTTGACAGGGAGTAGGAGAAAAAACTTGGCCCCAAAGAAAAAGTATAAGGAAAAAGAAGGGATCCCTACTAAAAAATGTTTGACTTTGATAGCAAAAAATTCCTTCAAGGGGGTCCCACTGTGTTCAAAGAACCCATCTGCAAGCTATTGCACAAGATTAAGAAGGAACTGTTTTTCAAATGGCCGCCCAAGATACAGGGTGATCCCTCCTCCAAGAACTAGAATGCTATATGTTCATACCACAAGGATGTGGGCCACCTCACCGAGGATTGCTGTGTATACAAGTTCTTCCTAGAAAATTTGGTCTAGGAGAGACACCTCCAGTAGTATATTGAGAAGGAAACACCAAGGGAGACAATCGCCACTGTTGATTGTACCTGTCCATGACAATGTAATTGACGTCATTCACGTTTACCCTCTGAAAAGGCCGACAACCAACACTCTCAGGTTCGACCTGAAAAGAGTCGTCTTTGCTAGAAAGGTAGAGGAGGAAAAAGATAGAACCCAAACATGTAAGAAGTCATGAACGGATCAGGGTGGCAATACCTTTTCAAATGCCGATCTAGCTATCATGGCCCTTCCCCATGAAGATGCTCTGATCAAAACTCAACGCATTTCAAACTTTGATTGACATCAAGAGGGTCCTGATCAACTCGGGGAGTTCCTCAGAGGTAATGTATCTCAATGTGCTCAAACAGATGGGCCTTGAGTCCGAGAATCTAACCACCGTTAAGACACCCTTCGTTGGGTTCAATGGATCGTTTGCCCTACCTTTAAAGAAGATCACCCTACCAGCCACCATAGGACCTGTTATGATCAATACGGAGTTCGTGGTGATTGATTTTGATTTACCATACAACATAATCATATGGCGACCTTGGTTGCACTCACTTGGAGTAGTGCATTCCACCTGCCACCAGAAATTGAAGTTCCTCACTCCAGAGGGGATAATAGAGATCTATGGAGGCCAAGCCTCATCAAAAAGTTTTTTTTATGTCGTCCTGAAAACAGGGGTCACATCTAAGGAAAGATAGTGTGCCCTTGAAGAAGTATTGATTAAATAGTAGCTACAGTCGAGGCAATTGGGCGTGGACGAGCCGTGAATTAACCCAACTGACCGCTCCATGGAAGACCTTTGAAAGGTACTCCTAAACGAAGGGGACAATGAGAGATACTTCTTAATTGGCTCAATAATGTCCATGGAGGAGCAGGAAAAGATGGAGAACTTCTTACTAAAAAAATGTGGACGTATTTGCATGGGACACCTCAGAAATGAAAGGCATAAGTCTTAATGTTATAATTCACAGGCTCTATGTTGACCCCAATCACAAGCTCGTCAAACAAAAGCCTCGACGTTCGGCAACTCACCACGCCCAGGCAGTAAATGAAAGGTAGAGTGACTCTTATAAGCCGAAGCCATCTGGGAGGTATAATTTCCTAAATGGTTGTCAAACACCGTTTGCGCAAAAAAGAAGAGTGGGAAGTGGCATTTCTATGTTGACTTCACGAATTTGAACAAGACTTTTCCAAAAGATGACTATCCCCTCCCCAAGGTCGATCAACTAATCGATGCAACTGTGGGACACGAGCATATGACCTTCATGAATGCCCGAATCGATTACCACAAGATCTCCCTCCATCCATCTGATTAGGAGAAAACAACCTTGATCACTCCAAGGGGGTCTACTATTATAAGGTCATGCCGTTTGGATTGAAGAACACATGTGTTACATACTAGAGGTTAATGAACCGGATGTTCAAGCAGTAAATGGGAAATACCATAGAAGTGTACATCGATGATATGCTGGTCAAAAGCAAGCACCAAGGAAATCATCTCACAGACCTGGAGATGTCTTTGATACGCTCCATGAGTACGGGTTGAAGCTGAATGTGGCTAAGTGTTCTTTTTGAGGTTAACTCTAGAAAGTTCCTAGGGTATTTGGTGAGTCGGTGTAGCGTCAAGGCCAACTTGGAGCAGATACAGGCTATCATGGATGGGCATAGTCTCTGGACTGTCTGTCATGTCCAAAAAATCATAAGAATGTTGACCGCCTTGAATCGTTTCATATCCCGTTCGTCAGATAAATGCAAACCTTTTTTCGGCACAATTAAGAGGTTCGGGAAAGATACTTGGAATGAGGTATGCGAAAAGGCACTCAAAGGATCAAGGAATACTTTAGACTCCTCCCGACCTTGTCAGTCCCAAAAGAGGAGAGATGTTATTCCTCTACTTGGTTGCTTCTGAGTTCGCTGTCAACGACGTTCTAGTCCACAAGCACGAGCATAAACAAAAGCCGATGTACTAAGTGAGCAAGGCCCTTCTAGACCCAGAAACGAGATACATGCCCGTGAAAAAAATTACATTGGCACTAGTCACGATCGCACGAAAGTTGAGGCATTACTTCCAAGAAAATCCCATCACGATCCTGACAGATCAACCTTTGAGGGCCATCCTAAGGAAAGCATGCCTCCCTGGGCAAATAGAAAAATGGGTGATAGAGTTGGGGGAATGCGACATTCATTATAAGCCCCACACGGCGATAAAAGAATCAAGATTTGGTGGATTTCCATTACCAAATTCACACAAGGGGAGCCACTTCCACCTAACAAAGCACCCTCACAGGGTAGCTAGGTGGGCTCCTGGAACTGTGCGTGGACGGATCCTCCAATAACAAGGGATCTAGAACTGGAGTGTTATTGGTCACTCTCGATGGATCAGTCATGGAGTAGGTTGTGTAGCCAGGGTTCAAGGCATCCAACAACAAAGCTGAGTACGAGGTTCTCATCTGGGGACTAAACCTTGTCGATTTAGCCGGGGCTATAGTACTATTGGTCTTTTGTGACTCATTATTGGTGGTCAACCAAGCCAACGAAGAGTTTGAAACAAGGGATCTAAGGATGAAGGTCTATCACCACAAGGCCATGACATTGCTCTAGGAGTTCAAGAAAGTGGAGGTCAAATAGGTTCCCCGAGATAGAAATTCTCACGCCGACGCATTGGCATACTTGGCCTCAATTTTAGACTCCGACATGGCATAAAGAATCACGATGGAGTATCCTCGTAACTCTAGCATAGACGATGTTCCAGAAGTGATGACGATTCAGGATGGGGGGAGCCCCCCAGTTGGATATAATCCCTTTTTAAATTCCTTGTCACGGGGGAACTCCCAAAAATGTCCCAAGCAAGCTAGAAAGATAAAATTGAGAATGCCAAGGTTTTGGACCTCCCTAGATCAAAAGTTGTACCAGAAGTCCTTTTCAAGGCCTTATTTGCTTTGTGTCGGTGAAGATAAAGTCGAGCATCTCCTATATGAAGTGCATGAAGGCATATGTGGGGGTACTCGAGCGGAAGATCCATGGCTCATCGGATCATGTCGCAAGCGTATTGGTGGCCACAAATGTAGAGGGATGCATAAGCTTATGAATGAAAATGCAACCAATGTCAAAGTTTAGCTCCCACCATCAAGCAACTGCGGGAGATTTGCACCCACTGACCAGTTATTGGCCGTTCTCCCAATGGGGACTCGACTTTGTCAGACCCCTCCCAAAAAGGCCTTCGAGAATAAGAAGTTCTAAATAGTCAGGACTGATTACTCCACAAAATGGATCAAAATCGAGCCATTAATGCACATCAGGACATGGACATCAAAAGATTCGTATGAAAGAACATAGTGATGAGATTCAAGATCCCCGTGCGCTTGTATCGGACAATGGGACTCATTTTAACAGCGGGCCTTTCAAATCTTTTTATTAGCATCTGAGAATCTAAAACTACTACTTTACGCCTTTACACCCTCAAGCCAACGGGCAAGCAAAGTCTTTCAACAAGACTATGGTTAACAAAATTAAGAAGAGGCTGGAGAAAGTTTAGGGAAAATGGGTTAAGGAGCCCTTGAACATCCTCTGGTCCTACAGGATAACTCTGCGCACCTCGACGGGTGAGACACCTTATGCACTCCCTTACGGAGTAGAAGTAGTTAGCCCGTTGGAAATTGGTCTCCCCACTATAAGGACACGTGCTCTTGACACAAGAAAGAACAATCAACAATTCACTCTAGTGCACAACTTCTAAAAAGACTCAAAGATCAAGCCCTTTCATCTTCCTCCACCACATCAAACAGTTTCATACGCAGAGCATGGGCTGGGGGCATTTGATGGGATGTTTTTCATAGTTTTATGGGGCAGTGACACGTGTCCTCAACATTTTTGGCCTCGAAGTGTTCCCTGAATGAAACGTGTCCTCGGCATGTAAGCATTCAGAGCGTCCCTTGAGTGACACATGTCCTCAGCAAGTATGCCTTTGGAGTGTCCCCTGATGACACATGTCCTTAGCATGTATGCCCTCGGAGCATCCCTTGAGTGACACGTGTCCTCGGCATGATTGGTTGCAGAGTGTTGCCTCAGCGACACGTGTCCTCGGCACAAGATAGTTCAAAATGTTCCCTTTCCTTGTCACCATCTTCAAGGCCTTGGCATCAAGCCATCCACATTGGTGTAATGTGAGAAGTTGCCTTGACTGTTAGCCCCTGCCAAATGATGAGGTTAGACTCTTATGGAAAAAGGAGAAGGTCAGTTGATGCAAACATACCTGTAATCGAGGCAAAATAGAGCATCATGACTTGGGAATGGGGTTGGCTATTAATTATCAATCCCCCTCCTAAGGCAATTAGAATGGTTGTGAAGACAATTCAGTAACCAATAATAAAGATGTACAAAGTACAAAACATTTAATTCCTAGCCCTTTATAGGGTGATTCACGAAAATGTCCTTGCGCGTGCGCATTAAATGATCCTATAGGAGGGTGTGACGTATTTATTGCTCAATGAAGTCAGAGAAGTGAGAATTAAGTGCTCAAGGATCTGAGTATTGATCTGCAGAAGCTTTTGTTGCAGGAATGGGCAAACACTCTAATCAAGGTTTGTATATCAGACGTTGCCCTCCAAATGAACCAATCAGTTGTTTTCCCTCCAAGGGACCCATATGTCTACAATGATTAGCTCCTGAAAGATATAAATAACACACTCAAAATTAAGGCTCAGGTATACAACCCCTTACCCAAGCAATAGAATAGTGTTTTCAAACCCTCTCTCAAATACTGACTTGATCGTCGGAGGGGTCACACCGAAAAATACTCAGACGCCCTCTAGCTCTTCTTCTTTGAGTGACAGGACTCTGTTCGAAAACTTACGTATGAGTAGATCGTTTGTAGAGAGTTCCATCACCGTTTATTATGTTTCCTCAATAACCACTTGATGTGTGACACTCGACTTTCTTGGCAAACTCGAGCTCACCAAAGAAGAGATCTGTCATCTCGTTCATTGTGCTAAAATCATCCCACACAAAAGCTTTTAGACATTTCTGCATGCATGCTGGTGGAAGGGCAGTCATTGATGCTGTGGAGAAGAAGCTGAGACTCAGCAAGGAAGGGAGGATAAAGAAGGGAGACCGTGTTTGGCAAATCGCATTGGGTAGTGGTTTCAAAGGTAACAATGCAATTTGGAAATGCATTTCAGAACCTAATCAGAACATAAGGAATGCTTGGTCACATAGAATTCATCTGTATCCTCCAGAGATTCCATATTTTGCTTACCATTGACACTCAATTGTCACCGAGGATCTTTTTGCACGGTGATTAAGCGCACGAAATTCCCGCCATAACGAGATTTGTAGAAAATCTATGTGCATATTCTTGATCACACAATTTCATTCATTACAGATATTGTAATTGCAACCAAAAAAATAAATAAATTCTTTATTGACTTAAACTAGCAAGATCTCAATTGTATCTCCACCCATGTCGATTTTCTTGCAACAATCACTCACTTTAGCAGCAATATATATACCATTGATTGCCTACAATGCTCATAAAATGCAAGTAAGCCAGTTAAAAACAAATAGAAACATGTTAAAACTCAAAAAAAAGATTTAGGCATCGCCAACATTAATAGGGACTACTTTCATGCCAAAGTACGGTAAGTACCTTTTTCCACAACTTTTCGTGCCATGGAAACTTAATTCTGCACACCGGTGAAATGTTAATCACTATGAGCACCAACTTCGTTGTCAAATCTATGCTACTTGCCAAATGAGCTCAAATGAAAAGACCCAAATCTAGTACTTATTACAAAACCCAGTTGGGAAATCAGCCAAAAATTCATGCCTTATTTAGTAACCAACAAAATAAGATAAATGGACATGCAAAGGGTGGATCCAGGAGATCCTATTCTAGAGGGGGCAAATTGTGATCCAAAAAAATTATAATGGATAACAAAAAAATAAGAAAAAAAATAGCTCAAGCACGATAAAACATATTTAGATTAAAGATGAGAGTACTATATGTAATAGTAAAACCAATTTTCATGATGAAACTCGATGTTTTTTTAAATTTCAAAAATTGTTTATAACTAAATTCTGCACATAATTTATTTTTAATGTATGCGATCACAGACTTCTGACAATATTATTTTTATTTTTTTGTGAATCTTAGTTGAGATCACCCTTTATCTTGTTGAGAGAAATTCATTTTAAGAAAGAGTATGAAATTTTTTTGATTAAGAGCCTTTTACCTTTTGTGTCTAATTTTGTATTATTTGGTCACAAGCTAGGAATATAGAGAGAATTTTTTTTTTTTTTGGGTAGATCAAGTGGGTAGTTTGTTAGATAGGATGTCTTTGATCAATATATAAATAGGTTAGAATATTTCATATTTATTATTGTACTCAATTTCAAAATAAACTAGTTATTTTATGCGGCAATGGACCACAAATTAATTATTAAAAAAAAAAGACTACAACCACTATATACATTTAAAAAAAAATTAAGGGGGGAAAATGTATAAAATTAAATAAATTTATGTGGTTCAGAACATTACATGGGCAAAAATATCTCAAAATTCAGTGGGAGCAATCCCTCAGGGTAGCTTCATCCCTGCTTACTAGTGTATTGTGTGTGATTTACAATTGGCAACATATGTAGTATTATGGATTTTCCTAGTGTCATGGATGGTCTACCTCTGGACGGGATGAGTATAAAATTAGTCGAGGTGTGTATAAGTTAGCTCGGAAATTAAAAAAAAAAAGAAAAAAATCAATGTTACATGAACTTAAAAAATATACTTGATAATTACAACCATTGATTTTATTGTGAATCATAGCATTTATTAGATTCACTACCTGTTCAATGATTGTGATTATTAAATCTAATTTTTAAGTACATGTAGCATTATTCAAAAAAAAAAACATGTAGTATTAGAGAGGATTGTAGTCCCAATCTCATGATATGGACGTGAATTTCGGTCCAATTTCCTGCCCCCTATGGGACTGGAATTGAAGCAATACTGACAAAATGGGGACCAAGTTCTCAAAATTAAAATGTTGGGAACAAAATTAAAATTGGGATAATATTTAGGGGTAAACAGTGTAATTTACTTTTTTGAATAAAAAAGGGCGACTGGTTTTAGGAAGCAACATAATACCTGCGCTTCCTCCTACAGTTGGTTAACTCCTATGCTCCGTGGAAGCATACACTTTCTATTCTTAAAAATATGAATGATATATATATTTTTTTTTGTATTTGGTAGATGGATGAAAAATAAAAATGACTAATATTTTTTTTGTGTTAGCTAAGATTAGGGGTGTCAAATTCGTGTTGAGTCATAAAATACTGAGTCTTTTATATTTTTTGTTTGCGTGTGTCAGGTCATTTTCAAATTTGTGTCTTAAAATTCGTGTCAAGTTTGAGTTGTGTCGTCGTGTTGAGTCGAAAATTCTCATCCCTAGTTAAGATAAAAAAATATTTTTTTTAATTTAAATTTTTAAAATTTATTTTTTTAAATATATATATATATATATATATATATATATATATATATATACATAATATATAGACAAATAAGATACATCTTAACACAAATAATTAATTTTTCATCCACTTTCTTTCTAATTTTAGAAGGATTGATTTTAGTTTGTTGGAAGTAAAATTAATTCATCTATTTTTTCATCTTTTTTATTTTCTTTTTTTACAAAACATGATATTTTATTTGTTTCCAATTTTCCACCCTTTCATTTTTTTTCATCATACCGGAGCACTAGATTCACTCATCTCAGATTCTTTTGACAAAAAATAGGAAACTATGATCTCCTTTCCTATTTTTTTTTTTTTAATTGTAGTTTACACTCATTTTGATTAATCTAGGCGGAGATATAGGTCATTCAAGCTGAATAGTCTCTCGCATTAGGAGATAGAATTCAAATTCAGAACAGGGTTTGTATTTTTACCAGTTCTGTTATCAGTTGGGTTTAGTTTTTTCTTCTATCTATTGGTTGAGTCTTCTCGTTGACTTCTCATTGACCTCTGTTTCTGATTTCCATCCTCTTTCTCTTTGGAAAAAACCATATACTTTTTCATTTTCTGCTTGTTTTTTAATTCCACTCTCTCTCTTTCTCTGGAAAAAAACATATGCTTTCCCATTGTCCTGCTTGCTTTTGAATTCCATTCTCTCTCTCTCTCTGGGAATAGACCATATACTTTTTCTATTGATCGGCTGGAAAATACATATTCTTGCTTAGGTGTGCAACAAGCAAGATGACCGGAGAGTTTACCGGCGAAGGAGAGGACTGCATGGCAATGCTCCAGAGTTTAGGCCGCAAAGAGATTTTAAAGGTTTTATCTGAAGGGTTTTGTCAGCACTGTGAGGCTGTTTTGCAGACTCGTGTACAGAGCCTTATCAATGGTAAAACTCCCACTTTTTTCACTCTCCTCTCTCAATTATCCCAAGATATAGACTGCTCAGTTGACTTGTAATAAGGCTCATGGATGTGTTCGTTTGATCTTTCTGTGCATTCAATGCACATGTTTATGCAGATATATATATTGATTTTTTTTTAAATGATTAAATTCTGTTGGGGTTTTGATTTTTTTTTTTATTGTTTTTCCTATCTACTCTTTTATTCAGACAGATTATAATGTGGGTGTCAGATTAGGATTCTGACATTGACTTTAACTATGGTTGACTTCATTTTTGGGTAAAGGGGCGGAATGACCTCTTGATTTACTTACTACAGCCGAGGAAGAAAAATGTAGTCTAGGCGTTCCCTGTTGCTCCGATCTCTCCTACGCCTAGGACGTTATTGTCTAGGCCGAGAGCCATAGTTAGTTGCAGTTTTCATTTTGTGGTTTATCTAAAATTGAACAAGAAGAAGGAAAATAGGCTTACTCTTTAACATCTTTCTTCTGTTCTCTTTGCAAGAGAACTTTGTAGGTAAATAATGGAGGCTAAGAATAACTTTTTGACATGAAAATACATGCTAACAAAAAAACTATTGTTCAAAACAAATTGTTCTTTACTATTTAGTCTCTAGAGGATCTTATTTTTCATATAACTGTAGATAGGTGAAGGAGAAATCTACTTCAACCACTATGACCTACTGCACAAAAGATTAGTAGAAATAGAAAAAATAAGAAGGCGATTTTTGATTTCTTTTCCCGAAAAGAAAATGGTTGTTCTATTCCATACAATACTCGTAAGAAAGAATAATTTGTATTAATTGGTATTGGTACATTTATTTCGCCTTCTTATTCAAATTACCAATTTGGAGGCAACAACGTGTATCTGAATTCTGTTTCCTTTCAATTTTACAGGAAAACTTAGTAAAATGTCGATGTCAAACCGCAACAGTGCAAAAACTTTCTCCAAATTCAGGTCTACACATTCATCTACGATTAACAACCCTTCATGGGGCTCCACACGAACCCCGAAATCTGTTTACTTAGGTAAGCGGAAAGGATTTGTTGATAGTTCATCACCTGGCTCAGTAAACAGCAAAAAGTCATCGATCAGTCGCTCAGGTGGTGACCTATCTCTTAATGGTGGAGGTATAGCAGAGGAAGAGGAGCAAAGCAGGTTTTCACAAGTTGAGAGGAACAAGGATTTTATTAATCTTGAGCGGATCAACGGGAAGTTTGAAAATGTGCTTAAAGGACTTGAGCTTCACACTCGAGTTTTTGACACTGAGGAGCAGAAGAAGATCGTTGAGTTTGTTTACGATTTACAGCATAGGGGGCAAAAGGGGTGGCTTAGAGGTGAATATTCTATTTCTAATACCTTCTGCTTAAGTATTTCCTTGCATCTACGATATGATGTATATGATACGATGACTAAAATCAGAACATAATGAAAAATGTGAAAATGCATAGGCAGAGAATTCTAGCAAAGATTGGTGAGAATCGTAAACAGACTGCTCTTATTTGTTGCATGATATTCCTTAACAAAGTCTACATTATCACCCTGCCTCCGTGCATTGTGTGTCCCCTCCAGACATTAAGTTTAAGACCTGTTAAACTACCATAAAATGTACATGATCTGTCAAATACTACAAGTGTTTTGACTTAAGTTATACAGTTTTCAATGTCACAGGAAATCAAAGTAATACACATTCTTCAACATGACTTAGATGGCTTAATATGTTTCTTTAAGGCTGGCTGAGATTAGTGGCATTAACTATGATATGGCAAGAGACCAGTCAATTCATGGTTATAGTGATGGCTACTTACTGTGCTACTAGTCACATCCGAATAATTCATTTATTCAATAAAATTATCAATTTTATTGGGACCCACAAAACGTCTTCATTTAATTTGAGATACTATTGCATTTTTCAACTGTAGGCTGAAACAATTCCTACAAATGGCACAACCATATTTGCAGTTACTTTTTTTCCCCTTGTTGTAAAGTCATTTACTTCAATGATGATATCTTATGTGCCAAAGAGACTGGAAAGAATCAAATTGTGAATGTGTACTTCCACATTTAACTTGTTTTGGCTCCTTTTGGCACTTAAGATTTGAAATGTGTATGCAAGATAAGTTTCAATGCTTTACACTATTCAAAATTTACAGTCATACAATATGTTATTCAAAAAAAAGGGGCCTTGTATGGAAAACGATGATTTTAATGACACTCGAAGTTATGGGTGTGGAATATTTCTGGTTGATATATAGGTTTCTTTTCATATGCGTCTTCAGAATTGTCCATTTAATCATTCTATTTTTAAGGATTTTTCTAATTGGATTGCTAGTCAATGGAAATCACATATGCTACATTATGATATTTGTTTTGTTTGATAACTGATCGAAATATGAAAGTAGTATTTTTTTTGTTGTCTTATCTTTTAAACACTTTGCAGCACGGACATATTCTGAACCAAGGAAGTGGATGCGCGGTAAAGGGCGCGTCACTATACAGTTTGGATGCTGTTACAATTATGCAGTGGTAAGATTTTGATCCTTCGCACTTTTATACTGTTGACATTATTCCTCTTCAATTGTATTTGGTTCATTAATTCTTTCTTTTACAGGACAAAAATGGGAATCCTCCAGGCATCATCAGAAATGAACAAGTTAACCCCCTCCCTCCTTTGTTCATGCAAATGATCAAGAGGATGATCAGGTGGCATGTTCTACCTCCAACATGTGTCCCTGACAGTTGCATAGTAAAAATATATGATGAAGGCGATTGCATTCCTCCTCACATTGACCATCATGACTTCCTTCGACCATTCTGCACTGTGTCATTCTTAAGTGAGTGCAACATACTTTTTGGAACTGATCTGAAGATTGTTAGTCCAGGGGAATTTGCAGGTCCTCTCCCTATATGTTTGCCGGTTGGGTATGCAAACAGAATCTCCTCTCTCACTAGTTTACTATTTACTCTTTTACATTTTCTGATCCACAACTGCGGAAAACTAGTGTAATAACAAAACTAGTATAACTGAGATATTAATGAATGCATCCATGTCTTTCCCATTCAAGATTAGTATTCATTGGTGTGCCGATCTTTGAAGTCTGCATTTAGGAACATTTTTAATTAGATTAAAACAAGGAACATCATGGAAGGTGAAAGCAATCATTTTAATGAGGTGAATTACAATATTAGAAACATTAGACATTTAATGAAGAAAAATTGTCAGTCTTTGCTGGAAAGAGTATTACTATTTCTGTACATGCACATTCCTAGATAAAATATCCACACATCGGTGACATTTTATACCATTTTTATTTGCCTGGTGAAATATTCAAACACCAATGATAGATTATGTTAGTCTTGATTGCTTGACATTCTCCTTGCATAGAACTTGTACACCTCTTCTGCAGCAAATTAGGAAACATTTTGGCTTAGATCAAGTGACTTAAATTAAGATTAATCCTCTGGACTGCTGTAATCTACTGCTACAAACACAGAACAATAGAACATCTAGTTGGGTATTCTATTCATTGTAATGTTGATACATAGGTGGTTTTTCTTTGGAACTGTTTTCGGTCAGCTCCAAGTGGGAATGCAGTGATTGTTTTAAGATTTCGGAGCTTCCCAACCGTTGGATATATACGTGATTATTATAACTCTCTGGCATATCAAGTGTTCAGGAGGCTAAGTGTGAGGAAAAGGCTGTCTAAGGCATACTCAATTTGCAGTAGCCTTGGTGGCTCACAAATCGGAATAGTGTTTGGGCCGGAGTGTTAGAGGTCTGTGATGTCGTGTTTGTGGGAATATGTTATCCGAGTATCAGAATATGTACTTATCCATTAAGAAACAATGCAATTTGGATGTAAAATTTTTCACCAGTTACTTTTAGACAAAAAGTGGGTTATTCTGAGGAGAAAGGTTCGAGTGAATGAAGCCATGTTATCACAATATGGGACATTGTTTATTTTTTTACATTAAGAATTGTGTCTTCCTTTCTTTCTTGGATTCTGGTTATTGTTTTTAATTGTTTAACAAATTGCATATGTGAATCTCTTATATTTGGTTGTTCTAACTTTAGCCCACTGTCCTTTCCCTCATTCACTTTTGATACATTTCCCTTTCGTCTTGCAGATCAGTGCTCGTTCTAAAAGGTAATGGTGCTGATGTAGCTAAACATTGTGTGCCTGGTGTCCCCAGAAAAAGGTATTTGTAAACGAGAAAACAACTCGAGGGAAAAGAAGAAAATCCCTGGATAAAAATTAACCATATCTTTGTCATTGTTTTGATTTGGTGCAGGATTTCCGTCACCTTTCGGAAAATGGATGATAGCAAGCTACCATTTAAGTATCAACCTGACCCTGAGTTGCTAGGGATAAGGCGTCTTGCCTATTCTCCCTTGACCAGATCACCCAACCAACATAATCAACATGATAGAAACACTGACACCCGTAAGGAATCTTTCTTTGTTGCACATAATAGTTATGGGTCATTTTCTCATCGAGGAAGATGATTTTCCTCCTTTCAAGAGCTTCAACTCTAGTGGATGGCACAAAGGCTCTTATTGAAGTTCTACAAAAGCTTGAATCGGTTTCATGTTGTGGAATTTTGCAGTTATTAAGTATAGGTGTAGATTGAAATTGTCTTTGTATCCTGAGATCCGATCAACCAATGTACATATTTGCATAGGATTTATATGTAAGGGTGAATTGTATTTTGTACCCTCAAAGATTTTAAGATTTTCATTTTATACTCTTAAAGATTAAATTTTTCATATTGTACCTTCGATGTATCAAAAGTGTTACAATATAAAATATCGGATTTGGATTTGAATTCAGATTATCAGTAAAAAAAAATATAAATTCATATCTGACTAATTAGATTCGAATCCGATTCCGAAGTATTGATCAACCAATGTACATATTTGCATAGGATTTATATATGAGGGTGAATTGTATTTTGTACCTTGAAAGATTTTTAGATTTTTATTTTATAATATCAAAGATTAAATTTTTCATATTGTACATTCAATGTATCAAAAGTGTTGCAATATAAAATATCGAATTCGGATTTGAGTTCAGATTATCAGTAAAAAATATAAATTCATATCCGACTAATTAGATTCGAATTCGATTCCGAAGTATTGACAGCCTAGTTACATGCATGATTAGGTAATTTGCATCTTATTCCCTCATTTTTATTTCGGTGGTGAAGGAATCAATACCTTTCAATTGTCTCCTAATTCAACCATTCTTTTGTTTATCTACTATTTCAATCACTCATTACCTAAATTTTTTTTTCCAGAACTTTGGTTAATTAATGGCTAAATCAAGTAAGGTTTTTAGGAGACTATACAACTCTACTCAATTCAGTTATGGTTTGTCCCAATTATTTCGGACCGACAACACGGATCATGATTTGTTGTCGTGCTTTATCACTCTATCATTTATTATCTTACACTAAAGCATAAGCTAGTACACTCACTGTACACGATTGTGAGGCCTTAATACAAAAAAATGTGTCTAAGGCCCTGTTGATGATTCCATCTAAAATTAAAGAAAAAATAGGTACAATCATTTCTGATTGCTCGTTTCATATCTTGAAGAAAGTAAGTCTACTTTTATGTGACAGGGTTCAAGTTACTAATAACTATGATATTGCGATACTAATCTAAGGCCTCTCTGCCTATTATCCTTCACCTAACCAGCATAATCAACATGATAGGAGCATAGTCTCTCATAATGAATCTCTCATTGTTTCAAAGACAATTGATAGGTCATTTCTCATGAAGTATGTATTTTTGTTTTACTCAAGTTTCACATTTTTCAAAATTATTTGTCAATCTTGAAATTAATCTTAAGTTACTCATTATGTCAAATGTATCTATTATTGATATGACATAAATGAGCATTTCAAAAATTCACGAGCAATGCTAGATGGATTTAAAAAATAGACTTGATAATCTTAACCATTGATTTCACTGTGAGTTCCAGTATTTATTGGGACTCATTACTTATTCAATGGTTGAGATTGTCAAATTTAATTTTTAAGTTCATCTAGCATTACTCAAAATTCACATAAGAAAGCAACTAAACATAATTGACACATGGTTCATTATTTTCAATGCTCAATTTAAACATAAAACTAGTTGCATAACCCTTGTCCACAAGCACAAAACTACATTTTAACCTCACCAATGAATAGGTAGTGAGTCTAATAAATACTGGGACTCACAGTAAAATTAATAGTTGAGATTATCAAATCTATTTTTTAAGTCTATTTTTTAAATTTATGTAGCATTGCTCTTCTATTATTATTATTTATTAGAAAATTAAGTAGAAAAAGCCTACCTAAATGGTGATATCATTACTCTCTTGAAATCACAAATGCATCTTTACTTTTTACCTCATTCTCTAGGTGAACAAGTGCATTTAATGAATCTAGAAACATCTCTTTTTGTTTGTTTAGTAAGGTCTCTTAGAATTCTCTCCATTTGGGCTCCCACCAGTTATAAGGACTTATTGAAATCTCCAATGTAGTGTATAGGTTTCTCAAGTATAAAATCTATTTTTTAATCTCCTTAAAATTGTTGGTGTAATTGTATATATTAATAAAGTAAAATATAAAATAATAAAACTTGATATGAAAAAATTTATTTTAAAAAAACAGTATCTTTGTCTCTTTAAGGCGATTCAAGCCCTCTATGGATAGTAAAGTCCAAATTCGATGCAATAGATCTTCTCATTTGACTTGTTCCCTCCTGTATATAACAACCCAATAATTTCGTCATATGAAACTAACCAACTTTGCACAAGTGATTAAGTCTAATGTTTCATCAGTGAAACACTTTTTTTTTGTCTAAATTCTCAAGTATATGTTGTATGTTATGACATGTTTGTAATGTGTTAGATGAAGTTCTATCGGTATCTTGAAGTGCCCATCTTAGAGGTTCTATTTATAGATTCTTAGAACTTTCTAGAGTTCATTTATCCAAGTCATACATGTATATAATTATACATGTATGTAATAATAATCAATTCATACATATAAGTCATAGATGAATGTACATGGGTAAAGTTCATGACCATAATTTATACATACATCTAATAAATATGGTTCATATATAAAAGTGACTAAGAGATACATGTGTGCATCAAATTCATGTTCATATATATTTACATTATACATTCATCCCATAAATATAATTTATGCATAAAAACAAGTATGATACATATATCAATAGATTCATGTATATACAATGTATTCATATAGATGAATGAATCCACATTAGTACAATAAATTATATATTAATATTAAAATGTACCAACAACGGCATATCTAGCCTGATCATCACAACATGTATGATATCAAGATACACATGATAACAAGATACCGAGACATCTAGGTTAACCATCACAACATGCCTTTAAATGCTTGATTAGGTTGGTTGCAAGTACAAACATGTTTTCTATCGAATTGCAGTGCCAAGTTCCATACAAATTAACAAATTGAAGGCACATCATATTTCACATGCAAGGGGTTGTGTCTTCCAAAAGCATTTATGTCCAATTGATTTAGAACAATTAAAAGATAACTCAAGCTTATACACAATGAACTATTGAACACCACAATTCTACTTTTTTTCCCCCCTAATCATGTTGCTAGTTGGAAAATGTGGGGCCTGCCCAACATGAGAGAAAATGAAGCGGTGACTTTAGGTCCCACCAATAAAAAAGACCTTAAAATTTAAAAAGTCAATAAATATAGTTAAGTCAATTTTAACCCATTGAGAAAGACCCATATAAAGGCCTAAACCAACAAAAAAACACTCTAAGACTAATTTTGGCCTCAAAAATTTAATTCATTAATCTCACACAATAAAATTTTATAAAGAAAAAAAAGAATATTTTTTGTACCAAATTTAGTAATCTTATTATCATGGTGGATCATAATTATAGAATTGATAGTGGGTCCCAACTAATAATAGGGTCCACTGTCTGTCTAATAACAAAAAATGATAAGGTCGTCAAATAAACTCACTAAATAAAATTCATGTAATATTATCTTTTTTATCATAATTTTAAAAAACCTAATTAAACATATATTCTATGAAAAATCCCTAATTCATAGAAAAATAATTACAACATACAATTGGGTTAGTAATAAGGTTAGTTAATATTCTTGTTGAATGTTTCGATCAATTTTAACATTTTAGAACTGATCTTAACTTTTTCGTCGTTATTTAACCCCATTCAACTGTAATTCGATCAAAATAAAAATAATAATAATTCAATTTAACTCCAAAAAAAATATAATTTTTTAATATCGTATTATCTTTAGTCCGGAAGCATGTAGATGCATCTCTCGATCTCAATTAGGTAATTTGCGGCAAGGGCGGCAAAAAGTAGGCTTATCTGTTATCTCCTCTAACTTGTAATCAGGTTCTTGTCTTTTTCATCTTTTGGAGTCTTATTCCCTCAATTTTATTTGAGTAAATTATACATATAATCCTCAAAACCTTTATAATTAAGTTTCTAAATTTTTTTTTGGGTGTTAATTGAGCCCATTCCGTTTACCTTCCTTGAAAAGTGACAGAATGTGTCACTTACGTGACAGGACTACGACTCATTTATTTGCATGAATGACATATTTAGTCACTATTCGTTAAAAAATCTAATGGAGGCAGACAAAATGACTCAATTAGCACAATTAGTGAGTTTTGACTCAATTAGCACAATTAGTGAGTTTAAGGGTTCAATTGACAAAAAAAAAATAAAAAAAAAAAAATTAATTGACAAATTTGTCATAGTTTGAGGGTCATATATGTAATTTAATCTTTCTTTTTAAGTGGTGAAGGAATCAATAGCTTTCAACCGTTACCCCACTCGTTGCTAATTAATTCAAAATGCATTTCCCTCTAATGGTAAACATTGCATTTCAAGTGAGAGATTGCATTTCACGAATATACTAACCCTTTTTTATTTTTTAGCAGGTTACATATTACAATACTAAGCACCATTGTTGTTTCAAGTCATTTTCCGAAAAAAAAAATGTTGTTACAAGTCATTTTTTTTCTTAAGTCTTCTTTGTACAAAAGTATAACTTACCATCCATCCGAACAAGTGGTCTAGTGGTAAGCCGTAGTCGTTTAAAGTCGTCCCTGACACTTATGTGATTATCAAGTAAAGTTTAATTCACAGAAATAACTAAGTTTGCTGCTTGACTATGGTGATATTGTGGTGATAAACTGTCTTTCCAAGTTAATAACTATGACACAAACTAGATATTTCACATTTGAAATTTAAATGTTTTGAATAAAGTTAGAATTTTACCTTAGTTCATGATCCGGTGCCTAACTAACTTTTTTATTTAGTCTTTTATTTCAATACTAATTAATTAATTGAGTTGGTTGCTGGAAATTACTACCCCTAATTTTGTTTATCACATAAATCAATCTCGCCCTTTGCAAATTTAGCTCAAAGCAATTTTAATGCTCGAAAAAAAGAGGAAAATACAATTAGACCATGAATTTACAAAATTCACCAGCAAAAGAAAAACCCAAAATTCATTATCGCACGAAAATTTGAAAATAAAATCCCAATATAAAAGCACAAGAATAAATATTTAATGCTATTGTGATATTTCATTCTTACAATAGAGGATCCTATGCCATTCCAAAAGAACAACACACTGTGAAACAAGACAGACAATGATTTGTGAGCTGTCCCCTGCCCACCGATCAAAACTGAATAAAAACTCTGCATTGGGAAAAACAAACGATTAAAGTTTATATTCAATTATGGTATACAAATTTTATTTTTTTAATTAATTATTGTACCAAAAAATTATTTTTTAATACAATATTTTATCTTTTCTAATGAAAAAAAATACCTTCACTTTTCATTTGGCAAAATTATGCGGATCAGATATAATTTTTAATTTTTAACAGATTAAATATGAATTGTAAAATATAAAAATGTTATATGTCCCCACATATTTTTATCAAAATGAAATATTATATTTAAAAAATATTTTTTTAATATTATAATTAAATTCAAAAAGAAAATTTTGATATAAACTTGAACCATATATTTTTTCAATGCAAAGTTTTCACCAGAAAAACTTTTAATTTTGACCTGTGGACAAAAGGATTACAATTTCTGGTGCCACAACCCACAAAACGTTGCCGTCTTGTGGAACAGTACAGTGTGCTGTTATTTTTGGAACAGCAGGGCATCCGTTGCCCATTCTTACATGTGAATAATTACTAACTTAAATAAATGGAGAGTAAATAGTAATTATATTACACAAAGAGGCATTTATTAATTTATGTGGGGTCATTTACGTATTTATTTAATACGTATTTTATCCCACGTGACGATGACATAGAGAACTTAAGAATCCGCATCATGGTGAGATGTGCATTCGAATTATGTCAATTAAAATTTGACATGATACGATTAATCAATACGAATTAACACAGAATTGAATGAGATTTTAATAAGTTTGGGTGATAAACGGACTGACCCGTCTAACATGTTTAAAAAGTTTGTGTTCGTATTGAATTTTTTCATCCGTTTATTAAACAGATTATATATAAATTTACATATTTTTCATCCATCATTCTTTTAATAACTATTTAACTTAACACGTTAGACGCATAATTCGAACAGAGAATAACAGTTTTCCTGCACACCACACTCACACATATGCTTTACGTGGGGTGTAGTTTAGCGCTAAAACAATCACCTACTTCGCGGTACCATACACTCGAGATACACCATTCCTACATCAACCGTTAAAGTCAGAGTACGCCCCACATCGTACGGCCCCCTCATTCCCAAACCGCTCAACATATCATCGAAGCACAAATCACAAAGGCCACAACTAACGTGGAACCCACCACTTGCATGCTTGCCACGTGTCCCCTCGAGATGGAACAATTTGCACAATGTCTTTTTTTCCAGGTCAGTGTTTGAAGAACGGAATTTCATGAAGGGGAAATGGTACAGATACAAGTAACAGAAGCAGAGTTTTAAAGAGAGAAAGTGAGTTTTTTTTAAGAGAGATAAAGTGAGTTGAAGTGTCGATTCAAGGCCAGTGATATCAACGCCATTATCTTCGCTCCTTCAATCCATTTCTGTTGCTCTGTTGCTGTATTTTTTTAGGGTTTTTGCTCAGTCAATTCGGCGATCGATTCGATATTGTTCGTAAAATCCGCCGCAGGTAAGAGAAAATTGTTTGAATCTTCAGTTTTGTATATTGTTACCATCGATTCTTCAATTTATTTGAAAGAAAATCGAATAAACATCTTGACAAAGTATGCTGTGATTCTATGTGGAAATGATAGCGTTTAACTTGTTGCAGATTGTGCAAGGATTGTTCACTAGAGTTGATTGATTTTGTGAATTGAGATGACCGTAGCTTGAAGATCACTATTCAATGCTATAGTTGTATATCAGTTTATTGTGTTGGTGAATAAATGTGTAGAGCTTGGTTATGAAATTTGTTCATTGCACATTTAAGTCTTGGATTGGATCATTGTCAATAGAGGTTGTGAGACTAGTTTTGCATTTAAAAATTTGGATAAGTTTTTTGTGATGGAAGTGTCGGAATGGAAGTTTTTTGTTATGGTTGTGAAATTCTCATCTCAAATGTAAATTTCACTACCTGATCACTCTATTTCACTGTTTTTATATGAAACTTTCTCAATTTGATGCATGTGACTTCATCTTTATCCTTATCTTAGAGTCGTTGGTTCCATTCTCATACAACAAATAACTCAGTAATAATTGCTGTAGACAGCTGACCTGAATAGGATATGCCCAAGTTTTATTATTTTCTTCTTATTATTGTTTTTCCTTGTGTACCAGTCATACGAAATTTAAGTAGAAAGCGATCTTTCTATAATTAAGAATTTCTTTTGGAAAATATTAACTGGTTCCCTTCGAAGTCTCTGAGTTGCAAGCGAAAAGCTGTGCATGGATGGTGATTTTTTTTTTCTTTTTTGCATGGATATATTTTTCTAGAAGTGATTGGTAAATAGTTGCAATTAGTGGTGAAAGTAAAATGTATTTATGAACAAATTGTGTGAAGTTATTGCATGCTAGGCTACAGCTAAAACCGCAAAAGTAGCAGCTTTTAGGGCTGTTTTCTTAACTTCATTGCATGGTAAAGAAACTTTTCATGTCCTCAAATAAATTAATAGATAAAAGACAACAAATAACCTGAAAACAGAATTGGCAACAATGTCAACTGTTTATTGCAACTATGTTGGATTATCATAAATGCACTATATGCAGCTGTTATATAGCAGATTGGCAGCCATGATTTCTGCGAAATACCAAATTCCCCAAGTTACATCCTCAACCCCCACCCCCCTCTCTTCCCCTCCTCCCCCAACAAATGGGGCAAAAGAGTAGGAGATCATTTTCTTTTGTGGTGATACATGGTAGCGCAAATAAATGTTGGAATTTTATTACTGTATTAGTTATTTAGTTTTAAACTTGCCTCATTTTTTCTATTGCTGAGATGATGATTTGATTGTTCAAAGTGTCACTCTTGAAACCATGGTTTTCTTTAGGTCATGAAAGAAGACTCTGTCCTGAGTTTATTGACTGTAATTCAGGACGGTTGAATCAGCAATCAGTCACTGGTTATGGAGACTAGGGAACGGTATTTTCATTTTTCAGCCTCCGCTATCTTTTTTTTTTGGTCTAGAATGCAGGTAGTTTGCATTCTTGAAAATTCATTCTATTGATATTATACAGATATGTATTCAGGATTTCTAAGAAGGTCTTCCCAAATGGAGATGTCTATCTTGGTAAAATCAAGGGCATGCTTCCAGATGGAGAGGGTAAATATACATGGTCAGATGGAACAATTTATGAGGGTGACTGGGAAGAAGGAAAAATGACTGGGAAAGGACAGATATTTTGGTCAACAGGAGCAACATATGTGGGTGATTTATCAGGAGGCTACTTTCATGGTTTGGGAACCTTCAACGGTTCTGATGGGTCTGTATACAGTGGCTCCTGGAGGATGAACATTCAGCATGGTCTGGGAAGAAAGCAGTATCAGAATTCTGATATTTATGATGGTTTGTGGAAAGAGGGAGTGCATGAAGGCAGTGGTAGGTATACTTGGAGTAATGGAAACATGTATATTGGGAATTGGAAAGCGGGGAAAATGTGTGGTAGAGGAGTTATGAAATGGACGAATGGCGATCTATTCGATGGTTTTTGGGATAATGGATTAAGATGTGGATCAGGCTTTTACAGGTTTGCAGATGGATGTTATTATTTTGGGACATGGACTAAGGGGCTAAAGGATGGACAAGGAACGTTTTATCCTACTGGAAGTAAACATTTATCTCTGTCAATGAGATTCAACATTGGCAGAAATGAAAACAAGAGTAAAGGGGTGCTGTCTCATAGTTCCTCACTGAATTCAGAGGTGTCTGTCAGACCTAGCTTTCGCCGTAGTATTTCTGAGAGGATCTCTATTAATGGATTCTTAAGAGGTTTAGGTCGAATATTGCATATGACTACATCCCTAGACGAAGATTGGAGCCTCTGTGATTCCACTCGAGAGATTTCATCTTGCGACACTCCATGCATGTTATCTCACACGTCAGATGATGGTCAACATGAGATGCAGGATAATAGTGTTGTAGCCTATGAAAGGGAATATATACAAGGAGTTTTGGTCAAAGAGAAGATTATTAATATTACCAGACTATCACACAAAAGTAAACAATTGAGTAAGTTTCATGCAAAAGAAGTAAAACAAAGGTCTTTCAGGCACAGTTTTAAAGTTCAAAAGAGCTACTACCTAATGCTTAATCTGCAAATTGGTATCAGGTAATCACATTAAGCAAAATGGCAGTATGTCCCTACCCCTTTACATGGTTTAGTTAATGCAAGAATATCTTAGTTGAACATCTCATTTGAAGCTCGCAGGTACAATGTTGGCAAGATCACACCAGTTCCTATGCGTGAAGTGAGATCTTCTGATTTTGGAGACCAAGCTAGAATAAGAATGTATTTTCCTAGAAAAGGTTCCCGGTTTACACCTTCACATCATTCTATAAATTTTTATTGGAAGGACTACTGTCCCATGGTCTTCAGGTATTTAGTAATCTCGTGACTGGTACACATGGGTATAAGCGGTGGTCTAGGATTTTGTTTTCTATTATGTGTAAATTGATGAAAGTTTGATATTTGAGTTGGATCAAGCCTACTTCAGAAACATATGTTGTGTTTTACTGATCGTTCAAATTCAGATATTCCTACTGAAACAATTTCTGTGGCTTGAACCTTAACTTTATTTCTCTGTTCTTTCACTTTAGAAATTTGAGATATGCTTTTAGAATTTTTTTGCAAAGAATTGGAGGTTTAATTTAGACTTTCCCCCCTTAAGATGGTAAATTCATTGTAATTTGGAAAAAGAAAAATATAGGGACGGTATCATTGTGATAACTAGGACTCTCACTCTAACCTTATGTAATTAGCATTGCATAACCAACTTTCCTGACACCACTATGGAGTAACAACAATTTTTTTTCTTTTTGCAAAAATCATCTGTCAATTGATTTTGTTTTCATTCATGGAGCACAGATTTGTCTGGTCTACTGTTCCCATTAAAGAGTGCAATATCCCAAATTCTATCGTTGTGAACTGTGTAGATTGGTGGCTGCACTTTTGTCATACTGCAAGTCCATAGCATCTTAATATCAAGATCTGTTGTCATGCTTTTCTCTGTAGAATATTCAACAAGTAACTAAGTCTTTTTGATCCATCATTCTCTAGACAAAAGATGGGCATAACTATTCATAACTCAAGTGGGTTATGTGAGTGACCACAACGTTTGCTACTGCATACATAATGATACAGACCTTTGGTTTCCCCTGGAATCCTCGTATTTGATTTTGCAGCCTTCTAGTTATTTTTGCTGCCATCCTGTTATATAAGATCACAAAGCATGTTTTTTTTTTTGGTTCAATCCTTGGCACTGTCCATGGGCAATCTCTCAAGAGCTTCTCCATCTTGGAGACAACAATTTCTTATGGTAACAAAGTAGCTTTTCTTGAAGTATCTAAATGTTCTGGTGTGCCAAAGATTCCACTGAAGATAATGTCATCCTACTACACAAGATACTCGTTTAGCCTGTAGAGGGAGGCCTGTATGTTAGTACTACCTTTGTGGATTAAATTAAAGGTGTAATGGAGGGCGAAGAAGCAGTAACACTGCTTTTAAAATTAAATAATTATTAAGCTACCAGGCATATAGAGCGTGGGTGCTGTGGATAACACTCTTTCAGGAGATGAGTTGTCTAATGATTAATGGGTATCTCTTGTGAGTTGTGACAATCAAGCAACTATTTCACATTATCATCTATGAGGTTATTTTTGAATGCTCTAAATGTAAGATGATTGTCATTTAATGATGCCCATAATAAGAGACATGAGCTTTGTGGTTTTTATCTGAAACTTATGGAGTAATTTTGGAATTATAATTACCAAAGTTTGGAAAAATGCCTTTTTTAGAATTATTTTGAGTGTTGGAATTTTGGAAACTTAGAAATAGCATTTATTTTGAAATTTGCAGTCTGTTGAATGATAGGGAAGACTCCTATTATTTTCGGTCTTTCCTTCATGCTTCTCCTAAAAGTGAACAAGTTGCATGTGAATCACCAAAAGAAGTAATAATAACTACATTAAAACAAAAAAGTCAAAGAAAACAAAAATGTGCACAAATTTTGTATGGAGATAGATGTTCATTCTTCTATTCTTTCAACTCTTGATGTGTTTGCTTGCTAACATCAATCCTTTTTTGGTTATTTTATGCAAGTTCTTTTCCCTTTACTTTACGGAGAAATCTCTTCTTTCTTTATCACACCGTCCTTTCTTTCCATCCATGACCGTTAATGGATGTCTTGGTAAGATATGTATGAGAAAATACATCAGACTTGGGGTCCTTTTGTGTTCACACCATAATTGTGCATTGCTTTTTATTGGAACTTTTAGCATTGGCCTTGTCCACATGACATACTTTTTTCCAAGGAAATGCATCTTTTCTTTGTTGTTTGGGTGTGATGTACATGTTAGGTCTAGGACCAGATACTGACAATTTCATAAAGTGTACAGTAACTTTAGGTGCTATTATGCCGAAGATATCATGCAAAAGAGTTACGGATATGAGCCTAAGACTTTGAGCTTCTCAGGTGATTACAAAAAAGAAAGAGGATAACTTTGTCTTTTTGGAAGACTTCAAGCACATAGGAAGTCAGAAGTCATGCTAGTTAAATTAGGTCGCATTTGTTTGCTGGGCACATTTTCCTACGATCGACTTTGCTTGTTCTCAGAGTTGGTTTTAGGCTGCTGGCTTTTGGAACAGGGCTCGTTGCCCAGCCCCAGATGTTGGTCGACCAGGTTTGGCAGATTCAAAAGCTAGCTGTGTGAGGATGGAGCTAGCCATTGAATCCACCCTTATTAATACCTTTCTTCTTCACCAATGGAAGGGTGATGGATTTTAGGGTCCATCCCTCTCATACACCATATTGAAGACTTATGAGAGAGAAGGAGCAAATAGACCATTTTGCCCCTCCACCAAAGAGCTTGGCGTCATTGTGAAAAGCACATCGCTGGCCAATGTTTCTCATTAGTGCAAGTGTGTTCTAATTTAATTTGTGTATTGGAAATACTCTTGCATGCTTTGCACTTAGCTTAGAGGCATTACTCCAGAGGGAACTTGCAAGTCCCAAGTGGTGTGACATTAAGTATAGAGCTTGAGGTTGTGGAGACCCATTGTAGGTACGCAGCGTACGCCATAGAAAACCTTCACCAAACACTAATTATGTTCCTTTGGAGAGCTTAGTTAGGTCGGTTGGTGGATCATAGGAAACTTTTGAAAATCCTAGATAAAGTAGCTTTTAGGTAGGTTGTAGGGAAACCTAGGAAAAATTGCACCAAATCCTCAAGGACTACCCGGGTTAGCTAGTGGATTTTCTTGCATTTAATACACACGGTTGTTGGGTTTACCGGAGAACCCCCTATAGTGGAGTGATCCCACCTAGGTGGTGGAAGAGTGGATATAGGCTAAAGTGTTAGCTGAACCACTATATATCGCGTGTTGCATGTTCTATATTGATTATCTATTGTGAAACATGTTTTGATTAATATAAATCAACTATGTATGATGATCTATTTGTTGGAACTTGAAATTGAGTATTTATGATTCTGAGCTTAATTGATCAAGTTTTTGTGAATTGAATTGCCATCATACTTGATACATGTTGTATAACATTTTTCTATGCACACACTTGAGTTTGGTGTCTGTTAGGATTGAATGGAATAGAATCTGGAACAAAAGAGAGCAATAAACCTAAAATATAGGTTCACTGTCTGGAGCCAGTCGACCAACATTGGACTTGGTTGACCAGCTTCTGTGGAACTGGAGTTCTGCCTCTGCACTTCAAAGAACAGACGTAGGTTTTGTGGTATATTCAAAATATAGGTTCACTGTCTGGAGCAAGTCGACCAGCATTGGACTTGGTTGACCAACTTCTGTAGTTCTGCCTCTGCACTTCAAGGAACAGACTTAGGTTTTTGATATATTCCTTATAGATTTTACAACTTGATTATACATGCTAATGTTAGAGCAAAACTAGAATGACCTTAGCTTGAATTTGAGAAAAAAGAAGCAATGGACCCAACTCTGAGCTAAATAAGAGAAATTTTACAGTGGCCCTATTCACCCCCCACCCAAAAAAAAAAAAACAAAAACAGAAAATAAGGATCATCTGTTTTAGTGAACATCAAGATATCTATGTTTCCGGCTTTATGTTTTGGATGTAGTTGTAGTCATTGGTTGATTCCTATGTATGCATGGAATTTCATTTTCAGGAATTTGAGAGAGATGTTCAAGTTGGATGCTGCTGAGTATATGATGTCTATCTGTGGTGATGATGGTCTGAGGGAGCTTTCTTCTACAGGGAAAAGTGGCAGCTTCTTCTATCTTTCTCACGATGACAGATTTGTAATCAAGACTTTAAGAAGATCTGAGCTGAAGGTTTGAAAAAAGAGAAACAATTCCACTGAATTTTTTTTGTCAAAACTATTAACTAAGTATATATGATAACCTGGCATGATAACTTAATTACTTATTTTAGTGAATTCTTTAATTATTCTGCTAATCCCTTAAATATTTTCCATTAAGTAGTGGAACCTTAGTGTTTTGCTAATTCACATGAAGTTTGATGAGTTGAAGTCTCTTTGTGAAATTGAGTTCTTCCCAGCCTTTTGTCCAACTAACAATTTGCCATTTCTCCTGGCCAACTTGGATGCATCAGTGGGAGAGGAAATGGGATTGGACCTTATGAGCGCGTTAGACTTGAAAACAGTTGGGGCGGTGATTGAAGATGGGTTAACCTTTTGTTAATACAAATCAGGAACACTTATTCCCACAACTAGCACCAAGAGCTTTACAGGTGCCATTTCGTGTCAAGGTTAACGCATTTTGAGTTTTCTAGAATCCCATAATGGAGCTTCCCATGTGATGACATGACACCATTTGTTCACTTTCTAAACTGTAGTATGTAATGGCTTTTACATGAGGTTACTGAAAAATAACGAAGAGGCCTATTGAGGTTGTAATATAGATTACATGTTTGGAAGCCAGTGTCCTTCTCTGGCTTAGTGTGGGCAATTCGAGGATGAGGGATGAAGCTAAACAGCTATGGTTAATTTAAAGGCTGACAATTATGAATTGAATTTACACCATTTTTTGGGATATTAGGGGTGTAATGGCTAAGTAAATTTTATTTCGGTCAACTAGGCTCACTTTGTTCGTTTTTGTCATTTTGGTGGTTATTATGGTCCTCCAGTAATTCCACTAATTACAGAAGCAATGAACTGTCCTAGTAATGCTTTTTTATTTTTTTCCTGATCCAGAATAAAGTTTTCAGTATTTAACCACTTTGCGGTGTCGTAAATGCACACCATTGTTTATCATGGGACGTGAACTTACTATAGTGTATTTTACTTCTAAGACTTTATAAGAAAATAGAGAATGAGCTGGAAAATTCATCGCTTTGCCTAGAACCTGAAAGATGCTTTGTGCAGGTTCTACTCACGATGCTGCCTAGCTACTACAATCATGTGAAAGAGCATGAAAACACTCTCATTACAAAATTTTTTGGCCTCCACCGGATAACGTTGAAACATGGGAAAGAGGTAACCGGGCTACCAGTCATATTGTCCTCGTTTTCTTTACTGCTACTGGTATACCTGTGATTAGGACAGATTCATCCTGTTCATTTCCTTTTCAGGTACGCTTTGTGGTAATGGGGAATATGTTCTGCACTGAATTGCATATTCATCGACGTTATGATCTGAAGGGTTCAACATATGGGAGATTTACATATCCAGATAAGATTCATGAGGGTACAACATTGAAAGATCTTGATTTGTCTTATGAATTTCATATGGACTGGTTATTGCGGGAGTCACTTTTTAAGTAAGTTCCTCTTTTTGGACTGTATCAGAAATGCCCTTGCAATTCAGATTTTCATTCCTGATTATGGATAAATACCAAAATTAGTAGTAATGATTTAGTGAAGAATGTTGAAACTTGAAAGGTTCAGACACACTTATTTGAAAGAGAAAAGAACACAATCAAGCCATGCAATTCTGTATTTGCTGGACTAGATTATGTACTAACAAGATTCAGCACTTCTCCAAGCTTCCCAGTTTCTACTTCCTTTTTCATCGTTCTCCTGATTTGGATTTCCAACTCTGTGACTAGGCAGCATGGATACTCCAATGCTATAGTGAAGAATGTTGAAAGGTTCAGTATAGATACACCTATTTACAAGAGAACAGAATATAATCAAGCCATGCAATTCTGTATTTACTGGACTATTATTATGTAGTAATAAGATTCAGTGCCACTTCCTGAAGCTTCCCTTGGTCTACTTCCTTTTCCATCCTCCTCCTGATTCAGATTCCAGTCTGTGTGACTAAGCAGCATAGATTCTCCTATGAAGAAGCCATCCACGTGAACACTGGCACTTCTCTGACATCCTTTTGCAGAATATTCGAGAAGTGTCCTTTGTTTAGTAGAACTAATACTCTTCCATTTTAGATCATTAGACTGTTCAAGTTCTTGCTTTAGTGGCCTGTGAAACGACCCTATTAATTTTATTACTTTTCTGATAATTTTACTCCAGGCCAACATACCTGCAATGATGACACACATTAAAGCATCTCAGGTTGAGTACAATTTTGCATATGAGCTCGAATATCAGAATCAAGGGAAACTGCGTAATTTCATAGTTGTAGTTTCACAACTTAAAAACTAGAGTATTCAGTTCGACAGCAAGAAATTGCATGTGATGTGACTGATTCAACCTACTTGAAAACTTTGTCCCGCAGCCAAATAATTTAGCCTTCAATCTATGATGATGAGATTTTTAGAGTCTCTGAAATAATGTTACACCTAAATTTCTTGTCAGAATTGGATGCATTCTTTATTTTTCACTTATAAATATATCTCAGGTCAAATTGGCTTGTCTGTGCACCAATGCCTCCTTCTTATTCTCTCTCTCTCTCTCTGTCTCTCCACAGTTCATATACTTCTGACATATAGCCAAGTAGGAATGCGAAAATCTGATCACATTCCATGTCATTTACCATGTGATCCACATTCTGATGATTAGCAGAATTACTTTTGCCTTTTCTTTTTTGCAGACAACTATCTCTAGACTGCAAGTTCTTAGAATCTCAACAAATAATTGACTATAGCCTTCTGCTGGGGTTACATTTTAGAGCTCCTGAGCATCTGAAGGCCCTGTTGGAACCTCCTGACTCGCTGCACAAGTCTGAAAGTATACCTGCTATGGAAGGTAAATATAACTTCATGTATGAACATTTTTCACATATTAGCTGTAGTTTTACCACGAGGAACTATCAATAAGCTATTCCCCAGTTTGCAGCCTTTTTTTCCTAAAAAGTATTTAGGTCTCTTTGACCGCCCAACTATTCCTTAGAGACACATGCAATCCCCTCTCCTTACATAACAGATGCAACCACCTAGATAAATCTCTGGGATTCGAGATGGATTGAACAATATTAGCCAATGCTTCAGTCACATTTACTGAAAAATTTTAGCAATGAAAGACCATAAAACTTCATTTATGACAAAGAGAAAGGACATATAAAGTATTATATTCTAAATCTATAAACAGTCTTAGAGATCAAGTTGGCATCTAAATCCTATCACTGCCATCAGATTACAATAACAAAATGGATTTGCATTTTCTGTATTTTTCATATCAAAGTGTTATTAATTGGCAGCTTGTGTTCTGTTTCTAGGTGCAATTTCTCAAGGGGAGTTTTTGATTCCTCCAAAGGGTCTGGTTCTACTAACCCATGAGCCTAGTTTTGTGAGCACTGCACCAGGTCCTCATATTAGAGGAAATACTTTGAGGGCATGTTCTGTAGGTGACAAGGAGGTAGATCTTCTGCTGCCTGGTACTGCAAGGTAGCTTTTATTTATTTTGACCTTACCAGGCTGATAGAATGACAATCTGCTAGTAGAAGAGTCCAGTTGCTTCAACTACGTTATTTCTGGCTTCCGAGTCTGTTGAATGACCACCCCAACCTTTTGGAATTCGCCTGACGTAAAAGCACTCATGATACATTACTTTTGAAGCATATGTCAAATTGCCCTATCTGAGAAGTGCAGTTCATTATTCGACTCTATTGCCTGTCACCACTGAACCCGATTGTCAGAAGAACCAAGTCAACATTTGAAAGTGTTATCATGTATATACAGATGAGCCTCCTCTCGTAAACCAAGTCTCGGTGTTTGGATCTCATGGCTTGTCCTCTCCTGTTTTGCCTTATTTGCTCTTAACTTCTTTTTGCCATTTTTTTTTCTTTCTTTCTTCTTTTACATCGGTATAACTACATCAGCATTTATCTTTCACTCTTGTCATAAAACTTGCGCGCTGTATTTAAATGTTTCTTACAGGAGGTAGTGTTAAACCGATGGGTTTGCTGGCAAAGCAGACTTCACTCAATTCCAGTTGTTTGCAATTTTTTTTAGGTTACGGGTGCAATTAGGTGTGAACATGCCAGCTCAGGCAAATTGCAAGCTTCTGCAGAATGAGACTGGTTCAGCCAAAGTCGAACTTTTTGAGGTTTATGATGTTGTTCTCTATCTTGGCATAATTGATATATTGCAGGGATACAACTTGAAAAAGAAAATGGAGCATGCATATAAATCGGTTCAGTCTGATCCAATGTCAATTTCTGCTGTTGAACCCAAGCTTTACTCGAGACGTTTCATTGAGTTTCTGGAGAAAGTTTTCCCTGTTTCCCCTTCTTTTCCAACTTCCTCCTGCTGAGGTTTGTCAAGCTTGACCGCTTGGAGTTCTTTCACCATTTTTTGTAAGTGAGTCCTTCACACCTAAATGCTCTTATGATAGCCATTGTACAGTAATAGCTTCACTTGTATATATATATACTTTTCGGTTCTTTGAGTTTCCGAATTCGTGTTAACTTTTCAAATTATTTTTCCATCTTATGATGGCTATAGTCAATTTAGAACAATAAGCTCCCGTTATTCTTTTTTTTTTTTGGGGGGAGGGGGAGGGGGAGGGGGAGGGGGGAGAGGGCTTAAACCGTTGACCTCAAGAGCCCGTTGGTACTGGGATTCCTTAACAGTCTTCAATTTGATGTTAAATTGCAAAAATTACGCCTGTGGATTTGGTTCATCCAACCAATGAACATTGCTGAGTACTATTTAGTTTGCGCTGGAGAATGTGTGTTTGTGTTCTTGAGCCCCTGTGCAGCAAAACAAAATTCTAGTGGCTCTCTTTACTCTATGATGCGTTCTTCTTTGATATGGCAAAAAAATAGGGTTTGCAATTTTTGACATGAAATGTTGACAAACACATTGTTGACATGAATTCGAAAATGACATGACTTATTATAACGAATAACTTGGTTACAATAAGACAAATGCAATTAGTGGGTATAAAAAGAAGAATATTTTTGTAGTTTTTTTTTCCCATTATTTGGTAAAGTATTGAATAAATCCTTGTACGATTGGAAATTTGTTATTTGATTTTGTAAGCATCTGAGTGAATTTTTAATGTACGGAAGCTTATCGATTGATGGTTTGGTTGAGATAGATGTTCTACTTGGTTTATGAATTGTGCATGTCAAACTCTACACGATATGATTAATAACCGGGTGGATTTGTTTGAGATCATTTTAGGTGACACAAGCATCTGCAGTAACACCCCCCCCCCCCCCCCCCCCCCCCAAACCAAAAAAAAAACTTTTTCCGTTAAAGAATTGCTTGTTTCAGTGTTTTCCTCATTCTATTTTATTATGTGAAAGTTGTGGCTAATGATACCTACAAAATACCTAAGGTTTAGATCGGTAATTCAGGTTATACCATTCAGGTAGGGAGTTCAGCTCATTCGTATTATTTACAGGCCTCGACTTCAGGCCTCATGTACCTGTATCCACGTGTCAAGGAAGTCAATGTAAATGACAGTTGTATTTCACCGAGTACCCCTCCTTGGGGGGACTGTTACGCAACGGACACAAATCTAGTAATCACCCCAACATCCACTACAGCTGTTGCGCAATCAAGGTAAATGTTATAAGGGAAAGGTAGGGATCTCGCCCCTAATCTAGCTAGGCCGAGGAATAGCTATAATAAATAAGGGGCAGAGCCCTCGAAAGAAAGACAACAAGCCATTATAGCAACAATAATATTCTCTCTGTAAACTCTATAGCGATTAATATATATTCAGCAGCAAGAGACTTCCTTAAAAGTGGAATAACTGAGCTCCTAGGCTGGTGAACCACTATAAACACTATATATGATCAGTCATTTAACTCCAAAATCCTATTCTCCTAAGCCTTGGAGCTCAGATAGAGTTGCATATAGCTATTTAATGCACCTTACACTCATACCATTGCTTAGTCGTGTTAAAAAAATCATCAGTTGACGCTGTCTATGGGAACGATTCTTCTTTTTACAAATATATTGATTTTCTTTCAGTAATTGATGGTTTCTACACGCAACATGAGCAGAAGTCAAATGAATCCCCCCACGATTTCAAAACCAGCAAGAAGCCACTAGCGGAAGACAGTAGGAGAATCCTTGCGATGATCCCCCATAGGGGGAACATCACCAAGCCAACCCCTTACGAAACATTATTGAAGGAGAATAGCGCAGCCAAACCATGGGCAATGACCCTCGAGCCCCTAGGAATAAAGATTATGAAGAGTTGCAAAGTCAGAATAGGGGAATTCATAAAGATGAACTTCCCCCATTCCAACAGGAAAGAAGAGAATAATATTGGGAGTAGTGTTTCAAAGATATTCAGTAGGAGCTCAGCCACATAAAGAAGGCTATAAGAGACAAAACTTCAGTAACCATGGATGCTCTAGTACAACAGACTGACTCCCCTTTTACTGCGAAAGTATTGCGCTTTCCTCTCCCTCCAAAGTTCAGGATGCTCCAAATGGAGATCTTCAATGGCACAAGAGATCCCATAGACCACCTCAACACGTACAAAAATCAAATGAAGCTTCATGGATAACAGGATTCCGTATGATACCGAGCCTTTTCCATATCTTTCGTTTCACACTTCATAGGAGCTCGGACCTACTGAAAATCGAGTTATTATTTGCTAAATGTAAAACAAGGACCCAATGAAAACCTACATAATTATGTTCAAAGGTTAAATTCAGAATCATTGAAAGTAGACATACCTAAAGAAAAATTTGTCATTACAGCCTTCATTGCTAGTCTGGGAGTTTAGTCAAAGGATTTGATGTTTTCCATATCCAAAAATTCGCAAGCCAGTATGACAGAGGTACTTGTCAAGGCGGACAAGTACATCAATGGTGAAGAAGCTCTTCTTTCCAAGACAGGAAATCTATCAACGCACAAGGGAAAAGAGAAGGAGGAAAAGAAGAGGGATCAAAGTCCCAGGAAAAAAAGAACTCGAGACAAAGACTTGTTCACCGAAAAGGAGGGGAGATGTCAGGGACCGCCTAGGTCTTCCGCAGCCAGAGTTGTAGCCAAGGTTCGCACCTTAGCAACTTACTCCACTCACGACTGTCATATCCCAAATCCTTTATAAAGTGCGGAATGAAAAATTTCTGAGGTGGCCACCTCGGATGAAGGCAGACCCTGCGAAGAGGGATGTAACGAAATACTGCAAGTATCATAGAGACTATGGCCACCTCACCGATGCCTGCATCCAATTGAAGAAAGAGATTGAGTTCTTGATTCAGCGGGAGCAACTGTGCCATTATGTGGCGTAAGATAATCAGAACGAGGCTCACCCACCTCTGGCACCTCAACAGCAGCATCCATCACAACACCAACAATCCCTAGGGGAGATCAGGGTAATATCAGGAGGATTTGTCGGCAGAAGGGAAACTAGCTCAACCTGAAAAGCCCACATGCGTAAGGTCAAGGCTGAGGAGGTATTAGAGGTGCAAACTGTAACCAAGGCACCTCGGCTGAACATAGACATCAATTTCTTAGACGCAGACTTGGAAGGTTTCTAGCACCCCACAATGATCCCTTGGTGGTAAAGGTCATCATTGCCAACAGAACCATCCATCGAGTCTTGATTGATAATGGGAGCTCTGCAGACATCATCTTCGCATCTGCCTTCGACAAGATGAATATAAGCCGAGACAAACTTGAGTCAGTAAGGACTCACCTACTGGGATTTTCAGGGGAAATGATGCTACTCTTGGGTTCAGTCTAACTCATGCTCATTATGGGAGTTCCTCCTTGCTAATTTACTACTAATGTAAGGTTCCTAGTAGTTGACGTTTCCTTAGCATACAATGTCGTGCTAGGAAGACCTTCCCTCAATGCCATGAAGGCTATTCTATTTGCTTATCACCTAGTTGTAAAATTCTCCACTGAAAATGGCGTAGGGGCAGGCAGAGGAGACTAGTGAGTAGCAAGAGAGTGCTACGTGGCATCAATGAGAATGAAAGAGATTAAAGCTATCTAGTTGGACGAACAAGATACGAGGGACGAGCTGAAGACCAGGCCAATGCCCTCAGAAGAGCTGGAGCCTATTCAACTTGACGAGGAGCCAGAACACCTGGTATACATAGGATCTAAGCTGAACAAGGAAGTTAAAGACCTCCTAATTCAATTCCTCAAAAGGAATATGGAGGTGTTTGCCTGGAAACAAGAGGATAAGCAAGGAATTGACCCCTCAGTCATCACGCACAAGCGCAATGTGAATTCGACCTTCAAGCCCATCAAACAGAAACGAAGGAGTTTTGTCATTGAATGCCAAAAAGTGATCATTGTGGAGGTCAACAAACTTTGTCACGCCAAAGCCATCGAAGAGGTGGACTACCCAACCTGGCTAGCAAATTTGGTACTTGTCAGGAAGTCCAATGACAAGTGGTGCCTTTGTATCGATTTCACCGACATAAACTGAGCTTACCCCAAGAATAGCTTCCCCTACCTCGGATTGACCTGATTGTGGATGTCACAACTAGGCATGAACTCTTTAGTTTTATGGATGCTTTTACTGGGTGTAATCAAATCAGAATGGACCCTAGTGACCAGGAGAAAACCTCCTTCATAACTGAGCAAGGGACATACTATTACCAGGTCATGCCATTTGGACTAAAGAATGTTGTAGCTACTTACTAGCATTTGGTAAATCAAATGTTCCAAAAATAAATTAGAACATCAATGGAGGTGTACATCGATGACATGCTGGTGAAGTCATTGAAAGTTGAGCTCCACATTGCGCACCTTGAAGAATCTTTCCAAGTCCTCAAGGAATACCAGATGAAGCTCAATCCCACCAAATGTGCCTTTGGGGTCTTTACTGGGAAGTTCTTGGGTTTCATAGTTAACAGCAGGGGAATCGAAGCAAGCCCAGAAAAGGTCAAAGCAGTGATAGACATGTAACCACCTTCAAACACGAGGGGAGGTCCAATGCTTAATAGGAAGGATAGCAGCCCTAAGTCGTTTTGTCTCCAATTCAAGCGACAAGTGCTAGTCCTTCTTCCAAACCTTAAAAAAGTGTTCCAATGGGATACCCAATGCGAAGAAGTATTTAGAGCCCTTAAATATTTTCTGAGCTCACTCCCCCGTTTTGAGGAGTCCTTTGGAGGGAGAAATGCTCACCCTATACTTAGTTGTTTTGGATTTCTCAACCAGCGCAGTACTAGTCAGAGAGTAAGACAGAACTCAACAACCAATTTACTACTATAGTAGAGCTCTGAGGGGGGCAAAGGAGAGATATCCAAAGATGAAAAAATTAGTCCTAACTTTGGTTGCGGCAACAAGAAGGCTCAGACCATATTTCCAAGCTTACATTATTGAGGTCCCAACAGACCAACCAATGAAGTAGGTGTTACACAAACCAAAATCTTCAGGAAGGCTGGTTAAATGGGTCATAGAGTTCAGTGAGTTCGATATTAGATACAAACCCAAAACCACAATCAAAGGGCAAATTTTGACATATTTCATCGCAGAATTCATTATAGCCATAGAAGCACCTATGGAGGCAACCCAGCTAATACCTGACTTCCCCACATGGAAGCTTTTGATAGATGGAGCTGACAATGCCCAAAGAAGCGACGCGGGATTGATCCTGACCTCCCCTGATGGAATATGACTTGATTCAAAATGTGTACACCCAAGTGCAGGCGGTCAAGCTGTAGTAATAATCCGATTAAGTCCGGAGTCGAATCTATAGGGAACTATGATTGGTGTTTTGAAGTGAGCAGTAGTAGAGACCAAGTAACTAGAAACCTTGAGAGTTTGAAGTTATGAGATTTCTTTGAATAGAATAGAAAATTCTCTCCAAGAGTTTTCTAGACAAAATATAAGACAAGTTCAAATGTAAAATAGTCACTCTTTACCTTGAGGATCAGAACATGTAGTTAATCATCTGATTTATTATACTTGTGTTTTATAACTCAGTAAACTCCCGTGTCAATAACAAGTTAATCAGAAGGTAAAGATGGACTGTGATAATTAAGCACATGATTCCGATGCCTTTCTAGAAGTTGACAAGAATTGCCTGTGCCAAGAATTAATCCATCTACAAACAAGCAAGTGCTTCTATAAAGCATCCAACCATGACATTAATATTCTGTTCTTTAGATAAAACTCAATAACGGTGAAGATTGAAATATTGTCATGAAGATCTAGCTAGGGTACTTGCCTTGAACTAACGGATTTTTCCATGCAAGAGTCATCCATGACATAGAAAGAACCCATGGTTATACAAAGTACCTTAGTTTTGCTAGATACATTCAATCATTCAATGAACAAGTGAAATATAAAATATTAAAGCATAAAAGGATTGCACAAATATAACTTTCAGATAATTTCTACATATTCATCACCACTTACTAAAGAGTGAATGAGGAACTACTCACTCTTCATAGTTTGGGTAAAGCTAAAAAAGTGAGTAATGCTCATTCCTCAAAGTAGAGAACTTACAAAGTAAAGGACAATAAGTGAGGAGCCATTCTGTTACGAAGAATAAGTGAATTACGTTCTACCTTTCATGGATTTGGTAAAACTCTAGAAAAGTGGAAGAGTTTCACTCTTCCAAGAAAGAATGAAGCTCAAGTAATGGAAATGAAATAAAAGAACATTGAAAGTAAAAGAAAGCTAGTTACTCTTGGAGGGTGACTTCCTCAACCAAAAGATGGAGGATTGCTTCCTCAACCAATAAGTGGAGGGTTGCTTCCTCAACCAACAAATGGAGGGTTGTTTCCTCAACCAAGAGATGTAAAACAAGCAAATATAACATACATCTAAGATTAATCAAAATGAGTGGGAGTTTAAGCCTCCATACAAAATTTTTACTAGTTCTTGGTGTAGTCTAAGCTTACAATCCAAGCTCTAGCTCCCTACTTTTGCAAGAGAAAGATTGCCCCATGAAGCTCTCTTAATGGGAGTATTTATAGGCAAGGAAGGGGAGGGGGGATAAGAGAGGATGAGTGAATAGTATATGCCGCCCATGAAAATCAACTATTCTGCAAGCAGTCTGTGGAGGACGTTCGAACGTGAGTCAACGTTCAAACGTTGTCTTCTGGTTTGGTTTTATGGACGTTCGAACGTGTCTTCTATTTTTGCTTTTGGGGCATTCGAACGCCAGATGGGATGTGACCACATCACTAAAGTAGTCTTAGTTTTCTGTGGAAACCCACTTTCACACTCCATGCAGGACTTAGAGTTTTGCACTCATTACTTTGGTCTTTAGTTAAATCATGTGGACATTCGAACAATAGTTGGCATTCGAACGTGGTACTCAAGTACTTCAGGGTCTCCCTTCTTGACTGCAACACACCAGGTCTCAGCAGTCTGATCTCCTCATAGTTCAAGTGGACGTTTGAACGTGAGTTGTCGTTCGAACGTGCTTGCTTTGTTCCAACCTTCTCCAATGTTGTTCCCTAATGCACTAGTGTTACACTCAAGTGTGATATTTGTTGTTCTTGAACTTTTGTTCACTTTAGGTCCTGAAATGTAATCACTTAAACTCCATTAAAGCACAATTAGTCCCAAAAAAAGGCATAGTAAAATGCTAACTTTAAGCACTAATCACACCCCCCAACCTAAATATTGTTAGTCTATAGTAATACAAAAACATTATAATGTAAATCTATTTTTAATGCCTTTTTTGTAGGTCATCCGGTTGCATTTAGCATATGCAATAAGTTGTTGAAGCACTAGGTTTATCCTACTGGACGAGTATTGTCTCGTGAGGGTTTTCAATGAAGCTACCCACAAATTTCAGTCATACAAATGTATATTTGAGGTTGTTAGTTGAAATAAGTTAGCATTGTGGTCGTTGAGACACCCAACCCTCAATTTCGACTTATATCCCGCATATGTTCCTCGTTCATAGGTATTTATTCTATGCAAAAATTAGCATCAGTCACATTGGCATTTGAGATTTTCTGAGTAGTAGGAATAGTCATTCTAGAAACAAGAGTTGTTATATAACAAACATTCCGTTTTACCACCTTCCATGAATAGCTTTGATTTCACAAACCTTTCTCAGAATGCTCTCAAAAAAGATTCACTCTGATTATAGTGACTTGTTTCTCACAAGGCATGTAATCAAAAGATGACCAATCGAAAAATCACATGCGTAATTAGTATACGAGTGAAGTTTTAAGGGAATAAACTAATCATGTTTTGGCATAATCTCATGGAGGAATATTGATGCAAATAAAAAAATGTTATTTAGCATACCTCGCGTGTAGTTGACGACCTACACATGCATCAAGCTTGAGATCAATTAGGTCTTTTTGTAGGTTGTAATGTGGCCAGAGGTCAGTGGCTAATGAAATGACGTTAATGGTATTCAAAAAGCTATCTTTTCCTTATGTATTGTAGCACGTCTCTTTCTTACTTTTCGGTCTTTTTCCAAGAACTTGTATTTCTTTTTTTCACTTTTCTCATTTTTCACTTTCTTGACAATTCCCTGTTTATCTTGTCTCTTTTTCTTTTTGGCTGTTTTCACCGACTTTTCTTTCATTGAACAGTAGCCACCAATGTCTTTTCTCTTTCTCTTGTTTTTCTGTATCATACTGATTTATAAGAGGATGTAAGAAAATTAGATAGCAAGGTATGTCAAGTATATTTTTTTGTGGTTTGGTTATCGTATGGGTTTTTCAAAAAAAAACTCATTCATTGAAGGCTCAAGCATGACTGACTAGAGATATACTTTGTGAAAGAAATGTTTAAGGCTCAAAATTAAATCAAAGATGGCCTAAGATCCTTTCTCAAGTATGTGCACATATATGTGTCATATGCAAAGGTTCCTTGTGGGATATGTAAATAGATCACTTTAGTTGTGTCAATCAAAATAAGGTTAATGAGATTATTGAAAAAAAATGAACGTAAAAGAGCTTACTTTGAGTAATTGTGGATATCCTCTCAAAAAGAATCGCAAAGCTCAAAACTTACCATAGTATTCTTTGTCATCTCCATTGGTTATATCGGGTGTTTCAAGGAATGTTGGTTATATAGCGATTCTATTTTCGAGTCTGATCATCTCGTACCTTAAGAATGACAAATACTAATGTGCATTCGACAATTTAAGCATAGAGATAATACCAGTTTTTCAAGAAATGTGGTTTCAAGTCTTGGTTGCTAAGTTGAGGTGTCAAACCGATCATATGTTTTAGTCATTTTAACAAGCAACCTTCGAATGCACATTTGTTTCATTTATTATCAAGAATTACTATAGTGCTAATTCTACATATGCATTAAAACAAATAAAAGTGATAAACTGAATCATTCATTCCATAAAATATGATATTTACAGTAATACCAATGATTCAATCCATCCATACAAAAAGTGACAAAAACATAAATTTCAAATATTCACAAACATCTATAAAACAACCATCCACCACCAAGAACAGAAATAAATCTCCACAACATCTACAAATATCCCCAAGAACACCTAAAGAAGAATCATATCTAAGAAGAAATAAACAACAACCAAAACTCAAACTCTTCATCTCCAAGAACAGAAATAACCCTCTCAATCTCCTCTGTCTCCATCGGCTCTTGCAGGCCCACTAGCTCTACCAGCTCCACCCCTCAAAAGACTAAGGATCTCATCCTGCTTAGTTTCAATGTCAAGCATGATGTCCCGTAAAGAACGTTGGGTGGTCGTGCTGGGGCCTGCTTGTTCTGGCTGCTCTCTCTCTGTCTCCATTTCTTTCCTCTTCAGCATCAAGCTCCTCTTGCACTTTATCGACTCCTTGGGGAGGGGGCACTTATTGTCTTGCAGCCGGGGTACCACTGTGACCTTGGCTTCTCTGGAAAGAGGCCTTGTTTAGTGGCCCCATCGACTTTTGAATTTCCATCTCAGGCCTCGCCTTAACCCCATTGTCTGTGCACATTTCAGTCACCAAAGTAGCAAAAGGAAGTGCTCTTCTCTTCACATCACACCCCTTCTTCATTTCACTCAAGATCAATGAGGGGAGGTCGATGCTATGCCCCTTTCCAAGTGCATAGAGCAGTCGAGCCATGTCAGGTAAAATCTCATTTTTTCGTCCTATGGGGGCGAGGTTAGACACCGCAATTAAGTTTAGCATCTTGTATTTATCGGTGAGCTCCCCTTGTTTTAAAAATCTTCTCCCTTCCCAAGAAAATTTAGGCATTCCTGTCAACTCCCTCCCAATCACATTCATCGCTACATTCTTTCTCGGGGGGTATGTCGGGTTTTGCACCTGAGACACTTCTTGCCTCACTTCGTTAATATACACCTCATCCACGTCAATGTGGGTGCCCCTCACGTACGTTCAGATTGCGCCATTGATGATCTCGGCGTTGGAGTAAAACTCCTACACCAAATCAACAATGGCGTCTCCGCTGTTTTGCAAAAACCATACCCAATTCCTCCTCTCCATTTCCTCCAATATTCCTAACTCCGCAAAATCAATAATCACAACATCCCTTTCACAAACTACTGCATGATTCTGGAAGAAATTTTCATACCTTTTTGCCTTGAGGGCACTGGGAAATCGTGTTCGATCGTATCTTTTCATCACTGGTCTCCCTTCCCTTTCCTCAATCACTTCTTCTACAAAATTCGGCTCCTGATTTATCTGGGTTCACCTGGCAGGTAGTTTAACTTTAGGCATAGTTTTGAGCTAAAGAGAATCTCTGGGAAGTATTGATTTTCTTGTGGGATCGCGATTTTTGATATGGGAATGCGTTTGAGAGGGTTGATTTTAGGTGAATTTGGAGAATGAGAGGTGTTTTGGAAGCTTGGTATAGCAAATGGGTTCTAGGGTTTGAGAGATTTTAGAGGTTTTTGGGGATTTCTTAGTGTGGAAGACGATCCAGGCTTTTATAGTCTGAGAAATAACGTTCGAACATCTGTAGAAGAATTTTTAAAATATGGTTCGAACGTGGTGAGCTCTCAGTACTTTTGAGTTTTGTCAGAGACCAAAGTACTGTAAGCTCCTATTGTTTGAACGGGCTGAACTCCCAGTACTTCTTGTTTCCATCAAAGGCCTCAGCAGAGGCTGAGAACTACAAGCAACCCACGTTTAAACGCAGAATCAAAACGCAAAAATTTTCAAAAATTTTCTGCACTACATTATGCATAAAAAAAAGGGCAATATACACAAGTTTGATCCAAAAATTCATGGTGTTTCAGGATAAGTCTCTACCCACGCTTCAGGTTGGTATTCTGGGACATTCCTTACTCGGCCCATGTTTTCATTTCAGTCAAAAGAGTTTGTACAAAACAAAAAGGATTTTTTTTTTACACTTTTTACAAAAATTTGGACCCTTGGCTTTTATCCCCACAACATAATTTTCCACAGTTTTAAAAAGAAGTCTAATCCGAGTCTTCATCTGTCTCCGTGCCATTTGAATAACCAGTAACTCTCCCAATTTTCTCTCTCACAAACTGGTGAAGCAGAGTACCGGAATATAATGGCGTGTCAGGATAAGTCTTACTCTGCCATTCACTATCCAGTCTAATCGATCGAGTGCGCGACCGAAAATTGGTTCAAAACACTGATTATATTTCTTCTCGTGAAAGACTCTACCACACTATTTACAGACACCAAATCTTTTGGCACGACGGCATTTAGCAAAAGTGCTTCTGTCGCACAGGGGTTTCACTTGTTATTCGCGGATCCCATTCTTTCTCACAATTCTTGCTTTTCTCATGATCACAATATGCACATCAGATGAAAAAGTGCGTAAAACTCCTAAACTAAACAAAAAAGTTTAACATCCATGTTTTCTATGTTTTAAGACTCACTATCTGGTTCTTTAATGTCTGTCAGTCACAAAGACGATCAGAGATGACTCATAAACATAATTATCAATTTATACAAAATACAAAACACGGTACACAATCTGATCAGGAACAGCAACAACAACAACACAAATTTAAAAATTTTATACGGGCACATATGAATTGTAGTTCTCACCCCCCCAACCTAAACTGAATATTGTCCCTAATGTTTCAAATTTACCGATATGTTGAGATTTGGAGATGAGGTTGAACAGTAGAGATCTTGTTCATCTGCCGAAACCTACAAGTAAAATACACAAATCAAACATCTCTTTGTAGATCTGGATTTTCGTTAGGATGAAAACCCTTGATTTTGAGTGTAGATAGAAGAAGAAGAGCCATGTACAAATAGAGTAAACACATGCAGATCATAAGACACAGGATTAGGTCTTCAGGTAATATGGTCATGGTTTTGTTGGGAGATGGGTCGTGGTTCCAAAAGATAGCGAATAACGAAGAAGAAGAAGAAGAATAAAAAAGAAAAAGGAAAAAGGGGGAAGGCAGTGGGGAAAAAAAACAAAGGGGAAAGGCGGCTTATAAAGGTGTGCCTGTGGGTTGGGTTTAATCGAGTTTTTCCTGACCCGCCCCCTTTTTGTGTCAGCAGACGCTTTTCTCGAAGCGATGTTCTGGATGCATTAAAAAAATGGTCTCCACATTTTTGACAAAGTTCTCCAAAAATGGTTTCAACCGTTGACCATTAACAGTAAAGATATTATCGTTAAATGAATTTTCCACTTTTACTACTCCGTGTTCAAATACTTTTTTGACAATATAAGGCCCTGTCCATCTTGATCTCAACTTACCAGGAAACAGGCGGAGTCTTGAATTAAACAACAGGACTTTTTGAGAAGGTTCAAAAAACTTCCGCACAATGTTTTTGTCATGAAAAATTTTCATCTTGGATTTCGTAATTTTAGCATTTTCATAAGCTTCATTTCTCAATTCCTCTAGTTCGTTAATTTGCAATTTTCTTGAAAGTCCAGCCTTGTCCAGGTCACTGTTCGTTGCTTTAATAGCCCAATATGCCTTATGTTCCAATTCCATAGGTAGGTGACATGATTTTTCATAGACTAATTGATAAGGAGACATGCTCAAATTGTTTTAAACGCAGTGCGATATGCCCAGAGCGCATCAGTTAGTGTTGATGACCAATCTTTGCGGTCTGGATTTATCATTTTTTTAAAAATTAATTTGATCTCCCAATTAGCTAATTCAACCTGTCCACTAGTCTGTGGATGATAAGGGGTTGCTATTTTGTGAAAAATCAAATATGTTTTCATCAAATTCCATAAAGGGCGATTGCAAAAATGAGCCCCCCATCACTTATGATTGATTTAGGAACTCCAAACAGGGACAAAATATTTTCTTTAAGAAATTTGATCACCATTATTTTGACATGAAATTGTCTCAGCCCATTTAGATACATAGTCTACAGCCATTAAAATGTATAGATAGCAAAAGGAAGGGGAGAATAGTCCCATAAAATTAATGCCTTAACAGTCAAAAATTTCAATCATAAGAATCGGGTTTAAGGGCATCATATTTCTTTTTGAAATGCTTCCCAACCTTTGACATCTATCGCAATTTAAACAAAAAACATGGACATCTTTAAAAAGTGTGGGCTAGTAAAATCCGCACTGCAAGATTTTTACAGCGATTTTTCTTGAGGAGAAGTGGCCATCACATGCTTCAGAATGACAAAATATTATTACTTGTCTGCTTTCTCGAGTGGGGATGAAACGTCTTATGATTTGATCCTTACAGTACTTAAATACGTACGGATCTTCCCAAAAGAAGTTACGAACCTCCCTTAGAAATTTTTTTTTTGTCCGTGAGGGAAAAGGACGAAGGAAGTGTTCCAGTAACAAGAAAATTAGCGATATTAGCGTACCATGAGGTCTCATCAATTATAAACAGTTGTTCATCATAGAATTTTTCATTGATTGGTAGTCCATCCTCGTGAAATTCATAAGTTAACCTGGACAGATGGTCTGCCAGCACATTCTCAACACTCTTTTTGTCCTTAATGACCTGATCAAAATCTTGAAGTAAGAGTATCAATCTTAAGGGCCTAGGCTTGACATCCTTCTTTGTAAGCAAGAATTTGAATGCTGCATGGTCAGTGAACACAGTAACAGAAAAATCAACAAGATAAAAACAAAATTTTTCCAAAGCAAAAACTACCGCAAGCAATTCTTTTTCAGCTGTTGAATAATTCATTTGAGTATCATTCAAAGTTTTACTTGCATAATAAATGACATGTGATTTCTTATCTTTTATTTGTCCCAATACAACACCTATAACATAATCACTTGCATCACACATTAGTTCAAATGGCAGAGTTCAGTCAGGGGGCTGCATTATTGGGGCAGAAATTAACATGTCTTTAAGCTTGTCAAAAGCTTTTTGACACGCTTTACTCCAATCAAAGATTACGTCCTGACTCAAGAGATGACACATGGGTTTTGCAATGGTACTGAAATCTTTTATAAATCTCCTGTAAAATCCTGTGTGTCCCAAAAACGATCGGACATCCTTTACAGTCTTGGGAGCAGGCAAGTTCTCAATCAGATCCATTTTTGCCTTGTCAACTTTCATGCCTTTAGATGACACAATGTGACCTAAGATAATGCCTTGTGTTACCATGAAATGACATTTCTCCCAATTAAGCACCAGATTGACCTCTTTACACCTTATCAATACCTTTTCTAGGTTGGCCAGACACAAATCAAATGAGTCATCATAGAGAGAGAAGTCATCCATGAATACTTTCAAAAACTTTTCGACCATGGCACTGAACAAGCTTAGCATGCATCTTTGAAATGTTGTAGGAGCGTTACAAAGTCTGAATGACATTCTTTTGAATGTAAAAGTGTCAAAGGGGTATGTGAATGTAGTTTTCTCCTGATCATTGAGTGCTATCTCAATTTGATTGTATCCGGAATAGCCATCCAGGAAACAGTAAAATTCATGACCTGCAATTTTCTCTAGAACCTAGTCCAGAAAGGGAAGAGGGAAATAGTCTTTTCTAGTCACCAAATTGAGTTTTCGATAATCAATACACATATGTCATCCTATGACGAAACTAGTTGGTACTAGTTTATTGGCTTCATTCTTGACCACTGTGATCCCAAACTTTTTGGGCACAAATTGGGTTGGACTAACCCATTTACTATCGGAGATGAGAAAGATTATCCCTACATCTAAGAGTTTAAGCACTTCCATTTTCATAACTTCCTTCATGTGAGGGTTCAGTCGTCGCTACATTTAACGAGAGAGCTTTGAATCCTCTTCTAGGTATATGATATGATTGCAGATCAATGAGCTTATACCTTTCAAGTCAGCGATGGTCCACCCAATGGTATTTTTGTGGTTTTTAAGAACTTCAATTAGTTTAGACTCTTGCAAGTTTGTGAGCTTAGATGAAATTACCACTGGGTATGACTCGTCCTCTCCTAAGAATGCATATTTGAGGTCAGATGAGAGAGGTTTCAACTCAAGCTTTGGTGGCCTGTCACTTGATGAGAGTGACTATGTGCCACTTGGCGAAAGTTCTTCGAATTTGGGGGCCCATGTATCAACAGCATGAGTCAAACAATTCTTTGGATCATCATTTGTTGTTTTCAGATGTGACGAAATCTGACAAAGAAAGTTAAGTAAAATTTTCACAAAATGTGTTATTCAGATGGTCCTAAACCAAATACTCAATGAAATTTATTTCTCTCTCTTCTTTGTTTTCTCCTGGGTGTTTTGTAACATTGAAAATATTTAGCTCAAGAGTCATATTTTCAAAGGTTAATTTTATGGCCCCATTCCTGCAATTGATTAGTGCATTTGAAGTTGCTAGGAAGGATCGACCAAGAATTACGGAAATGGAGTTCTCTGAATGCTTTGTTGGCTGAGTATCTAGGACGATGAAGTCAACAGGGAATACAAAATTGTCCACTTGAACAAGTACATCTTCCACAATACTCCTAGGGATTTTTACAGATCTGTCTGTCAACTGAAGTGTGACACTTATGAGTTTGAGTTCTCCCAGACCCAGCTGCTGGTAAACGAAAAAAGGGAGTAAGTTGACACTAGCCTCTAGGTATAACAGTGCTTGTTCAATTCTGAAGTTTCCAATGACACACGACATAGTCGGACACCCTGAATCATTGTATTTCAGAGGGGTTTTGCGTTGAAGTAAGGCATTGGCATGTTCTGTTAGGAAGGCTCTTTTTTGAACATTCTGCCTTCTTTTGACTGTACACAAGTCTTTCAGAAACTTGGCATAAGATGGAACCTATTTGATTGCATCCAGAAGTGGGATGTTGATTTTCACTTGTTTAAAAAGCTCGTAGATTTCAAGCTAATTATTCAAATTCTGTGCAGTTTTGAGTCTATGAGGAAAAGTAGCATGAATAGAACATAAGTGTTCTTCTTCCTTTGATGGCTCTGGTTCTTAGTCAATCATGGGCTCGGGTTCCTCTTTTCTCACACATTCAGGCTCAATTGGTTCAGGCTCAACTAGTGAGTTGACTGGGATTGACTTTGAAAGTAGCATGTTTTTTATGGTTTTATCAATCACCTTGCCACTTTTTAGTTTAGTGACAACTTGGGCTTGGTCTTGTGAATTTTTCACCTGAAATTGGCCTTGTTGTGGTTTTGGTTGGGCAAAAAACTTACCCTTCTCATGTGTGGTCATGGATTGGGTCAACTTTTAGATGTGGCTTTTAAGATCCTCGAAAGATTGAGTGGTCTGTATTTTGAAATCAGTAAAAGTCTGAGCGGAACTATGGTTGTAGTTCATTTGATTTTGCATGAACTGATTCAGTATATCTTCAAGGCTCATCTTTTGTGGTGGTTGGTATGGTTGACATGTGGGAGGTCCTTGAGGTGGTGGGTGTGAACCTTGTTGTTGGTTCATAGGAGTTGGTTGTGTGTTTCTCCAACTGAAATTTGGGTGCTTCTGCCACCCTAGATTATATGTTTCAAAGAATGGGTTGGAGTAAGGCTTGTTGAAGTTGGAGACAACATTTGTTTGTTCCAACAAAACCTCTTTGAATGATGGAATGGTAGGACACTCCCCAGTAGGGTGTCCTGTTAGTGCACAGATCTCACACACTTGTTCTGTAGGAGGGCTAATATCGACTTGATGAATCTTTTTCATCTCTAAAGTTTTAAGCTTTCAAGACAGGGTGAACATTTTTGCTCTTAGGTCATCGTCATCTCTCAAGACATACTTACCCCCTTGGAAAGTAGATGATTTAGCTTCAACAATGGTAGGGGATGCTGAGTCCCATATCTGAGAATTATTAGATATGGTATCAAAGAAATTGAATGCCTCCTCCGGACTATTACTCATAAACTCTCTTAGAGCTATCATTTCGACAAACTGATGTAGTCTAGTGGGCAAGGAGTCATAAAAGAATCCTACCAAAGTCCAATTCTCAAAAGCATGGTGTGGACAGGACTGGAGTAGATCCTTGAATCTCTCCCAACTTTGGTAAAATGTTTCTTCTTTTTTGATCGAAAAATTTATGATTTGCCTTTTCAGTGCATTAGTGCGGTGTAGAGGGAAATTTTTTTTGAAAAATTCATTTTGCAGTGCGTGCCAGTCAGGTATTGAAAGCGCTTTTAAAGAATTTAACATTGTTTAGCTTTATCCTTTAGAGAGAATGCAAAAAGTTTCATTTTGGCTAGCTCAGAATTGTCTTGAAATGTTCCACATACTTCCTCAAACTCTTTTATGTGCAGGTATGAGTTTTATGTTTTGAGTCCACAGAATTGAGGGAGTAGTTGAACTGTCCATGTCTTTACAGTAAAGAAGAGTGCATCTTCAAGAAAAATAAAAGAAGAGGGGCCACTATTTATTGTGGGATTTAAGTAATCCCGCAGAGTTCGAATGTTAGGCACTTCTCTCTCTCTCATAGAAATTTCTCCTTGTCTCTCATCATTTGTCATTTTACTTTCACAAGAGTCTGCTACTGATCTAGGTGACAGTGGTTCCGGTTGATTCATGGACCAAGAAGGTTCTGCTGGCAAATTTTGATAGTGAGGAGCGTTCTCAGACATAAAATTAATTAAAACAACTTTATACACAATGATCCAAATTTATATACAAAAAGTGAGGTTTTTTTACCTTTTACCATAAACACCTTTTATGGTTTCCCGGCAACGGTGTCAAAAACTTGACTTGATCCGAAATGTATACACTTAAGTGCAAGCGGTCAAGCTGTAGTAATAATTCGGTTAAATCTGGAGTCGAATCCACAGGAAACTATGATTGGTGTTTTGAAGTGAGCAGTAGTAGAGACCAAGTAACTGAAAACCTTGAGAGTTTGAAGTTATGATATTTCTTTGAATAGAATAGAAAATTCTCTCAAAGAGTTTTCTAGATAAAATATAAGATAAGTTCAAATGTAAAAAGTCATTATTTAGCTTAAGGATCAGAACATGTAGTTAATCATCCGGTTTATTAGACTTGTGTTTTATAACTCAATTAACTCCCGTGTCAACAATAAGTTAATCGGAAGGTAAAGATGGACTGTGACAATTAAGCACATAATTCTGATGCCTTTCTAGAAGTTGACAAGAATTGCTTGTGTCGAGATTTAACCCGTCTACAAACAAGCAAGTGTTTCTACAAGACATTCAACCATTACATTAATATTCCATTCTTTAGATAAAACTCAATAACAGTGAAAATTGAAATGTTATCAAGAAGCTCTAGCCGAGGTACTTGCCTTGAACCAACAGGTCTTTTCATGCAAGAGTCATCCGTGACATAGAAAGAATCCATGGTTATACAAAGTACTTTAGTTTTGTTAGATACATTCAATCATTCAATGAACAAGTGAAATATAAAGCATTAAAGCATAAAGGGATTGCACAAATATAACTTTCGGATAATTTTTACATATTCATCACCTCTTACTAAAGAGTGAATGAGCAACTACTCACTCTTCATGGCTTGATTAAAGCTAGAAAAGTGAGTGATGCTTATCCCTCCAAGTAGAGAACTTACAAAGTAAAGTACAATAAGTGAGGAGCCGTTCTTCGATGAAGAATGAGTGAATCACGTTCCACCCTTCACGGCTTTGGTAAAGGTCTAGAAAAGTGGAAGAAGTTCACTCTTCTAAGAAGGAAGGAAGCTCAAGCAATGGAAGTGAAATAAAAGAACATTGAAAGTAAAAGAAAGCTAGTTACTCTTGGATGGTGACTTTGTCAACCAAAAGATAGAGGGTTGCTTCCTCAACCAACAAGTGGAGGGTTGCTTCCTCAACCAACAAATGGAGGGTTGTTTCCAAAACCAAGAGATGTAACACAAGCAAATATAACATACATCTAAGATTAATCAAAATGAGTGGGAGTCTAAGCCTCCATACAAAATTTTTACTAGTTCTTGGTGTAGTCTAAGCCTACAAACCAAGCTCTAGCTCCCTATTTTTACAAGAGAAAGATTATCCCATGAAGCTCCCTTAATAGGAGTATTTATAGGCAGGGAAGGGGGGGATAAGAGAGGATGAGTGAATAGTGTATGTCGTCCATGAAAACCAACTACTCTGCAAGCATTCTGTGGAGGATGTTCGAACGTTGTCTTCTGGTTTGGCTTTACGGACGTTCGAATGTGTCTTTTGTTTTTGCTTTAGGGGCGTTCGAATGCCAGATGGGATGTGACCACATCACTCAAGTGGTCTTGGTCTTATGTGGAAACCCACTTCCACACTCCATGTAGGACTTGGAGTTTTGCACTCATTACTCTGGTCTTTAGTCAAATCGTGTGGACGTTCGAAAGATAGTTGGCATTCGAATGTGGTACTCAAGTACTTCAGGGCCTGCCTTCTTGACTGCAACATGCCAGGTCTTAGCAGTCTGATCTCCTCATAGTTCAAGTGGACGTTCGAACGTGCTTGTTTTGTTCTAACCTTCTCCAATTTTATTCCCTAATGCACTGGTGTTACACTCAAGTGTGATATTTGTTGTTCTTGAGTTTTTGTTCACTTTAGGTCCTAAAATGTCATTACTTAAACTCCATCAAAGCACAATTAGTCCCAAAAAAAGGCATAATAAAATGCTAACTTTAAGCACTAATCAGAATACATGTCGAGTATGCCCTTAGATTCGGTTTCAAAGCTTCAAACAACGAAGTAGGATATGAATCCGCCATTGCCAAGCTCAACTTGGCGCACTCCATGGAAGCAGAATAGTTCATGATCCCCAGCGACTCCCAGCTCGTGGTGAAGCAGGTCAAGGAGACTTATGAAACCAGGGGAGAGAGAATGCTCCTATACCTGAGAAAGGTACAAGAACTAATAAAAAAGTTTGTGCAGGTTAAGGTCGTACATGTTCCCAGATTTGAAAACTCTCGAGTAGACACCTTAGCAAGGTTGGCCATAGTTTTCCAAGAAAATCTGGACAGGTTAATTCTCATCGAATACTTGGCTGAATCAACAGTCAGCCAAGGGGAGAAAGAAGTGCTCCCTATATCGGTCCAGTCGAGCTGGATGGACCCAATCAGAGAATACCTTCATAATAGAACCTTGCTAGCAGATCCCAAAAAAGCTACAAAGCTAAGAACTAGGTCTTCCAGATTCATGATCCTATAAGAAAACCTGTATAAACGAGGTTTCTCGATACCTCTCCAGAAATGTGTAGGGGATGAAGATGCTGACTACATCCTAAGGGAAATCTACGAGGGCATTTGCGACAATCATATCGGAGCTCGAACTTTGACAAGAAAAACACTAAGGTAAGGGTACTTCTGGTCCACTCTGCTTAACGAGGCCACAGACCTGGTTAGAAGATGTAAGACCTGTCAGCTACACGCCAACATCCCACATTCTCCACCAGAATTCCTTACCTTGTTAATAAGACCCTAGCCCTTCCAACAATGGGGGATGGATATACTCGGACCTCTTTCTACTAGTACTGGACAGTGTAAGTTCGCTATAATTGGAGTAGATTATTTCACCAAATAGGTAGAAATGAAGCTTTTATCAACAATTACAGAGTAAAAAGTTCAAAACTTCACTTAAAAGTCTATAATCTGTAGGTTCGAAATACCTAGAGCAATTGTCTCATACAATGGGAAACAGTTTGACAATTCCAAGTTCAGAAAGTTAAGTGCTGAATTTGGCATAAAAAATTATTTCTCTGCCCCCAACTCATCCTCAATCAGATGGCCAAGTAGAAGTAACTATTTGGACCATAAAAACATCTCTGAAAATCAAACTGGAAGCCTTGAAAGGGCGATGGGTGGATCACATCCCAGAAGTATTATGGGTTTACAAAACTACACCCAGGTCATCAACTTAAGAAACGCCATTCGCCTTAGCGTTCGGAACTGAGGCAGTGGCTCCAGTAGAGGTCGATATTCTATCCCCCAAGACAGAGCTCTCAGAGCCCGAGTACAATGATGAGCCACTCCAGCTTAACCTCGACCTCTTGGACGAAAAGAGGGACAAGGCCTTGCAACATATCATGAGATACCAAAGGAAAACAGTCAGACATTACAACAAGAGGGCCAGACACAAAAGTTTCAAAGTCGGAGATCTGGTACTCAAAAAGCTCCTACATGCGGGAAGGGATCCCACTCATGGAAAGATAAGATCCAATTGGGAAGGCCCTTACATCATTTCAAAGATAATCAAACATGGGAAGTACGAGTTACAAACGGAGGAGGAAAATATCTTACCTCACTCTTGGAACACAGAACATTTGAAGAGATTTTTTTAATGAACTCTTATGAAAAGGCCATCATCAATAAAATGACAAGTTACAACTCAGACAGTATTTCATTAATAGTTTAAAGCTAATGATGAACTTTTCAACTCATAAACAAACGATAAGCTGTTCAGCTCATAAACAAACGATGAGTTCTTTAACTTATGAAAAAATGATGAGCTCTTCAGCTCATGAAAAAATGATGAGCTTTTTAACTCATGAACAGATGATGAGCTTTTTAGCTCATAAGCAGACGGTGAGCTCTTCAACTTATGAAAAAAATGATGAGCTCTTTATCTCATCAATAAGCGATGGGCTCTTCAACTCATGACTAAAAGATGAGCCCTTTGGCTAATAAACAAAAGCCTAGACAAAAAAAAAGATTTTTATTCATAAGTACGACATATTACAAAGAGAAGAAAAGATAAAGCTCAAAGACCCTCCAGGCCTTCTTTTCAGCTCAGATATTTCCTCCTCCAAATGAGCATTCACAGCTTACAGCCGAGCATTCTCTTCCTTCAGCTCATTACACTCCCTTTCCACCTGAGTGAGTTGTTTTGAAAGTTTTAGCTCAGTAGCAGAAAATAAAATACCATCAAAAGAAGAACTTGACGACTGAGAAGAGGAGTTGTTCCTCCTACATTTCCTCGAAGAGGTGGCAAAATCCTCATCCGACTCAGCAAGAGAGGAATCTACATCAAGAATAGGAGAAGTAGGGCATAAGATAACATCCATAGCAGCGACAAAAGCTCCAAACCAAAGAAGGTTCTGGGGAGTGACTAGCAATGAGAAAGGGGTAGCCTCAGCATGAGTCACTTGGTTGACCCTCATTAGCTTTGCCGTGATCAGATTGGGGGCACCTGTACAGTAAAAGCATAATAAGAACCAATCATAGTGTTTATAAAAGGGCAGATCTTAAGTCTCTACCTCTATGAGAGAAGCACCCCCAAGAGTGAGGGACCCAAGAATGTGCAGATTGTTGTTCAATAGACCTCCAAGAGTCCCCAGAGGTAAAGAAAAAGCACCGAGTCCACCCTTCAGGAGAGCTGGAAACATCGAGGATCAGCGGAGGATCGAAGTGGCGTCTCCATATGAAGCGATTGAAGCAAAGGGGCATGTCGTAATCAAGTTCATAAAAATGGAGGAACTCGGCAACATTAGGGAACTCACTATTACCTTGCAGGTAACAAAAGATAAAGAAACTAATCATAACACCCCATCCTTCAGGAGAAAGACGAGAGGGGCACAATCCAAATAAGGCCAGAATCCACCCAATGACAGGATGTGTGGGTAGACAAAGTCCCATCTCGAAAGCAACTTTGAAAAATCAAATTTCTCGTTAGGGAAGAAAGTTGCAAGGCTCATCAGGAGTTGGGACTCGAAGGGGTAAGTCAGCAGGCAGAAGGTATCGCCTTTTGATTTCTTCTAACTCTAAGTCTGTAATCACAGAAGGAAGCACGAAGTTAGAATACCACACCATGTCAATCATGGCTTGGGCTCGTTGTTTGAATTGGGGGTAGGAGAAGGAGTCATGAAGCAACAAGGAAAGCAGAAGGTAAGAAAAATTCAAAGGGGAATCCCAAGCTTCAGGCGAAAGATAAGAAACCCAAATCTTTAAACAAGGAAACCCGATATTTAAGGAAACAAATAATGCGCAAAGGAGAAATGGCTGCCTTTCAACTTCTATAATCATGTCAACAATTAAAGAAAATGGCACTTTTAAAAGTTAGGTAGACACAAATAACAACCTCTTCAATACTTTAAAAGGATGAAGACCTATCTAGTCTAAAAGAAGAAAAGACAGAATACGAAGTAATAACACAAGAGCATACAACGACACAAGAGTCATCAGCAACGACCTCAAGCAACTTAGGCAGCTAGAGAGACTCAGGAGCAGCAACAGCTAGAGTAAAGTCAGAAGAGGCTCATTGGCCAAAGGTGAGCCTTCCAGGTCATGAACACTTAATGAGCTCTTCAGCTCAGGACCACGAGCTCCTCAGACTCATAAGCTATCGACGGGCTCTTCAGTTCACGAAGCTATCAAAGAGCTTTTCAGACCTTAAGCACTTGGAGAACTCTTCAGCTCGCGGAATTAGGAAAAACCTCTTTGCTACTGCTAAGATGAGTTCTCTAACAACAAAGAAGCCCATAGCAAACAACTAAAAGCTTAACAAACATGAGGGAAGACCTCATACTTAGCCAAATACAAATTCACTTTCAGAAGAACAAAGTTTTACTCGAAGCGAGGGGACAAAAGGGAAAAAGCAGAAGCAAAGTGCAAGAACTAAGCACAGCAAGAACTAAGCAATTACAATAAATATTTATATGTCTCAAAAAAGGTACAAAAAAAAATAGAAATTCCTCAAAAATCCTAAGTCCTTGCAGCAGGATCAGAAGAGACGTTTGGCAGTTTAGTGACAGTAAGAGAAGCTTTGAATTGTTCAGGAGTGGAAGAAACAGTCGAAGGGAGAGGAGCCTTAGAAATAACAGGAACAGAAGCCTCAACTCTGGTTGGTGGCAAGGTCAACCTAGGAATCTATGCCACGTGTTAGCAGGGGCATCGCCAGGAACATGAACTTCAACAAAAGCATTAGTGGGAGTGTCAACAGGAGCTAAGACCTCTGCCTCCTTCTCAACACTTGACTTATGTTTCCCTTTATCCAAAGGAAGTTCAAATTCGAAGTCCAGGCCTGGGTATGCCTCCACATACTGATCCTGAAAAGCGAGGTACCTAGTGGCCTAATTGGTGGCAGCCTCGTCTTTAAGCTTAATAATCAAAACGTCCTTTTTTTAAGCTGCGGCCCTCTCAACCTCAATCTCCTTCAGCAAAGTGGCATTATCTCAGTCAATATGTCATACTCTTTCTTCATTGTCTCGAAGGATTAGAGGGCCTCTAAGGTTTCCCTGCGAGCTTAGAGCAAGTTGTCTGCCTTCACTATAAGGTAATCCTTGGATTTTCTAGCTTCCACCCCTATACCCTTGTTGGCAAAATTCAACCCCTCAACCTAAGCTTAGAGCTCAACGTTAAGAAGGCTCAGCTTAGCAACCTTGAGCTCAGACGTCTTTAAATACTTCTCTAGAGCTTGGATTCTTTTCACCAGAGCACTTATATAGATAGCCAACTAAGAAAAAAACATAGGGATAAGTCGAGGTCAACAAAAAACTCTCAAGGAAGGAATAAAGTTTAGAGAAACCAAGACTTACTGACACTGTTGCATATAGAGCCATAGTAGCAGAGGTATGTAAGGGGATCGTCGAGACCGCATCAATGTCGGGCTCTAGGATAACTGAGACAATGGTCTCAATGGCAAGACCTGAGTCCCCAATGATTGAACTATTGCCCATCTCAAGCTTTGCTGGTAAACCTTCCACCCGTAGATGAAAACTCTTCTTGACAGATCGAGAAGAGAAAGACCCTCGCAGGAGAGGAGCTATGGACTCCAAAGCTCTAGCAACCTTTGCCGACAAAGGGGAGGATGAAGCCCTAGCCTGATCAATAGACCCTACGATTAGGGAAGTAGGAACCCCTTTAGATGAAGAGGTCAGACTGGCCTCCTATGAAGCCGGTGGAGGCGGGAGGATGACTTGAGGAGGAAGAGAAGGCGGAAGAGAAGGTGGAAAGGAAGGTGGAGGCACCTCTTCCCTCTGCACCTTTGAAGGAGGACCAAGCCCAGATTTCGCTTCAGCCTTGCGCTTAGTTTTGCCTTTCATCTCAGCAATCTTAGCCTTCATCGCCTCTGTGTCTAGGGCCATTGAGCTGGAACCTGAGAAAGCAAACGGATCAGCTGACACGAAAAGAAAAAAAGGAAAAGCCAAAGATCAAGAGGGAAGAATCTTACCAACAAGATCTTTTGCACCAACAATAGAGATGGGAATCAGAGTCTCAACTCTCACATCGGGAAGGCTGAACCCCAGTTTGGTAAGCACAAAATGTTTAATCAAGCTAGAATATAGCTTCGATTCATAACCCTCTAAGCTCAACAAAACTATCTTGTCCTCGACACTAAGGTCTGGTCGAATACCTGGAAGAAATAAGAGAAACAGGGTCAGCAGAATGAAACACTTAGGCTAGGTCAGGCCTACACAGGCAGAACTTACACAGATTATCAGTGACAGATTGAGCCTGAGGCACAGGGAATGTGTCAGCTATGTCTTTGAGGTTGAAATCCCAGTCTTTCCCAGACAGAGAAGAAATATTTTTTTCAACCCTTATGGGAGCTCAAGAGGTCGGATATAATAAGACGGGTCTTCACCCGTTTAACAATATACAAGAAACCATCATAAGGGATGAACTAAACATTTAAGAATTTCATCAGCAGAGGTACAGTGGGGACGCCAAGTTCATTTTTCTTGAAGAAAACAAGAAGACCCACTAGAATACCCAAAAAATTAGGAGAAAGTTGAGAAAGACAAACGTTGAAGTGTTGAAGAACACTCTTAAGAAAGGGGTGCATAGAGAAGCGAAGATTGTTCTCAAGAGAAGCCACAAATAAACAAACCTTCTTAGGAACCTGGGAGTGATACCGAGTATCCATATTTGCGCACCAATACTGCATACCTTGAGGAAAGCTGAATAGAGCCGAAAAGATACTCATGAAAGGAAGGGTGACCTCATTATAACCAACAAGGTCTGAAGCATAGGGGGTAACCTCTGCCTCCTCAGCACTACCAGAAACCCCAACATCAGACACATTGGATTTCCCCTTTCGAAGTTTCTTGGACCTTGGAACAAGGAGAGATGGTGGAATTGGGATCTCAGCCTCTTCTGTAGCATTGATAGAATTAATACCGAAAAAGTTATCTATCTCATCTCCTACGTCGCCTAAGTCATCCTCCTCCACCTTAGGAGATTTCTCACCCATGGCAAGAGAAACGGATCAAGCCGTGGCTTGCGAAGAGGCAGATATGATGGGGTTGGAAAAAGGGAGATGGAAAGAAATATAAGGAAAAGGAACGTTAGCAAAACAGTCCTTAAGAGCTGAGGGCTTAAGACACCAGTGATTGAAAAGGAAAATTCTAGTAGTAGAGTAAGGATCTAAGAAGAGAGGAAGGGAGAATAAGGAACGACCTTGATTTTTAAAATAACAGAAGCAAAAAGTCAAAAAATTAAACAACCATCTCAAGTTCGAGGGATCCAGAACGAAAAGAAGCAAAGGAGAATAGGGGAAATAGCGTACCTAGCCGAAAACGAGTAACAATCAAAGACCCAAGACAAATCCAAGAAAAGAAGAACCTTCAAATTGAACTCAAGAACCACCAGCAAAGCCCTAGATCACCAGCGAATTGGGGAAGAAAAGATCACAAGGGACAAAGAGACGAAGTGAAGCCTAATGAACAGAATGTGAAAAAAGTTTGGGTAAACGTAAGGCAGTTATAGTAAGGTGGTTTCCTCGTTTTTCGTCTGCAACGGCATTTAAAGCCAAGCGTACGTGTACCCTCGAAATACGAGACGTGCACGAGAAATAGAGAAAGCTTAATTACACGTTCGCCACAAGTCCCGTCACATGTAAATCGAGGTCGACCCCAGGCAGCCTCAATCATCTCAGCCCTAGCTTAATCCCTCATCAAATCAGTCTTGTTTGACCAGAGACTAGGGGGTAACTGATAATACCTACAACATACCTAAGGTTGAGATCGACAACTCAAGTTATACCATGCAGGTAGGGAGCTCAGCTCATTCGTATTATTTACAGACCTCAACTTTAGGCCTCAGATCCCTGTATCCATGTGCCAAGGAATGCAATGCAAAGGATAGTTGTATTCCACCTTGTACCCCTCCTTGGGGCAACTGTTACTTAGCGGGCACAAATCTCATAATCACCCCCAACTTCCACTACAATTGTTGCATAATCAAGACAACCATTACAAGAGAAAGGCAGGGATCTCGCCCCTAATCTAGCTAGGCAGAGGAATAACTATAAATAAGGGGCAGAATCCTCGAAAGAAAGACAACAAGCCATTATAGCATCAATAATATTCTTTATGTAAATTCAATAGCAATCAATATATATTCAGGAGCAAGAGACTCCCTTAAGAGTGGAATAGCCGAGCTCCCGAGTTGGTGAACCACCGTAAACACTCTGTGTGATCAACTACTTAACTCAAAAATCCTATTCTCCTGAGCCTGGGAGCCTAAGAATAACTTTTACACTGTTATGTTATTCTTAGTCATGACAATATGCTAACTGTGAAGATATGTAAACTGTATTTTGGATATGTTATAATCATACTTAAGTTTGTCACAAAATCAAATGGACCAGACTGGACTGGTTTATGGTAAGGGGTATGGAAAAGTATTTTTAGAGTATTTTATCACAAAATACTAATTTCTGAGGTTTAAGTTACAAACTTTTAGTGGTGAAGCACGACTTTTTGCGATACTTGGGTGTAGCTTGATCCGAAAAGTCATAGGTTTTTAAGGTTGGTGTTTCTTTGATCTTGTTTAGGTTGATTCAAATGCTATCTTTTTTTTTTCGTTGTAACTTCCCAAAAGTTGCCTTGCACTTTGGTGCCACAACATTGGGGTGTCTCGCAAGTATTTCCAATTTTTATCATATGTTGATGATGTGTTTATCATCTATTGGCTGGCTGGAAATCTTTTGGCTTCCAGGTCAATCGGAGAGAATTTAAACTCATTTATTATTGCTCTAAATCCAATCACTATAAAAATTGAAAATACTACTACAAGAGAATCGGAATTTTTAAGTACTTTACCTTTTATTTCCTACCAACCAAAACATGACATGTGTATAGTTTTTGTAGCTGAGCCACCCCCTTCAAATTTTCAGTTTTATAGATACCTTCCAAATTGGCCCTCTTAAGTTTTTGAAATTATACTTTAACATTAAAATTATATTGTATATTTTATTTTACATAACATATTGGCATCTCAAGTTTTCAAAATTATAGTTTATATCCTTATGTCATGATCTTGTTTATACTTTACCTCTCGATTATGGATTTAAACAAACTATACCATTAATCATTTAAGAGTCGTGGATTATTTTTCGTCAAAAATTCAACAATTATGGAAAATTAAATTGAAATGTTTAATGGTGTAATGTGTTCGAATCATTAATCAAGTGAGTACAGTGAAAATAAGGTCATATTTTCAAAAGAACAAAACATGATTTGCCAGAATTCTGTATTGTTGGCTCCAAATCATTTTTAGATTTTTATTCTTCATAGAGATTTGATGAAATTTATGCGTAAAGAGTGATTAAGTAATAAAATTGAGTTGTATGAGCTAATATGAAATTATTTAGCATGTAGTTAATTCAACAAGTTTGAACTACAATTTTTATCTTTACACCACTTCCCCCCTCCCTCAACATAAATTTTTAGCTCCGTCCCTGTATAGTTTTTATATTTTATTATTTAACTCTATTCACTAACCGTCACACAAAAAATAACTCTAAAAACTACAACTCCCAACAAATTTTCGTAGATACCAAAGGGGTATCAGGGGCGGAGCCAGAATTAATTGATATAAGTTATCATTAGTTTGAATATATTGTAAAGCACAAACAAAATAAATATATTAATAAATGAAACTAAATTACTAGAAGAAAATAAAAATACCATCATTTAGCATAAATAAGAAAAGGAACAAAAGTGAATGACACAACACTTACGTTATAGTGCATTCAAGTCAATCACCAATCCAAATAAAACTCTATGTTATTTCATGTCATGAAATCTTCTATTGATTTTCAATATCTGAGAGTTTTCTTTTCGATATAGATAATCAAATAGTCCACTAATAAATAGTCATCTATTCTATAGAAAAATATATTTTTGATAATATACATAATCAAAAATAATACTTGAGCTTAAAGAGTAACACTAGCTTGAATGACCGTTTGACTTCGACACATAACTCAAGCATTTTTTTAATTCTTAGGGGTGGTTTAGTGGTTGAATTTGACATTTGACAACTTAGAGGTCACAGGTTCAATTCATTTCTACACCCCTTAGGCTAGCCATTCTGGTCCTTTTAGGGACATGCTCTAATCCAACTCAAGTCATAGTGGTCGGCCACTGAGTTTGAAGGAATAATCGAAATAAGCTTGAACACCCTGTAACAAAATAAAAATTAATGCATTTTTTCACTTGTAAAAATTTAAGTGTATAAGAAGTAGTTGAAGTTAAACTAGACTCCTGATGACAATGGTAGAAAAATGAAAAGGTACCCTCAAAATTAATGGTAGACAAACTCTATTTGAGTTCAAAACATGCAACCACGTATATGAACATTGTTCACGGTGACATTGATGGATCTAGCAAGATGACAGGCCAAAGCTCCCTTATTATACCATAATAACCAACCAATAAATATCTTCAAGTTATATAAGCTCGTCCTCCCCTACCGCAAGAAAAATAGACTTTTGCAAAGATTTAAAATGTCATTCTCTCCCCCCTCACCCAACATTTGTTCTTTATCCGTTTTTTTTTTTCCCGCTATAGAAATGGGTAACTTATGTTTCTCTTTTTGTTAGTGCCTATGCATGGAATCTTTTTCATTAATTGCATCATACATAAACTTCACCAGCTTCAGTGCCTTAATTAAAATTTTGAGTAATGCTACATAAACTTAAAAATTAGAGTTAATAATCTCAACTATTGAATAGGTAGTGGGTCCCAATAAATGCTGGGATCCACAGTAAAATCAATGGTTGAAATTATCAAGTCTAATTTTTAAATTTACTTTTTAAGTCCACGTAATATTACTCTAAAATTTTTGACATCCACCAAACTTTCAAGCTGAAGTACCCTTATAAATTGACCAGCTTAGTTTCCATAACAATTATTGAGCCATATAAAGTCTCGACATTCAAAGATGGAAAAGTGCAATAAATATACCACTAAACACTTAACCGTTGGAGCTGGTCACCAGTCCACTTCACTAGTTGGCTGTCCTTTTATTATATACTAGCAATGCACCCTGCGTGTTGCACGTGAATAATTTTCGTATATACAATTTAATAAAAATTTGTATGTATATTTGTACTTAAATTACATATCATCTTAAGTTTATAAAAAATTATGTTTTTATCACTGGTATTATGCTATAAAATTTGAAAAATTTTGTCTGTTCCCAACGAATTGTTATTCTAACTATAAGAAAAAAAAGATAAAAATAATTAATTTTGAAGTTCATTTGATTAGGTTTGAACTTATAATACGTTGAATAAAATAACAATAATTGTCAATATTCTAATTAATGTTTATTTTTAAGGGTAACATAGTCAATTAAAAAATTTCATAGACATTGATATTTATACAAAAAGAATAGGGAATTAAAAGAGATGTTAGAGACAACTGAAGATTTAAACACTAAGGATATGATGGTAATTTAACTATTTAACCATGGAATGATAACGTGATATTTAAAATTCTTTATAAAAGTAAAATAATGAATCAAAATTTTTTTATTCTAATGTATTACAATGAAAAATACAGACTTATACATCAAACAATCTAAATATCCTATTATATAATTTGTAATCTGTAATAGACGTAGATTACATTTTTTCTAGAATGAATATTAGTTTTTTATTTTTTTATTGCTCTTAAATTTTTGACGAATTACTTTTCTTGTGCACCTCAACCCTAAGGTTTAGAACTTTTCACATGAAACTAATAATTTAGATTAATTTTATTTGTAATATCATAATAATGGTAAAACTTGTGGTATACAGGAATATATAAATAAAAAGTATCACAAACACTTATTAAATTATGAAAAATATTGAAGAGAATTTATTTTAAGTTATAATGATCATCTAACTATAAACAATTGGTTAAACAAATTTAAGACGTTAAGTTGTAATAAGTAAATTAATGTAATTATGAACATTTATAACATTGGTAACTGATACAAATAAAATGGGTTATAATATTGCCAATAAACACAACTAAAGAGGGTGTATTATTAAAACTAAAACATAAAAAAAAAAGAAAATTTAAAGTTAGAGTTTAACAATATTATTCAAGTTATATTAAAAAAAATCTTATACTAAATAAGACACTCTAGTACCTTTATACAAATTCATTTGAAAATTCAGAAACTTGTCATAATCTTATGAAAATATATAGACATAAATAAAAATAAATTTAATAATTTTAATAATTAATTTTTGCCTTTTAAGAGAAAAAATATGAAATGTTTGGATATGTATAATATTAATATGAATTTCATATTAATAATGTTAGTATTGTATTTATTGTGAGATTAAAATTGTCTACTTAAAAGTTTAACATCAATCAAGTTCTATTAATATGAGTTCTATATTAAATAAGGTTAGTATTGTCTTTATATTTTATTTTAGGGGTAAAGTAGTCAATTAAAAGTTTTTTCTTCATAGTATACTTTTATTAGTAGTATAGATTTTAAAAATATTATACATACCTGATTTGAGTACCAAGATATTTTTGGCGGACACTTCTAGATTAAATGATAACGTTAAATTGCCGTAAAAATCAAATAACAATACTTTTATTTACATTTGATTTAAATATTATATAGGATTGACTATAGACTATATCTAAACTTTAGTTCACTTTTAATTTATTGACAACAATGATGGTGGTGACAATGACAATGCTGCATTAGTGAAGAGGAAGAAAAAGAAGAATGAAAAACACACACATACGTATAAATTTTCTTGAAGCGTGCTTTTTTTTTTTGGGGGGGGTGGGGGGTGACTTTGATCAATGGGAAAAGGAAGAAAATGAGAAAATTAATTTGGAGGCCATTCAAATTTTTCTATTTCTTTTATTTTAATTTTCCTCTCTCTAAATGTACACGAGCAAAGGATGGACATCCACCTTTCCTCGAAATCTTTTGTTTTCTCTCCACTTCTTTCCATCTAACCGTAGCCCAAACACCTATTATAAGGAGGTGAAAGTCATGCAATATTCTTTTTTCACATTATTATAATTATATAGTGTGTAGCGTTTATTACCAACTCATTTATGGTAACATAAGTTATGCCTGACAAGTAACATCATTTGTAATTTTTTGATCAAATCTAATGCAATCATTGGACTAAGTACACCCAATGTACTGACCATATTCATTACTATCATTTGGATTAAAAGTGGGTTTCAACATTAAACCTTATTCCTTGTCAGCATAACCGCAACACTGCTATGAATAGGTAATTGTGTCATTAATATCACGTGTCACTGATTACATGTATCACTGTAGTATTGCATCTCCTAGTATATGTAAACATGATCATAAAAGCTGTGCCATATGTGGTTACTTTATATATGGACTGTTATATCACAATCAAACGTTCAACAATCATTAATGAAAAAAAAAAAATTACAAAAGCTTTTCCAAATTCTGTCATACACAAACACTTTATCCTATGAAACACAAACAAGGACACATAAATAAAGCTTAAGTTAGATAAAAAAAGTGTCTCCAAAATAAGTCTGCCGGGAAAATGTTAAGCTTAAGAAAGCTTAGGTATAGCCAGCCTTCCAGTCCATGGGAAAATCTATCAATTGCTGAACGGTTTCAATAGATGTTGGGGGGGAGAGAGAAAGAGAGAGAGAACAGGTTTCCTGTTGATTTTTTTCACTTCTAAAAGTGTAAGTGTATAAGAAGTAGTTGAAGTTAAACTAGACACTTGATGATATTTACATAATATTTCTCAAGACATTTACATGAAAGAGTCACAAAGGAAAGATTAAAAAATTAATGGGGAAATGAATAGGAACACGATGTCTTTCCCATAAAAAATCCGAAACGACCACCCATGAAGGGTTATAACACGCTGTTTTTGGAACGGAATTGGCCAATGCAAGAATACCATTTTCTTCTCTTCCATTTGGGCTAATATGACTTCACCTGCTCTAGCACGTTTGTCGGGGAATTTCTCACCTTTGAATAAGCTTTCCAAAGAAATAGCTTAATTGCCACATTAACAGTGCCACCTTGGGATATATGTCATTGAAACCAAACCTATGAATAGAGCCTCACATAAAATGTTACAACAAGGAGAAGAGAAAGATGAAAAGTTACCCGCAAAATTAATGACAGAAAAGTTCTATTTGGGTTCAGAACATGGAACCCTGTATATGAAACATTGTTCATGGTGACAATGGAGTTGACAGGCCAAATCTCTCTTATTATACCATAATAATTAACCGATAAATACCATCAAATTATATATGCTTTTGCAAAGATTTAAAATGCTATTCCTTCCCCACTCACCCAACATTCGTTCTTCCAGACTAAATTCTTGAATTCGTGTTTCCTTTTTTGCTATAGAAATGGGTAAAACATGTTTCTCGTTTTGTTAGTGCCTATGCATGGAATCTTTTCCATTAATCCCATCATATACATAAACCTCATCTGCTTGAGTGACTTAATTGAATTCTTCCACATCCACCAAACTTTCTAGCTAAAGCACCATTATAAATTGGCCAGTTTAGTGTCCATAACAATTATTGAGCCATATATAGTGTCCACATTCAAAGACGGAAAAAAGCAATAAATATATCACTGAACACTTGACCAATGGAGCTAATCACCAGTTCACTTCACCGTTTGACTGCCCTTTTATTATATATTTTAGAGATATTATACATACCTAATTCGGGTACCTAAATATTTTTGGCAGACATTTTTCGGTTAAATGATAATGTTGGCCTACTGTAGGAATCACGTAACAATACTATTATTTATATCTGATTTACCGACATAATTTACTAATTTAATCTACAAATATTGTAGGATTGACTATAGATAATATCTAAACTTGTGTTCACTTTTAATTTGTTGACAATAATAAATTAGGTTAGCAAATTGCATAGCTAAATCGGGTTCAAGTTGTATTAGATTCATAAAAAACGTATGGAAATGGTGGTGACAATGGGAATGCGCCATTAGTGAACAGGAAGAAAAAGAAGCATGAAAGGCATGCACATACACATAAATTTTCTTGGAGCATTGTTTCTTTCTTCGTTTTTTTTTTTTTTTTTGGGGGGGGGGGGGGGATGACTTTGATGGATGGGAAAAGGAAGAAAATGATAAAATTAATTTTGGAGTTTTTCTATTTCTTTTACTTTCATTTTCTTCTCTCTAAATGTATACAAACCCCTGCCTTTCCTCAAAATCTTTTTTTTTTTCCTCTCCACTTCTTGCCATCAAACATAGCCCAAACACCTATTATAAGGAGGTAAAAGTTATACAATATTCTCTTTTCACATCCTTATAATTATATGGTGTGTAGCATTTATTACCAATTCATTCATGGTAACCTAAGCTGAGGGAGATGAGTAATATCATTTGGACAAAATTTGTTGATTCAATCCAATGTTGTCATTGGAATAAGTACACCCAATGTGCTGACCTTATTCCCTACGATCTTTTGGATTAAAAGTGGGCTTCAACATTGAACTTTATCACCCGTTAACATAACCCTAACACTGGAGTGAATCTGTAAATTGTGTCATTAATATCATGTGTCTTGGTATACATAAACATGATCATAAAAGCTATACCATAGTTGCTTTTTATATGGATTGTTATATCAAAATCAAACGTTCAATAATCATTAATGAAAAATAAATCAATTGCAAAAGCTTACCCAAATTCTGTCAAACACAAAATAAGGAGACTATATATTAAATCATAGTATCAAATAAAATCTTTTTAAACCAAAAAACGAAAAATAAATTTACGCAAACTTAGTTTTTGACTTGAACTTCAAGAAGAGAAAAGAAACAGTTTATCATATGGAACTCTGACAAGGACACATACATGAAGTTTAAGTTAGATAATTTTAAGCTTAAGAAGACTTAGTTATAGCCAGCCTTCCATGGGAAAATCTATCAATTGTTGAACGGTCTCAAAAGTGGAGAGAGAGAGAGAGAGAGATTACCAGAAGGTTTCAATAACTAATAAACAAGAAAAGCTGAAAGAGGCAACAGACTAAGTGTAATAATGATTATGCTCCCAAACCCTAGATGCCTAGAAACCTACACCGATCATTTCAAGCACAGAATCTGAAGTTTGAGTTTACACATATCCCTTCTTTCTTGTTTATTTAACAAGATCATTTGACTCAAACCTAATAGAAACGTATTTTCCTTTCTGGGAGAAAAAAAGGCAGCCACATCCATTTCAATGGCAAAGGCGAACTAAAAATTAGAATCAAACCAAATGTCAACCCGGACTCAAATGGCATTGAATGACGAAATTTGTTGGCACTATAAACCGGTGTTCCTTGATCGATAACAAGGGCAGAAAACATTCATTAACAAGAGAATCGGAATTGAAGAACGAATGAGTAGGGGAGAGATTTTTCCGCATTAAGACATTTCCTTCATACCAACCAAATCCATTTTTTGAAAAGGGAAGGGAATTAATATTTCTTGATATTGCATAATGAATTACTACAAAAGCTGGGTATCACTTTTTTTATAAAGAGTTCATTGATCTATTGTAGAGATTTCATGCAAACTTAAGAGAGAGTGAGGGGGAGAGAGAGGAGAACAGGTCTTCTCATGTTGATTGTAAGGTAATGTCTCTCTTTCTCTCTCTCTCATATTTTAATGTGTGTTCTACATGTTCTATTTAGAAAAGAAAAAGATAAAAAATAGGGAAGAAAAAGAAATAGGAAACAAATAACATAAAATATTTACAAATGAAAATTGATTCTTACATGATATATCTTTGTTCCTCCTCCCTTTTTTTAAATTAGAAAAAAAAATGAATTAGACTTATCTCATCTCCCCTCCTTCAAAGTAATAAGTGTCCGTGGATGACAAAAATCAGACACATTATGAAGGACCAAACACTTTATATCCTTTACAAAAAAAAAACAAAAAAAACTAGAGAAGATCAAATTATATACGAGTTGCAACAATTTGAGATGTGCCTCAAATATATTTGTTAAAATAAGTGCCGACTAGTTACAATAAATTAAAAAAATTGGGAAAAAGTCTAGTGGAGAAGTTACAAACAATTTTTGTAACTGCATTTTGTTATAATTGTAGTTTGAGCATCTAAAAGTATTATAAGCAAAGCGTCCATCATCGATGTTTTTAATTTCATATTCCTATTTTTTTTCTTGTCATCTTTACTTAGAACATATCAACACTATTTAGATATTACGAGTGCAGAGAACTAGAGATAAAAAAAGAGAGGCAGTGATTAGATTCTTTGTAGGGTTATTGATGGGCAAAACTCGGAGATTTTTTCATTACAATTTTTTTGGTTGTATTACTTTTTGTATATATTCCTCAACAATTTTTGATCATCTATTTGAATAACATTTGAGACAAGTCAATCTGTTGCCTGACAATCAACCTCTGATTTAGGATTTAAATACTAAGAATGTGTTGAAAAAACTTGAGAACTTCTTTATGCTCCATTGCATTTGATATAAAATTAGATAAATATCTTAAAATAATTGCCTACTTAGATGTTCTTTTTTGTTGTGTTAGTTGTCTTATACATTGCATAATATCACAAAATCTACTCAATATACAACTATGTGATATGATGAGCTTTTTATGATCTTGAGTCCTTAATATAACTAAAAACATATCACACAACATTGTTATACATATGCATTGAATATGGGCATATCGCACTTAGTTTTACCAAACCTTCCTATGAGATGCATAAGATATATTGACTCAAGTTTTAAGTATGTCAGACTTTCAAGAATAGTCACATGTTTTCTCCCCTAAAAAAATGAAGCGTACAAGTATTTTATGTGCACAAACAATCTTTTTTTCCTTTTGGAAAACAATAGTGGCATGTTCTCTCTAGTTGAATAAATTGCTTTTCCTTGGTGCAATACCTTGAATAAATTCCTTTTCTTATAGTAATGTCTTCTATTAGTTAAATGAGCAAATCCACAATCAAATATATCTGATTTGAAGACATCAATATTACTAATAGTTGTACTTCTCTCTCTCTCTCTCTCTCACGCACGCTTGCTTGCGTGTATTCATGTGTGCGTCAAATTGTGTTATCACCAAATTTTAACTGGATAAATTCCTTTTGTTGGTTTTTTTGTTTTGGGGTAAGTAAAGTATATTGATAAGTCAAATGTACATCATTGTGACAAGTTACAAAATACAACAAATCTGTTATTACTGGAGCAATAAAAGAAAAGCCCTACAATAATCTCAAGAGAGTAAACTAATCCAATATCAGTGCTGACAGGATGCATCAGTACTCATATGGGTTAATCACTCATTACAACACAATACACATATCACATGACAACAACAAAACTCTTAGTTGAGTGGGGAAGTTTGCCAATTCTAAAGAATGATTCTATTAGCGGGAGAGGATTTCACCTTCATGGAAAAAATTATGCTTCTCACCACATTGGTAATCTCTAGCTTTATAACAGCTGTATTCTTCAATTTATTCCTAAAGATTCTGGTGTTCCTTTGGCTCCATAACACATAGAATGAGGCTGATAGACAAATCTTCAACAAAGTTGTTCTAAATGATTTCCCTTTCCAATTCAATGTTGCATGTTGATTAAACAATGCCATGGAGTCGAGTTCCATTTAACTCCACATTTCATCAAAAAAGTGCTCCATATATTAGATGTAATTTGGCAATCAAAAAACAAGTGATTATGTGTTTCATTTTCAGAATTGCAAGTAAATACAAAGTGTTCCAACCTATAGTAAACAATATTGCAATTTATTTTTTGTCTTCAAATTTTTCAGCACTGCCATCCATGGGATAAAGCTCATTCTAGGAATAGCTTGCCCATGCCAAATGATACCTAACCAACTATCCATTGTGGAAGGTGAATAGATTATTGCAAGTGATTTGCATTCGCATTATGTTGCACGTGATTTGCACGCTCATTACTTCTTCCAGATTTGCTAGCAACCTCCATGGGTATGGTTTCTGCATAATTTCTCAATGAGTTCCTTTATTCTTTTAACAAAGCACTTTGTTCACAGTTAGATGTAGCAACAATAGGATCTTTGTTAAGTTTTTATATAGCAGGACTAGGGGTCTCTTTAATAACCACCTCAAGCTCTGAAATAGGAATTATAGGAGTTTCCATGAAGAAAATAACAGGTTGGATAATGGAGTTTTAGGGAGGAATTCTTTGGTTATGCAGGTTCCATTTAGAAAAGGACGTTATGAGGCAAGAAGAATTAAAGCCAAATGAACTAGGAAAATAGAAATAGAATGAATAGGAAAAAATAAAATGGTTAGAAGCAATGAGTAGAGGTGGGGAACGTAAATAAGAGAAGTGAAACGAGTAAAGAGGAAAGAACAACGATGAATTCAATAAGAAGTTAAATGGGGTTTGGTGGAGAATGGATATGGGCATTAAAGAATGACCTAGAGCAAATTAATGGCGGAAGGGGTGAAATTAGCAATCACGAGGGTGGGTGGGGTTGAACCAAAATAAGATATAGGGTAGGGGAGAGAACAAAGCCATCCCTCTCTTTTTCCAATTATGTCAAAAGTTAACAACTAATACAATTGGTGTATTAATGTTTCTTACATATGGAGACATGTTTGACGTACATTGACTTTACTAAATCTCATTATCCATAGGAATTAATAGAAATGACAAATCCCTTAAATTAGAAAATATGAAATGATGACCTATTTGTCAACTTCACATAAATTTTCTTAAAATTACAAACTCTGCAATAATGTATGTACTCGTGATCAAAGGAATCTCACTCCCCCACCCTCTATCCCAATATTCCTAGGGAAGATTGTGGAGATGGATCCAAACAAGAATCTTGCAGTGAGATTCCTTCTTAGGCTCCATTTTTGACTATCATCTCTTGATAATTAATGGTCTTCCTGCAAGAATCCTAGGTCCAGAATCTAGCACCCTCAAGCATTCTACCTTATTAGCAAATTTGAAGAAGAAAAATCCTTTATCATTTGTAAAAGCATCCATTAGTCCAATTTCTTTCCAAAATCTTTCTGCCAAGGTTTTCACAGCATTGAAAGGCAACCTCTTTTTTATAAAATACCCCCACAAGGTAGTGTTGCCACTCAGAGAAGTCTTTTTGAGCTACTACTATTAGTGGTGAAACTAGTATTCTATTGTTCCTTTTTGTAGGTACACAGAAGCTTAATTTCATAGGAGTTCTATGTTTTGTATTTTGTGTGTTGATTACACCAGAACTAGTTTGAACCACATTACTCCAACTAGGGGTACTAGTTACCTTTCTTGAATTCCCTCCAGGAGGCTAGTTAGGATCGAGTCCGGCTCCTCTGCGATAAGCTGGTTACCGCATGATGTGCGGTTAAGTGGAATAGCACCGTTTTGGGTGTTTTTTTTACATTTTTCTTAATAGTCCTTACCAAAAACAACGTCGCTTTTGGTCCTTTAAATTCACATCTGAAATCTCTTCTCTTTTTCCCGCTTATTCTTTGTCAAACTGACTGCTTCTCCTTGCCAGTGAAAGCCAAAAAGTCAGGAAAGAGAATGAGAGTTTGATGGAGATGGGGCTATCAATGAATTCGAATTCTGTGTTTTAATGTTTAGGTTGAGTCCTGAGTTAAGGATATTTGGAGCTCAGAGACTGTTTGATGAAACTCTTGATTAATAAAAATAATGGAATAATGAAGCCAATTTCTTTGTACATGTTTTTTTTTGTTCTTGTTGGCTTATAAATGATCGGGTAGTGTCATGTTTTGTGGTTTTTGATCTTATTGGCTTGTTAATGGATTGGATAATGTCATGTTTTAAATTCTGAAACTATTGTTGAGTTAAAATATAAATCTCATAATACAATTTATGTCGGGTTTGATTAATTTTCTTAAGAATTATGTAACCTTTTGAATGCAAGTAGTCATAGAAGATATATGTAACCTATTATTTATTAACAAAGCTGGTATGCAGTTGCAGGTAGTTTGATTTTTGTATTTTTTTTGAATGTCATACATATATTATGTGTTGCATTCACCACATAATGTCAATTCAATTAAATTTCATATTGTAGGATACTATGATGGATGATTTGAAAGTTAATGCAACTGAGAATATATCTCATATTGGGATGCAATTTGATGCAGAGGAAGATACTTATGCGTTTTACAATAATTATGGAGGGTCTGTGGGATTTAGCGTGAGAAAAGATTTTCAGAATAAAAGTTTGAAAGATGGCGTTGTCATTTACAGAAAATATGTTTGTTGTAAACAAGGTCAAAGGATTCGTGATAAAAAAGAGTGGCAAATAAGGAAACCTCAAGCAGAGACACGAAAAAATTGTCAAGCTCATATATGCATATCTCTTAATAGAGAAATTGGAAAATTTGTTGTGGTAAAATTTGACGATAACCACAATCATCCTTTGCAACTTACTAAATGTATGCATATGATTCTATCCCAATAGAAGATTATCAGAACACAAGACATTAATATTGATATGATAGTAGATTGTGGAATATCATTTCAGGCTTCCTATGACTTTTAAGTATTCAATCGAGAGGAAAGGAAAGTCTAAGTTTTACTCGTCAAGACCAAAAACATTATCTCCAAGAAAGGAGGAAACGAGACTTGAGGTATGATGAGGCGGGTAGTTTGTTAAATTATTTTCAAACGGAAGTAGTTAAAAATTCATCATTCTATTATAGAGTGCAATTATTAGTAATATTTTTTATGAACATGATTCTTTTTTATGAACATGATCTTTGTTCCAAAACACAACACTATACAAAATTCACAATTTCATTCAAATTAAACCCACAATTTCATTCATAAACACAAGTTCCATAAATACATCATTACTCTTACATCTCTACTTCACTAGAATCACAAATATAAGCATCACCACTAATTACGTGGCTACGAACATATATGACTTCATTGCTCTTTCTTTTGCCTCAACACGTTCAACTATATTACAAAGTTTTTCAATCTTCAACTTCAATGTCTTTACATCTTCTGCAATTCGTCGTACATCTATCCCTTTATTCATAATTTTCGAAGAAGGTTGAGTAATAGGAGTCATCCAATTAAAAAATTAGCATCCCTTGTCTGAACATTTGCAGTATAACTTCCCAAGATTTTTTGCAGATTCAAAAACTTTGATAATCGCTCTTTTCTTACAATGGTTGCTTGCATATTGCGATATCTTAACTCATCATTGTTTGATGTCATGCTTGAAAACGCCATTCTTTAACACTGCGAACATGAAAGGACAATGGTATTAAAACTCAACATTATTAGCAATGCTGGTATAGCAAAATGCAGCAGCCCATTCATTCATGTTCATTGAACTTAAGCATAATGAACTTCAGCAAAATGCAGTAGCCCATTCATTCAGCACAAACAATATATTCAACATAATGAACTTCAACAAAATGCAGCAGCCCATTCATTCAGCACAAACAATATATTCAGCATAAGTAATTTCAGCAAAATGAACTTTAGCATAATGAACTTTACAATATATTCATCAATGCAGCAGCCCATTCATTCAGCACAAACATAAACTTCAGCATAATGAACTTCATCAGAATTAACTTTAGCATAAACTTTAGTATAATGAACTTCACAATATATTCATCAATGCAGCAGCCCATTCATTCAGCACAAACAATAAATTCAGCATAATGAACTTCAGTCAGATTTAAAGAATGTTATAATCAAAACAAAATCAGACATTCAATCCCAAGCTTCAAGTACCTAGTTGAGAATTTGCCAACCATTCAATACCCATTTCAATTTTCTTATCATGCATCAAATCCTATCAAAGTTGGCAATTTTGTTTCATTTAAACATATTCTACTCATAATGAACAAAATTTGGGAATTTTATGCACAAAAGAAATCAAACCTTGGAGATGTTGACGTTAGGGCTACGATTTGGGGGAAAGTTGTCATCGAATCGAGGTTGAAAACAGTCTATCTTTGGTTGATCTTCAAGGCTGGAACTTGGTGGATCTTCTAATTACGATCTTGGTCGATCTTCAAGGCCTAATTTCATTCAAGGCTGGAACTTCGACGAAGAGGGGTGCAGATTTTCAAGGCTGGAATTTCATCTTGGGGCCAAACGACGTCGTTTTTGGCAAGGACTATTAAAAACAAATTGCAGAAAGCAGGCAAAACGACATCGTTACACTTAACCGCATATCATGTTGTAACCTTCTTACCATAGAGTAGCCAGAACCAGTTAGGATCAGACTGTGTTGTCTTATCAGTAGAGGTAAAGGACACGATTCTTTCAGTTGGCTGGTTTTCACCTTCCCCATGTTTGGCTTGGAAAAGTCCCAACCCTAATTTTGAATTCGCATTATGTTGCACGTGATTTGCACGCTCTGTCCTTCTTCCAGATTTGCTAGTAACCTCCACGGTGTGGTTTCTGCATAATTGCCTAGCAAATTCCTTTGTTCCTTTAACAAAGCACTTTGTTCACAGTTAGACGTAGCAACAATAGGATCTTTGCTAAATTTGTATATAGCAGGACCAGGGGTTTCTTTAATAACCACTTTAAGCTTTGGAATAGGAATTACATGAGTTTCCATGAAGAAAGTAACAGGTTGGATAATCGAATGTTAGGGAGGAAATCTATGGTTATGCAGGAGGAAGTTACGAGGCAAGAAGGATTAAAGCCACAACACATATTACCGTAGCCTAGTGTCAATAAAAAAGTTATTACTAAAGTATACAGTGACAATTTTTATACATTTAGCCGCAATAACTTCTGCAATAAAAATATCAATTTCTTATAGTGATTATTTATTTTATTTTACATGACATCTCAAGTTTTTGAAATTATAGTTTATATCCTTAAGTCATGATCTTGTTTATACATTACCTTTGGATTATGGATTTAAAAAAAATTATACCATTAATCTTTTAAAAGAGTCCCATGGACTATTTTTCGTCAAAATTTAGCAATTATGCAAAATTAAATTGTAATGTTTAATGGTGCAATGTGTCAAATCATTAATCAAATGTGCGTATGGTGAAATTTAGGGTAAAATTTTTTTTAAAAAAAAAGAAAAAAACATAATTTACCAAAACTATATATTTGTAGACTCCAAATCATTTTTTAGATTTTGTCCATCATTGAGATTTGGTGATATTTACTTGTATGACAGTGATTATGTAATAAAATTGAGTTGTATGTCCTAATTGAAATTATCTAGGATGTAGTTAATTCAACAAGTTTGAACTATATAATTTTTATCGTGTGAAAATCTATTGTCGCACAACAATAATCATAACTCATTAAATGACTAATTAATACAAAATTTTTTTAACACCACTTCCCCTCCCCCTTCCGTAGCAAAAAAAATTCTAGATTTGTCCCTATATAATTTTTATATTTTATTATTTAACTCTACTCACTAACCGTCACACATAAAATAACTCAAGATTTACGACTCAAAACAAATTTCGGTAGATACCAAAGGCGTACTCATGGGTGGAGCCAGAATTAATTGATAGAAGTTATTATTAGTTTGAATATATTTTAAATAACAAACAAAAGGAACATATTAGTAAATGAAACTAAATTACTAGAAGAAAATAAAAAGACCATCATTTAGTATTAATAAGATATGGAACTAGCTTAATTTGTTGAAGCTAAGAACAATTTGTAGAACCCAAATTCTTCACAGTATTGGAGATGGACAAAACACTAGCCATTGGCATGATAACTGGCATCCTCAGGGTCCCCTTCTGTTGAAATGAAGTAGTAATATAATAGAGAATTCAGAATTACCAAGGGATGCAAAGGTTAGCAGCATTGCCAAGGAATAATACATGGCAATGGTCTCACACAAGAACTGTTGAACTGCGGGAAATTGAACAAACCATGCCCACTTACCAACCATGTCAACAAAGATGGGATATTGTTAAATGGATTCCTACCCCAAGTGGCACTTTCTCCTCAAACTCTGCCTAGGATCAAGTGAGAGTTCACTTTCCTAAAGTGTCTTGGGTTCATTTGGTGTGGTATAGCCAAGCTATTCCTAGGATGAATTTTATTCTTTGGCTAGCCATTAGAACAAGGCTTAGCACAAAGGATCGAACTCAAGTTTATACAAACAATATGGGGATGGAATGTGTTCTATGTAGACAAGTTGATGAGACCCATTCTCATATATTTTTTGAATGTCATTTCTCAAGGAGCATGTGGAGACAACTGCTTCAGCTCAATGGTGAGCAGGGACAACTTATCTCTTAGCAACAACTGGTAAGTCATGCGATCAAAACTAGAAGGGCAAATCTATGGTGAGTGTGTTGAGAAGACTTTGTTTGGCTGTGAATGTGTATTATATATGGAGGAAACGAAATGACAGAATCCATCAAAACCAAGTGAGAGGCCACAAGTCCTTGTTAAACCTCACTGTGCATACAGTTAGGGACAGAATGTCTTTGACCAAGTTCAAAACCTCTCAGTTGAACATGTGGTTATTTCAAATCTGGTAGATGCCTAGTTCCTGCATAAGGTGACTTGTTCCTCTATGCTTTTGAAATTGTTCTAACTGATGCCTTAGAAACAAGATTCTCTTGAAAGGGCTAGCTCAAGGCTGGCACTTTCCGCAGAATTTTGAATCTTGGTATCAGTATAGTCTTTCTTGGTGTTTTGTTTCCATGTTGCTGGAGCAGTAGGTTACGCCTACTGTTGATGGAGGGCATCCCTCTCTTATGTACACATTTTTACTCTTTTATCAATACATATCAGTTTACTTTCCCCAAAAAAAAAAAAAAAGATATGGAACAAAAGTGAATGACACAACAGTTAGGTCATAGTGCATTCAACTCAATCACCTATCCAAATAAAACTCGATGTTATTTCATGTCATGAAAATCTTCTATTGATTTTATGTGCAAAATTTCTTAGAGTTTTCTTTTCAGTATTGATAATCAAAGAGTCCACTAATAAGTCATCATATATTCTATTGACAAATATATTTTTGACTATATAAATGACGAAAATAATCTTCAATCTTAAAGAGTAACACTAACTTGAATGACCATTCAACTTCCACACATAACTCATGCGTTTTTCAACTCTTAGGGGTGGTTCAAAGATTGAGTCTGACATTTAGTAATTTAGAGGTCTCAGGTTTAATCATTTCCCACATTCTCTAAAGGATAATCATCCTTGTTCTCTTATGAACATGCTCTAACGCAGAGTAGTCGGCGCAAGCCTCAACACACATGCATTTTTTCAGTTATAAAAAGATAAGTGTAAAAGAAGTAGTTGAAGTTAGACTAAACTGTTGATGACAATTACGTAATATTTCTCAAGACATTTACATGCAAGAGTCACAAAGGAAAGATTAAAAAATTGATGGAGACCCCAAGTGAAAACATCACGAGTCTTTTATATGCAGTAAGATAAGATATACATAAATAGATTACCTGCTTCTCTTCATTGCATTAAGGGAGTGTACATCTAGATGAGGAAATCGTCTAGGAACACGATATCTTCCCATAACAAGGTCCAAAAAAACCACCCATTAAGGGTCATAACGGGCAATTTGTGGAACGGAATCGGCCAAAACAAGACTAGCACTTTCTTCTCTTCCATTTGGGGTAATATGAGTTCACCTGCTCTAGTAATTTTATTGGGGAATTTCTCATCTTAGGATAAGCATTCCAAATAAATAGCTTAACATCCACATTAACAGCACCTTGGGATATATATCATCGAAACAAAAACTATGAATACATGCTAACATAAAATGTTACAACAAAGAGAAGAGAAAAATGAAAAGGTACCACCCTCAATATTAATGACAGAAAAGCTCTATTTGAGTTCAAAACATGTAATCGTGTATATGAACATTGTTACTAGGGAGCTGATGAGCCAAACCTCTCTTATTATACGATAATAACCAACCAAAAAATATCTTCACAATTTTATAAGCTAGTCTTCCTCTCCTGCAAAGATTTAAAACGTCGTTCCCTCCCTCTCACCTAACATTTCCTTCTTCCTGACAAAATTCTTGAATTCGTTTTTTTTTTTTGGCTATAGAAATGCACTCATTTTGTTAGTGCCTATGCATGGAATCTTTTTCATTAATTGCATCATACATAAATTTCATCTGCTTGAGTGACTTAATTAAATTCTTCCACATCCACCAAACTTTCAAGCTAAAGCACCATTATAAATTGGCCAGTTTAGTTTCCATAACAATTATTTACCCATATATAGTATCCACATTCAAAGATGGAAAAAGTGCAATAAATATATCATTGAACACTTAACTGTTGGAGCTGGTCACCAGTCCATTCACCATTTGGCTGCTTTTTTATTATATATTTTAGAAATATTATACATACCTAATTTGGGTAAAAAGAAAATGATAAAAAGGGAAGAAAAAGAAATACGAAAAACATAACATAAAATTTTTACCAATGAAAATCGATTCATAAATGATACATCTTTGTTCCTCCTCCCTTTTTTTAAATTAAAAAAATGAATTAAACTTATCTCATATTCCCTCCTTGAATGTAATAAACTGTCTATGGGTGACAAAAAATCATATACATTATGTGATTATATACGAGTTACAACAATTTGAAATGTACCTCAAATATATTTGTCAAAAATAGTGCTGATTAGGTATACTAAATAAAAAAGAAATTAAGAAAAAGTCTAGAGGAGAAGTCACAAACATTTTTTGTAACTGCATTTGGGTGTTGAGCATCTAAAAAGTATTTTAATCAAAGTATCCATAATCGATATTTTTAATATGATATTCCTAATTTTTTTCTTGTGACCTTTAATCATCTACATGAATTTAAAGTTAGAAAGTATCAATCTATTGACAACCTCTAAATTTGTTCGATTACATTCTTTGTAGAGTTATTAATTGATAGGCAAAACTTGGAGATTTTCGCACGCTCCACCATAGTTGTGAACTTCAATACAATATCTACAAATAATAAGCATTTACAAGATTTTAGTTGTGCTTTTTTTTTTTTATATATTACTCGACAATCTCTGATCATCTATGCGAATTAAATTTAAGACAAGTCAGTCAATTGCCAGCCAATCAACCTCTAATTTAGGATTTATATATTACGAATGCGTAGAACTACAAAAAAGATGATAAAAAGATTTGATCCTTTTAAGAGTTATTATTAGAAAAAACTTGAGAATTTCCGTATACTCCATGGTATTTGATATAAAATTAGATAAATATCTGAAAAAATTGCCTATTTAGACATTCTTTTTAGTTGTGTTAGTTGTTTTATACATTGCACAATATCACAATATCTACTCAATACAACTATGTGATATGATAAGTTTTCTATGATTTTGAGTACTTAATACAACTAAAAGTATATGACACAATGTTGCTAAACATATACGTTAACTATGGACATATCGCACTTAGTTTTGCCAAACCTTCCCATGAGATGCATATGATTGACTCAATTTTGAGGTATGTCACATACGTTCTAGAATAGTCACTTGCTTTCTCTAAGAAAATGAAGCTGACATGTATTAATATGTACACATACAACCCTTTGTTTCCCTTTTTGAAATGAATAATGGTGTATTCTCTCTATCTGGTCGCATTATGCCATGATCTCGTAAGTTCTAAATGACTAAATTAATTCTTAGTGCAATATATTCAATAAATTCCTTTTCTTGTGGCAATGTCTTCCGCAGGTTAAATGAGCAAATCAACAATCAAATATATCTGATTTGAAGACATCAATATTGCAAATAGTTATACTCTCTCTCTCTCTCTCCCTCTCTTGCTTGCTCATATTCATGCGTGCGTCAGATTGTGTTATCACCGAATTTTAACTGGATAATTTCCTTTTATTGGTGTATTAATGTTTCTTACATATGGAGATATGTTTGACGTACATGGAGTTTACTTAAATCTCATTATCCATAGGAATCAATAGAAACGACAAATCCCTTAAACTTAGAAAATCTAAAATGATGACCTATTTGTCAACTTCACATAAATTTTCTTAAAATTTCAAACTCTGAATAATATACCAGTGATCAAATAGACAATAGATAAGGTGGCCACAGGCAAAAAAAAAAACAAAAAAAAAGAAGATAAAGGTGTTGTTTCTTGAATAAAGTTTCTGACACATGATCACGTGTAAATGGTAAAATGATAGTCAGGTATGTGTCGACATGCATACAAGTTAATAATAAATGAGAAAGAGAAAAAAAGAGAACCATTGCTTCAAACCGAAAAGAGGTTCATTTACAAGAGAGAATTCAAAGGGATGCTCTTAGCATTTGTTTTACTGTAACATTTTTGTATGATTAAATTTTACTAAGCAATATTTGAACTCAGGCATTTTCCTTTGTTGGATGAATTTTCCCTTTGTGTAATTGCAATCTCTTGCAGTAGAGTCTAAGTGGGATGAATTTGTATTTGATATATGTTTTTGCTAAAATGTATTTTCGTTGTAAATAAAATTGGTCAAAGTGATCCTTCTATTTTATATTGAATTGTTGGCCCTTTTCCAACAACAAAGAAAATAAGGTTATTATAAACATTCATGAATAATAAGATTTCTTTTTGAGTAAATTTAAGAATTTGGAGTGCATAAAAAAAAGATGGATTGAATTTAGCCCAAAAAAATCTAGAGGAAAAATGGAAAAGAAATATTGAGGACATTTCTTTTTTCCAATGGTTATGTAGCCAATTTTGGAAAGTATGATCAGTGGAATATGATCTTAAAAACCACATTGTTTTTAACACATGTCATGTCATTTCTAATTCGATCGAGTATTAAAGAATCTTAATTTGACTTATTTAATTAATTAGTGCCGATAATAAACCATTTAATTTTTGTGTTATCCTTTCCCATTTGACCCGCATAACACACGAAATGAAGAACCTAAAGTTAAGTATTCTCTCTTTCTCAATAAACCCCACTTTTTTACAGGTCCTCGTAAACTAAAAACACTTTCAATTTATATATGAGTAAAGTCAAATAAAAAATTTATGATTCTTTTAAATTTTGTATAATACTGCATAAAGAAACGAAAAAAAAAATAGATAGTTTCTTCTTGCAATAAATTCAGCAAGTTTATTTAACTTGTTTATTATTCATATTAGTAGATCGCTTAATTTTAAAATTTTATACAAAAAAGATTCAACTTTAAATCACCAACATTGAGCAAGGTAAGACTATAATTCTGAAATTAGTATAGTATTCTCATCAATTTTGATTATTGATTTTAAATTATATAATTTATTATTATTGATTAAAAAGTGAAGTTACGGTATCGTCAAATTTGTTTTATGTGATTCACACAAGAATAGACGGGTGGGTGGTAGGTGGGAATTAATTAATGCATGTACTTAAAGTAAAGACCTTTTTATTATTGTGCTAATTATTGTGGGCTCTAATTAGAGGGTACAAGACTATGTGAAGTTGTCAAGCTTCTTCTCTCTCTTCTTCAATTATTACGGTACATAAGATGTAGATCCCAACCAATGTAATGATGCCTTAATGATAGACTAAGGAGAGAGAGAGGGAGAGATTGTGAGGCTTTTGAAGACAGTCTTGCATAAGGGGGTAAACTTTACGGGGAACAGTACGGTATCAATTTCGGTGTCAATATTTATAATTTTTTGAAATTAAATTATAATTTTTAAAAATAAAATTATCTTTTAGGGCAAGTTATACCTTTTAAGGTGAAGTTAATAAGGTGGTATATATGCTTGATTAAAACATTTCATGACCGATCATGAAGTTATCATAATCAATTGCAACTTTATTTTTAAAAAGTTTAAGACCCTCAAAAATAGTAACTTTTGAAACGAAACCCAACATTTATACCAATTACCAAATTTCAATGGTTTTAAATATAAATATTTATTAACTTAGGACTAAGGTCCTCCCGACGATTAAAGTTCTCAAAATATTTAATCCAACGATAATATCATGTTAACATTAATGACATGGTATCAAAAACCAACAATAAAACTTCAAATGAAAAAATAAAGCCCACTTGAATAATTATTAGCTTACATCGAAGAAGAATGAGTAGTTATTACTCTCTCCGTTCCTAAATACCTGTCGTTTTACACAAATTTTTTTGTTTCATAATATCTGTCGTTTAATGAAACCAAAACATAATTAATATTTTTTCTTCCAAATTTACCTTTAACTTTTCAATGCAATAGATTCGGTGGAGGCTAAGTGTCTCTTATATTCTTTTCCTTCCCAATACGTATTGAATAAGAGTATGTTAGTCTTGTGTAATTATTTTTTACTCATATTAGAACTATTTAATAGCTTCCTTAATCCCTGTTCAAAAATCTTAAACGACAGATATTTATGAACGAATGAAGTAGCTTGTATGAATATGTATTTATTGACTTGTAAGAGATTCGTTTTTCTATTTATTTATACAATATTTGTTGGTAATATCATGTCATCATTAATGATATGGTATCCCTGTTACATTAAATATTTTTTCCTACAATAGATTGACAAGTCAAGGTTCCCCTCCTCCCCCCGTTAAGAGTAAAAATATCGTTTTCTATCAAAAAAATATATATTTATTATGTTATTTTTTCGTGAAAATATATTTTCAAATACACTTGACTTTTACACGTAAAAATATATGTTTTCAAAACATTTCAAATTGAACACTAGTTGGAAGTATATTTTCATAATATGATTTTACAATAAAAAAACATGGATTTAAAACATGTGTTTTATGAAAAGAACGACAATTTGATAAATAAATTTGAAATTACGATATTTGGGTAAATAAATTACAAATAAACAATAGAAAGAAAATTGATTATGTTTTTGTGCGTGCTAAACATACTACATCATTTGAGATAAGGAAATTTAAGAGTGAGATCCACTATGATAATTTGTTTTTCAAGTGCTAATCACCTACCATATATAGTTAGAGGAAGCACTTATATAAAAGTAAGTTTTATACTAATTAATGGTTATTGTTCGATTTTAGAAAAAAATTAAAGAAAAAATAAACAGAGAGAATTTCGATCCATAGGTTGGTATATAAATTCCATAAGTGTAGCATTAAAATTTATTAGTCTTGCCACACACCACATAATATACCAAATAAATTACAAATACTCCCCCAAATAGAATAATGTTATGATGACATCTAAAATAGAGCAATATTATAACAATTATATCCTAATCTAAGAAAAACTTTTCTAATGGGCTTTTAAGTTTCCTTACTTCTCAGATTCAATAGGTTTTTGTACTTTTTAATCCTCCAATTCGGAGGGCCCATTGCCCATATATACTTCAAGCAATTAATTGCCCTATGTTCTATAACTTATTAGTTGGGATTTCACTTTTATTGATGATTCATTAATATTCTCACCAAGGATCTAGGCTCTCTCTCTCATAGGTTTACTCAATTTTACGCAATGGTAATTTTGACCATTAATCAAGTCGAGTTTCTCAAGTTTGAGAATGTTTAATCTCGGTTTGGTTGACTCGTTAAACTTGAGCTTGAGCTCAATTGGAGAGCATAAATTCTTGCTTAAGTTTAGTTTGACGAAAACTTGTGAGCATTCAAGTTAACCGAGTTAATTTCGCAGCAAAAAGCTATTTAAAATTATTCATCTATTGAATAGAAGGTGTTTCGAGATAAGTGTAGATGATGATAGGATTTAAGAGATTTATCACTATACTAGTAATTGTCCATGTCTGAAGTCACTGTGTTACTTGTAAAAAGTGAACAAAAAACTCTCCAAAACAACAACACATATACAAATACAGCAAGGAAAAAAATACTAATAGAACCAAATCATCAACATAAACAAATCTTTAGTGGTAGTAGATGAAAACAATAGTAAAAATCATGAATATTAAACAAACCTGAATTATTAGAATATTAAACAAATCGAGAATATTGTTCACCAAAATAAAGTAGCAGCGAGAGAGAGAATTGGTTGAACGAAATCCCGAGTCAAAAATCAAAATTACCCCAATATCACGTATGAAACAGTAGCTGCATCAATATATCAAAACAAATTGAATCAACAACCATAGAATTCACTCAAAAATAACATAGACCCTTATTCTTTAGTCTATCTGAAATAACATAGCTAAAGCAATCTGTAATTCTAGCAAATGGCATTTCTAAGCTTCCACTTGATAGAATTTTCAGGCATTCTATCAAACTTGGGGCAGATTGAGTGACATAATTTAAAGGAATAAAAATACGAAGCATTTTCTTTCAATAGACTAAATAAAACATTTGGGTCAAAGAAATTACAAATGATATATTTGATAATTTACTCCTAGTCTCATCCAATAATTCACAAAAAACAACACAGTATGTGATACCTCCACCTATTAAGTCTCTGAGCTGAAATTATAAACATGAAATTGAAACGATCATCTTCAGCTAAACAACTAAGAAATTAAAAAAAGATAACAATAAATTAAAATTATTCAGCTTGGGAGATGGGAGAGAGAAAGTAAGGGATAAAACAACCATGCATAGACTCAATAATTTTAACTCCCTTGGCCGAGAATTTAGGTGCCAATGACAAATGCTGATGATTAAGAATAATAATATCAAAACACAGGCATGCTCTAGTTGAATAGCCATATGTTACCCAGAAGGTTAATAATATCAGAACACAGGATTTCTTCATAATTCTTATGATTAGCGGTTTCAAATTGGTAGCCTGGGAAAGGACAACATCATAAGCATCATAAGTATAGAAAATAACGGCTGCCATACTTGCACTTCCCCAGTTTTGAATGCCGCTCATGACCAGTTATAAAAATCTTTCTACCTAACATGAGTTCAATAGAAACAAATTGATGTACCCCAACTTTTCTTTAAACAAAAATTAGAATACCAAATAACCAAAAACGTATTTATCAAAATCATTCTATCAATGTAGATAAACTGATTACATTAATTCAATAGATTCTATCAATGGATATGTTGGGAATTACCAATTGAAGGAAATCTTAAACTCAACATTGATGGTGCCTCTAAGGGCAATCCAGGACTTTCTGGTGGAGGAGTGGCTCTGAGAAATCATAGGGATATTTTGGTTCTAGCTGGATCCTTCTTCTATGGAGTTTGTACTAATATGGAAGCTGAAATGAGATCTTTGCTTGATGGTTTGCATTTGGTTTGGAGGTCTATCCACTTGCTATTGAAAGTGATTCTCAGGTTTTAGTTGACATGGTTAAACAGAAGAAGTTGCCTAGTATACCAACACTGGAACATTTATTATCAATTCTTTTCTTTACTTGAGTATTTCGACTTTCAAATCCAGCATTCATATAGAGAGGGAAATACTGTGGCAGACCCATTGGCGAATCTAGGTGTTCAGAACAGAACTTCTGTGTCCTATTCCTCTTCTGCAACACTACCAATCCAAACCAAGCAACTGCTATGGCAGGATCAAAGATAGATTAGATCTCTGCATTCTAAGATTACAACTTCAAGATTGAAGTCACAACTTTTATAGCATCTATCTTTATTCAGGCGAATGGACTGGTTTCTTTTAGGAAGCAAATTGATTCAGACTGGGAGTTTGGTCAGCTTCTGCATTCTGACAACTGCTGAAGGATGTTGTTGCAGAAGGATCAGAAAAAATTGCTTACTGCAAGGTTGAGGAGGGCTATTTACAGGGGTATTCTGCCCTTGTTAATGACCTGCTTCTGCACAGTTAGTGATGATTGGAGAGTGCTGTCAGACTGGACTGTTGCTAGGCAGTGTGGTGTTACTGTGTTGCTGATCAAGCTATCTTTGAGAAGATTGGAGTGAAGTTGAAAGAAGCCTTAACAGCACTTTTGTGTATTTTTTGTTACAGAATTATCGGGTATAGGATAACAGAATTTCTGTTATGAAACAGAAAATCTGTTTTTAACAGTTTCTGTTTTTTGGTAGAACAGAATTTTTTCTGTTTTGATTCTTGTAATTTCTGAAATTCATTCAATTAGACCTACTCAGTTGAGAAAAAAAAAATTAATTCAATAGAAACAAAGATGATTAAAATTTTATTACCTTGATGGTGCAGTAACGTAGTAAGCAAGACCACCAACGGGAACAGATTGACCTGAATATTCAGATTCCTGCCACTTGCTCAGCAAATTTACCAAGAAATTTCCACTGTACCTCAGTTGCAGCAACTATACAGAAAGAAAATGATTTTATATAGTCTGCAACAATTTGGACAGAGTAAAACGGTACAATTAAATGATAAAAAAAAGGATAATGAATGTAGAAAGCTTCCTGGAGACCCAACAAAAACTAATCATAAAAAAACGGATATTCAAACACTATATTAACAATAAATTGAGAATGGACAACAATGCTATAAACTTTAAAAAAACCATAAATTTCACAATTTGATTCAAAGATATAAACCGGACAATACCAAAGAACCATAAATTTACACAGTGTACATACTTGGGCATGGTAGCTTTCACATCCTTTGGCACCACATCACCTATGTACATCAAATAGCAAGCCATTTACTTCCACTAAGAGTGTATATTTGACAATTTAATTCATATAAAAATGTATATTTGAGAAAAAGTGTATATCCAAAATAATGATATTTAATAAAGAAAAAGGCAAACAGGAACAGGTGGCCATCGAAAATATTCTTTCTCATATTTAATTCTCACTCGGTTGGCCTGTTATCACAGTTTGAAACATTGGCCTAATATGCCAGCAATAGTTAGATATATTTTTCATACCCCAACTTTCATTGTGACCTAGAGATTGACAAATACCAACCTAACATAGAGAAGAATATCATGAAGCCAGCAGAAATTTGAACTACTCTGCGACTTCCAACTCGAGTGAGTCCAAGATGCCCCATATTTTCCCTGAAATACATGGCCAAGGCCTCTGTCATGCCAATGGTTCAATGCAAAAGCTGAACACACTAAGATTTCTCTTTCATGTGGGCTGTGGGGTGGTGGTGGCTGCAGGCAGATGTAGGGGGTGGTGTGGTGCGTTCAGGAATTTTTACAAAAAGTTGATGTGCATTATTGTGGGGGTGTGTTGGTGGCTGTTGCGGGGTTGTATTGTATGGGTTTTATGGTGGAGAGAGAAAGACAGAGAGGTAGACCTGGCTGGCGTCGATGCGTCGTTGGCGGTGGCTGCTGGAATCAATGGCGATTGTGGTAACTCAATGATGTAACACCAAAAATATTCACACCAAAACTTTCAAATCTATAACATATATTTACAGAGAAAACCAAAATCATCAAAATCAACCATAAATACAGACAATTAATCACAAAAATCAATTCAAACAAAAATGTGTGATTTTGAATCTATGAACTGAAGAGAGAAACAGTGTGGGGGAAATGGTAGATCTGGGTTTTTTGGCCGTCGTGGCATCGGCTGGTGAGAGTCAGCAAGAGAGAGGTGGAGGCGAGTGAGAGGACAAAGAGAGGGGGGAGATACCTGCACTGGACTGGAGTTACCAATGGTGGGGGTCGGACTGGCTGGAAAGAAAAGAGGGAGGTATGAGGGCACAAAAAGGGACTGAAAGGAAATCACAGAGCCCACATTCTGATAAGGAAAGAAGAGATTGCTGAATTGGAGAGTCCATTTGAGGGATTTTGGGGATGAGTTTGGATGGCAGGGACAAAGGCGTGACAGATTGGGAGAGAGAGAGGCGTGAGCGACTAGGGGAGAGAGAGAGAGAGAGGCGTCATTTAGCAAATATTTTTTAGGGGAAAAACAAAATTTAGTACACGTTTTAGATCGTTTGATCAAAATTTTTGAAATGATCTCAACCGTCTTTTATGTTGATATTATATTGTCTATTAAATTTGTTTATCTTTTGTTTAAAAACGATGTGGATCTCTCTTTGTCTTCAGAATTCAAACTTTGTTCTATTTTATTATATAAATATAAAATAAGCGTAAATGATGATAAACTTGTGATATTTTATCTTTATTATATAATTCTCGCCCTATAAATATAATTAATACTCATGTAATCAAGCACATCAATGTAGCCCTTGGAGCATTTTGTCCATAGACGTAGGCACATTGAACAGTATATTGAATCACTCATATCTGGGTGTTTTTATTTTCGTTTATTTTTCTTATTTTAATTTCTCTCATATTTATAAATTTTTCATGGTATAAGAGGAGGTCGATCGAACCTCACTTTCAATTTGTTTCTGGTTTACCATAGATCAACACCTTGTTTTGTTAGAAACAAATTTTTGCTAATCACACTTGATCTTTTATTTGGCATCTGGTTGCATTAGAACTATTTCCTCCATCATTTGCCATCTTTTTTGGTTCCATCATTGGAGACCTCTCAGTTAGTTACATTTTTTGTTCTTCATGAAGAGATACTCCACTGGTTGTGTTAAGGTTATCAATGGGCTTCTTGCGTGAGGCCAAATCAATAATGAGCTTCAAATGGTGATGGACTGGCCCTCCATAATGCAGCTGGACAGTAGAGAAACAATTTGAGAAAGACGAGTAGGCATGATGGGGAAAACAAAAATCAAAACAGAACAAAAAAAAGAATTATTATTTTGTCCCACGTTGTTATTTAGGGGAAGTTTCATCGCTATAGCAACATCATCGACAATGTTATCAAGCTACACTTTCGACAATAACTTTGGTCTTTACGTTGTAGTCCCGACAAGTCTTGTTCAAATACGAAACTACTTTCCACCGTATTAAAGAGCAGTGCAAACTATAATCCGAATAACCATTTCATTTTCAGTTCAAGTTGGACACTTCAACCCATCAGTGTACCAACTTGAGGGAGGGTACTGGGATATGATGATAGGATCCAAGAGATCTATCACTATCTACATGGTTAGGATTATGATATGATAATAGGATTCAAAAGATTTATCACTATCTATAAGATAAGTCTAGATATTTTATCTTTATTATGTAATTCTCATCCTATAAATAGGGTTGAATCTCATGTAATCAAACACCACTGAATAAACATCGATGCAGTCCTTGGGACATTTGGTCCGTGGACGTGGGCATATTACACATGTGTCAAACCACATATATCATGTTGTTCTTATTTTCATTTGTCTTTCTTATTTTAATTTCTCTCATTTTTGTAAATTCTTCACTTATACCGTTGCTTGTCCCCTTAGCTAGGTCAGGATTGGAAAAACCCTTTGGTGTGGTTGTTTCCTTCAGTGAAGAACTTTTACCATTTAAAGCAGCTTTTTTTGATTTGCAAATGTCACCAGTAACCTTACCACCTAGATATGGTGCAGATTTTGGAAAGTCAATAGAACTATATTAAGAACAAAAGACATGTGCAAACAAGGTACCATGTACCAGTAACTAACAAAAAGAACCAAATTGTAAGCCTAGCAAACCACTCAAAAGGCACAACTTGGAAGTATAGGCCTTGAACCATTACTTCCACCCAAATTCTTCTTCCAAATTGTGAGAACCTTTAACGAGCAAATAGCCACGAGAGCTCTAAATATTGGAAATTCAAGAACAGCTCAAATCAAGCAATCTTCAGGAAGGTTCCATTGTTGCAATAGAATTGTGTTCTATTGAGTCCTCTTGAACTTCAAGGATATGAGTCTTTCTCTAATGGTTTGCTTGATAGATTGAGAAAGAGAATTTGGGTCCTTCCTTTGATTTTTGAAAATTCTCCCATTCCACAAAGAATAAATAGTAACTGAGAGACTTAACATTAAGATAGTTGTCTTCATTGATTTTCCTCTCCACTGTTGAGCAGCCCATGAGATTGACTCAACCCATTGTCTCTGCTGCCACTGCTGGTTGGTTAGGAGCATAACACCATTAAAAAAAAACTCTATTTGAGAATTCACATTCAAAAAACAAATGTTTGTGTGTTTCTTCAGTTCTTCTACATAGAACACATTATGGGTCAACCTGAGATGCAAATCTTTGAATTCTATCATTGGTGTTTAGCTTAAATCTAATAGCTAGCCATAGGATGAAGGGCATTCTTGGCATAACTTTACTACCAAACTAATTTATTCCATTGCATGGTTGGTGCTTCACTCCTGATATGTTCCCAGGCAGATCTAGCAAAAAACTTACTCGTCGCAATTAGAGTCCAATTGGTTGATTCCCATGTATCTTGGTAAGGTAGGTAGCTTGGCATTGCATTGATGATTTCTTGCACTTGAGTAGATGTAATTGTTGTCCAATTCCATTGGTTGTTCAAAATAATTCTGCTAACCTTCGTCCTTTGGAATTCTGATTTCTAGCAAAATCCTTGGGCTGTTGAGTTCCCATTTCCTACCCTATGGATAACGCATGGCCTAAGCAGTTCTCTAAGTTTAAACAAATTTCTGCAATTCCATGAGCATGCTTCGGTGGCTTTGAGGTCCCATGGGATTCTTCCTTTGATGTAAAAGGCATGAATCCATTGAGTCCATAAATTCTTCTTGTCATTAAAGAGTTGCCACAAATGCCTCATGAGAAATGCACAATTCCAATCCTTCAACCTTTTGATACCAAGCCCTCTTTCTTCTTTAGGTTTGCACACCTCTTTACAAGAGACCTTTGCTCTCGTATGACTAAGATATGTGCCTTTCCAAATAAAGGATCTCAGGATCTGTTCAATTCTATGAATAACCTTATGTGGAAGACTCAAATGAGAAGCCCAAAAGATGTGCAAGTTGCTAAGAATGGATGTGACAAGTTGAACTCTTCTTGCATATGAAAGTGATCGATTGACCCCAGACTTAACTCTTGATTCCACCTTTTCAATAAGACTGGAGTAGTATTGAGACTTCAGACCAGACAAAATGAGTGGCACTCCTAAATATCTAATAGGCAATTTCCCTACCTCAACTCTAAACAAATTCTTGGTATGGCTAGCAATATCTTCATGCATTACACTCATGAAAATAGTACTCTTGTTTGCGTTAACTTGAAACCCTAAAGCCACACTGAATTGGTCCAATGAATTGTTAATAATAAAAGCAGAATTCATATCTCCATAGCAAAACAACATCAAGTCATCACCAAATGAAAGTTGAGCGATTTTGAGGGTTTTACACCTCCAATGGAATCTAAAGTTAGGATTTGATCTAATGTTGAACTTGATGAGAAGTGATAAACACTCCATTGTAATGACAAAAAGGTATGGGGACATAGGGTCACCTTGTCTTAAGCTCCTCCAATTAGGGAAGTATCCAGCAAGCCCACCATTGATATTCACTAGAAATCTAGCAGAAGTAACACATGCTTGAATCCATCTCCTTATGGTGTGAGGGAAGTTAAGAGCCTCCAATGCTTCAAACAAGAACTCCCAATCAAGTGTGTCATAAACTTTGCTCAAATCCACCTTTACAACACATCTAGGAGACCCTTTATTTTTATGGTAATCCCTCATTAACTCTTGAGTGAGTAGAATGTTGTCTCCGGTCCTTCTTCCATGGGCAAAGGCTAATTGGTTTGGGTTTATAAGATTGGGAAGTGATCCTTTAATCCTATTTTCTATGATCTTGGATATTGCTTTATACATAACATTCAACAAGAAATAGGTCTGTAGTCCCCAATAGTTGTAGGATTGGGAACCTTGGGTACTAAAGCAATGGTGGTACTATTAAGCTCATTCAATAACCTTCCAATTGAGAAGAATTCCTTCACAACGGCAACAATATCATTCTCTATGATTTGCCAAGCCTTTTTAAAAAACAAAGCATTGAACCCATTAGGACCTAGGGCTTTTGGTCGTTAAAGGAGAAAAAACTTTCTTGATTTCCTCTTCTGTGAGTTCCCTTTCCATTTCAGTAGCTTGTTGTTTAGTAACACTATTTTGGATAATAGGTTGAAACATATCCCTAATCTCATTAGTATTGGAAGAGCATCCTAGCTAATTTTGAAAGTAATCCAAAGCCTCTACTTTCACTGCTTGGCCCTTCCACCCTTGTGCCATCAGCTTTCATAAGAACTAATATATTTTTCTTGTTCCTTCTATTAGCGATAGTCTTGTGGAAGAAAGATGTATTCTTGTCCCCTTCACTAAGCTATTGGACCCTTGGTTTTTGCTTGTAAAATACCTCCTCAATCTTTGCAGCTTGAATGTAGTTTCCAAAGCAGTTGTTGTTCTTCTTGATTCATGGCAGGGTCACTTGGGTTATCATTCAAAATTCTTTGACATCTCTCCAAAGATTCCTTGGCTTCTTTGGCTCTAACTGTAACTTTCCCAATATTCCTGGATTCTTTGTCTTGAGAAGCATTAATTTGCGGCAAACTCAATACTGAAAAGTTCCTTGAATAGACTGTGACCAAATCTAATTCACTAAATCTAAGAAAACCTCTATGTCAGCAAGAAAGTTAAAATTTTTGAAAAGGTTGTTTCTCCTTTGCACTTGAAGTCCCAAATGCACAACTGCAGGACTATGGTCAGAAACTCCTAGGGGTAAGAACTCTGTCATTGTCTGCTGAAATGTGAGGTTCCACATTTTGTTCACAAGGACTCTATCCAACTTACGAGCCACACATCCATGTCTACCCCCTCTTATTACGCCAGGTGAATTGAATTCCTATGTATCTGAGGTCAATAAGTTTTGAATCCTATAAGCATCAGTCAAATTCTTCCATTATTGAGTTCCATCTGTTTTGCCCCCCCCCCCCTTTCATTTTCCTATAAGCTCCTAATAGCATTAATATCACCTAACACCACCCAAGGTTCATTTGAGAAGATTCTATCATGGTAGATAAGATTGCTCCACAATGGTCTTTTTTCTCTATCATTATTATAACAATAGACAAAAGAGGCTATGAATTGCACCCTACTCACCCTACTCATAAGATTCTTGATCTTGCAATGGATAACTTAATCAGTCTCAAAGATCTTGCTAGGCTCCACATTATCTGGGTTCCACTCAATCCATATCCTTCCAAAGTTGTGACTATCATAGTTTGCTAGACAATTCCAATCTCTAAAAACATCCCTTATGATTCTATTTTTATTTACATTACTCACCTTTGTTTCAAAAAGCCCCAAAATATCAAGATTCTATTAAAAAATAGTTTTCCTAACGTCCCCATGCTTAGAAGTCTCATTAAGACCTCTTATGTTACAGCACACACAATTCGTTGAGGGGGTTAGATTTTTCCAAGAAAGAGGTGCTCAGCCACCTTGGACTTTGAGTCTCTCTTTTTCCCTTTCTTCTTCTTCCTTGGAATTTGTTGTAAATTTCCTTTGGTTAGTTCCACCTCCTTACAGACTTCCTCAGTTGCTTCTTTTGGTTCATTTGCTTCAAACTCAAGCTCCGCTCTAAATTCTACCACAATTTCCCCCTCCATGTTGAGCTCCTCAAATTTTTTACATGACAAAGTAACACCAGGCTGCATCAACAGTTGAGGAGAGTTGCTCTCATTTATTGTTATCTTAGTGATTTGGTGGTCTTGAACCAATATATCTTGTTGAGAAGAGGTAGAGGCAGAGCTTTGGTTATTCAATCCCATTTTGCTTCCGGCAATAACCAAGGAAGAAGCTTGGTGAATTGCAATTAGTTCCTTTTCTTGAGTCTGATTTGCCCCTTATTGCTCCAAAGAAACAATCATAGTTTCTGCAACTATCTTTCCTTTATCCAGGACAGTTGTGTTGGCTTGTCATGGAGCTGGTTTGGGCTTCCAACTTTTCATTGTTCTTTGTTTGGGATAAGTGGACTCATTGTGACAAAAAATGCGACAGTCTTGATAAATTTTAAGTCTCCATTGGTATTCCACCTTGATCTCTATGGACTTAGTTTTTCCTTGGATGTCCATGAGAAAGTCAAAACTCTCAACTAGCTTTTTAGCAGCATTCACCTCAACACATAATCTTGTGTAACTTAACCTCCTCTTCTTTGCAGTTAAAGTGTTAGCATAAAGAGGTTTACCTACTACACTAGCGAGGTAACTTAGCCTATTATCACTCCAAAACTAGAGGGGGATGTTATGCAACTTAATCCAGAGTAAAATTAAAAATTGGTTCTCTTTGGTTAAAATGAGGTTAGAATGCCATTTTTTGAGGATGAGTGGCCTTCTAGAAAATAGCCAAGGGCCACCTCCACAGACTTTGGTTCTAAACTCATCATCCATGAACTTAAAAAAATAGAACTCATTTTCATTTGCATAAACCTCAAGAAGGCCCATATTGCCCCAATCTTATGAGCTATAATGATAACAGATGTAAAAGGAGTATTTTTTCTATGAAGTAACCAACTAGGCAGTTTCTCCACTCATTACAGCCCTTAGAGACAAATCCACGGGGGGTGGACTATGATTCTATTATTTTTCTTCTTGGGTTCAAAGTATTGAAGATTTATTACTTCAGAAGGGTGTTGGTGCAGAGATTTGAATTTTTCCATTGCATTCTGCTTTAAGACTTGGCTCCATGGCTTGGTAGGGGTAGACTTAGTTTGTTGAACACTCATATGCTTACTTGGATGCTGCCTATTAGAAGTTCTCCCATCCTTTGGAATAGGGGAGAAATCTCGAACATTGTTACAGGCAGGATGAGTTGGAGTCTCTTGGTTGCTGCAGTGTTCCTCTAGCTCAACTTCAATGGATGTGGTTGAAATAACGGTGGAATTTGTGTTTGTAATTACCTCATCAAGTCTGCTAGTTAATGACGAGGATGATGGGTTTGGTGGAGTATTTTTTGGTTCGTTGCCCAGTGGTGTTTTAGTGAGAGATTGGAATTTTAGAAATGGGTAGAGGATTTGCAAGAAAAAACAAGGGCAAAAATTTGGGGATCTGGGTGAAGGAGGTGGCTAGAGGGTGGAAAAAGAGGATTGAAGGAGAAAATGGGGGAGGTTGGGAGAGGATTTGATGGGGAATCTAGGGTTCAAGGAGGTTGGGGGAAAGCACAGAAAGTCATCATTCCTGATCTTTCTGCAAAGAATGATATGGTGCAGATTCATTAATGCATGAAGCATTAATATTGTCACCCATGAAGAGTTGGGAGAAATAAATTAGTAGAGGATATTTGTTATGTGAAAAAGGAAAAATGTGGTTAGATTTGAGAAAAAGATCGCTTATGATGATTTAGAGCTGTAGTGGGTGAACAGATTTGGAATGGCAATGGTGGAAATATGATGGCTGTAGTGAGTAGTATGACAAGAAAATTGGTAGATCTGGGTTAGGGGATGATTTGCAGGCTAAATGGTTATGGTGTTGGGCTTGGTGGAAATTGGGTGGAGATGCAATGATGGTGATGCAGCTGAAGGTAGAGTGGTTGTGTTGGAGACAGATGTGGGTTGGAGGTTATTTTGTGGTATAAAGGGTGATCGAGGGCTTGATGGAGGAAGGGTGGAGGAATCAGCAGTGAAGGCTTCAAGTGGTGACGGATTGGTTTCACAGGGGAAGAGAACAAAGGACCCGCATAATAGACAAAAGAAGAGCCTAAACCTAAATATTCCCTCTTTCTTAATAAAACCCACTTTTATGAGTCCTAAACTAAAAATACACTCAATTTATATATGAGTAAAGTCAAATAAAAAATTTATGATTCTTTCAAATTTTATATAATACTTTATAGAAAAACCAAAGAAATTGTCATAATAAATATTAAGCATGTTTATTTAACTCATTTATTATTCATACTAGTACATCGCTTAATTTTAAAATTTTTTACAAAATAATTATTAAGCTTTAAATCACCAACATAGTGTAGGGTGAAACTATTATTCTAAAATCGTTAGGGTACTATCATCAATTTCGATTATTAATTTTGAATTTGACAATTTATTATTATTGGTTAAAAGAATAACAAAAAATTACACACATAATATATTTTTATTGATTGAAAAGTGAAGTTGAGATATCATCGAGTTTGTTTTATGTGATTTACACGCGGATGGTAGACGGGTGGAATTGGTTGACCACTTGGTAGGTGGGAATTAATTAATACAAGTTGTACATACAATAACAACTTTTTCAGCGTTGTGCTAATTATTGTGGGTCCCAATTAGAGGAGATAAGATTACATTGATGTATGTGAAGTTGTCAAGTTTCTCCCACTTATTCAATTGTGATGATACACAAGGTGTGGGTCCCAACTAATGCAATGATGCCTTAATGATAGAATAAAGAGAAAGAAAAAGATTATGAGGCTGTTGAAGACATACTGGCATTTGGGGGTAAAATTTATGAGGAAGACTACACTACCAATTTTTGTACCGTATTAAAATTTATAATTTTTTGAAGATAAATAATATATTTTTAAGTAAATATTATAATTAAAAAATGATAAATGGAAGGAGAGAGAGATACAACCAGAAGGTTTCAAATAACTAGTAAACAAGAAAAGCAGAAAGTGGCAAGATACTAGGTGTAATAGTGATGATGTTCACAAACCCTAGATGCCTATAAGCCTACACCGATCATTTCAAGCACAGAATCTCAAGCTTGAGTTTCCACATAACCCATTCTCTCTTGTTTACATGATCAACTGGTGTTTTATAGAAATTTCATGCAAACTTCAGAGAGAGAGAAAGAGAGACTTTATCATAGAATCAACATGAGAAAACCTTTTCTCCTCTCTCTCTCTCTCTCTCTCTCTCACACACACACACACATACATACATACAAATCAGAAAGTTGGGGGACCAAAATTGGGTCCAAGATCATCTAGGGCTTAGTTTTATATTATATGAAGGACCCTAATGTCCTAACCCATACGTCTTGCTAATTGTTATCTCAATACTGTATCACAAAATTCAATCTCTCTCTCTCTCTCCAAAATTATCATGGAAGAAGGAGATGAAAAAAAGATCAAGAAATAACAGCAGCGCGAAGCAAATGGTGGCGAATAATTTGAGCGAGATGAAGCCTGGTCCGATACATTCATTTCTTGTTATGAGCTCTAATGAATGAATCAAGCCAACCAACATTCCCCTCAAACCCTCCAACCTTACTGCTTCTAAGACCATAACCCACATAGAGATCTTGTTTCCGTTCTCTAAAAACCTATCCCACAAGCTTTTCAGTAGGGGGTGAGGAGAGAAGAGCTTATAGGCCATTGCCTACGTCAAAACCCTAGGCCGGACATACTGATTTATAGGTGGGTGGAAGAGGTTGTTACCCCCTCATTTGATGACATCCAAAATAAGAAGTTGTGTTTAGGCTCACACATCTTGTAGTGAGTGTACCTCAAGCTACATTTTGAAAAGAAAAAGATAAAAAGGGAAGAAAATTAAATAGGAAAAAAATAAAAATAAAATATTTACCATTTAAAGTCAGTTCATACATTATCTATCTTTGTTCCTCCTCCCATTTTTAAAACTAAAAAAAAAAAAAGGAATTAGACTTATCTCATCTTCCCTCCTTGAAAGTAATGACAACAAAAATCATATACATTATGAAGAACCATACACTTTGTATATGTTACAAAAAAAAAAAACTAGAGAAGATCAAATTATGTAAAAGTTGCAACAATTTGAGATGTACCTCAAATATATTTTTCAAAATAAGTTCTGATTAGTTACAATAAATAACAAAAAATTGGGAAAAAGTTTAGTTGAGAAGTCACAAACAATTTTTGTAATTGCATTTTGTTGTAGTTGTAGGTTGAGCAAACTTACCCAAAAAAAATTTGTAGGTTCAGCATCTAAAAAGTATTACAAGCAAAGCGAGAAATCTCTTAAACTAGAAAATTTGACTTTACTTAAATCTCATTATCCTTAGGAATCAATAAAAAAGAAAAATTCCTTAAACTAGAAAATCTGAAATGATGACTTATCTATCAACTTCACATAAATTTTCTTAAAATTACAAACTCTGCAATAATGTACTGTTGATCAAATAGGCAATAGATAAGGTGGCCAAATACAAAAAAAAAAGAAGGTAAAGTTGTTGTTTTTCAAATGAAATTTATGGCATATAATCCTATGTAAATGATAAAATGATAGTCAAGTTGTAAATAAACAAGAAAGAACAAAAAGAGAAAAGGTGTCTGAAGCAGAAAGATAGCATCATTGCTTTATTTTACTACAACAATGCGTCTGGCATTTGTTTTATTGTAACATTTACGTATGATTAAATTTTACTAAGCAATATTTGAATTCAGGCATTTTCTTTTGTTGGATGAATTTTCATTTTGTGTATGGTACAAATTGTATTTGATATATGTCCGTAAAAATGTATTTTTGTTGTAAATAAAATTGGTCGACATGATACCTCTATTTTATGAACTAACTAAGTTATATTGAATTGTTGGCCTTTTCTATTTTATGAACTAAGTTATATTGAATTGTTGGCACTTTCCAACAACAAAGAAAATAAGGTTATGATAAACGTTAATGAATAGTAAGATTTCTTTTTGAGTAAATTTAAGAAGTTGGAGTGCATAAGTAAAAGACGGATTGAATTTTGCCCAACAAAATCCCGGGGAAAAAGGGAAAGAAATATGGAGGGCATTTCTTGTTTCCAATGGTTATGTAGCCTATTTGGAAAATTATAAACAATGCAATAGTAAATAGTGGAAATATAATCTTGAAAACCACTTGTTTTTTGCACATAGAAGTCATGCTTGCATGGTTAAGGGGTGTCGGCTATGGCTATTATAGGTGTTTTAAGTGTTTTGATCCCTCTTACTCTCATGCCATGCAGTCATTTGTTTGTCTCTTATTTTTGAAAATTGATTTTCATAAAGAAACCTAGTGATTACAAGGACAAGATCCTCGAATGAGTTCATAACTTTGGTTTGCTTTAGTTATGATTGCCACTCATTTTCTTGTCTTGGAATTTGAAAATGGGCGAGCATAATTGAACTCTTGTTTGGGCCCTTTATGCATTCATAAGGACCTGCTTGATTCTTTTACTTATTGGTTTCATGTGAGTAGCATGAGGTATAAATAAGATGGGAGCTAATTGGAGGGATGCATTAGGCTTTTGTGTTGTGGATTCGAGGGAAGTCCATCATTTTTTATACACTACCATGGAAATGTTTCAAATCACACCATGTTCAATAACTATGGATAATTTTGATCATCTCCCCTTTGGCCATCTCTTTTCTATTAATAAGTGTACTGAATGCGTGGCTCCAAGATTGTTAGAAAACTCATTCCAAAAGCAATTCATACAAGGTGAAAAATAGCACATGATCATTCAATATAAGTTGTAATCTTGATTCAAGTTTGAAATAGTAATTAGCTCCAACTAAATATGTGGCACTCCTAGTTACTTTTGGCCATTTGATTGTACTACTTGACAAATTTGACAGAATCTGATGGGTCAGGCCCAAAGGCCCAACCCATGTTATAAGTCTGGTTCGAACTAAAGGCACAATGTCAAGAGATCCAACTAGTCAAGCCCAAAGGAGTCTACACCCGAATAACCTAATCAAGATCAAGGAGCTGTAGAGGAGCATACATGGTCACCCAAGAGTCTCCTCTACCACCTTGGAGTAAGGGTCATCCAAGGGTCTCCTCTACCACCTTGGAGTAAGGGTCATCCAAGGGTCTCCTCTACCACCTTGGAGTAAGGGTCATCCAAGAGTCTCTACGCCACCAAGGGAGCATCTAGGAGCTTCACCCTCGCAGCTTGGAGAGAGTCAACCTCCCTCATCCTTGAACAAGTCCTTTGGAGAGCACACCAACCGTCACACCTCGCCCGTTGAAAAGATGATAGGTTGCCTCCGCCAGATTAGCTACCTAATTACTATCAAACGGTCATAAGTCATTATAATCGTCAGACTAGTCATACAATTACTATACCAAGCCACTATAAATTATAAGCTCCCCCAACACTTGGGGGACATCAGACTCATTTGAGCATAATTCTCTCCTCCCCTCTCAAAACTTGTAATCATGTACTCTCCCTCTATACCGGAGATAATAAAATTCCGTCGAACCTAGCCATTCAAAGTGGACGTAGGTCGTATTGATCGAACCACTATAAATTCTATCTTCTTTCTCTTTCTACTTACTGTATTTTGTATTATAACTTGACTAGTGGTGTGCCAACTAATTTATGCATCATCAGCTTGGCGCCGTCTGTGGGAACGACAGTTCTCACCTAGCCACTTTCCTTTGCTGAGTCAAAGTCGATCACCAACAGATCCATGAATTAGCCTGAAGATAACCCACCACCAAGAGAGGAGGAGGTTGTTCCTCAACCAACCAATCCTGCCCCAAATGAGCAGCAGATGCTCGAGACCATGTAACAACTTGCGGCTCAGAACCAACAGATCCTACAACTAATGCTCCTTGGGCGTCAAGGAGTTCTCCACATGGGCATTCCTCATCTAGGAAGAGAAGCACAACCTGGACCTCAAGTCAAAGGAGCTCCATGCCCTAGGCATCAAGGAGCTCCCCACATGGGTGTTCCTCATCTAGGAGGAAGAGCACAGCCTAGACCTCAAGTCGAAGGAGCTCCACGCCCTAGGCGTCAAGGAGCTCCCCACATGGGTGCTCCTCATCTGAGCGCCCCCTTTGGAGCCCCCTCAGGCGCCCCGCACAGGGGAGCTCCCCACAAGGGACCTCCATCTCCTCTTCCAGCTCCCTCTTTTCATGATAGAGACCCTCTTTTTCAAGAGAACGAGGGTGAAAATCAAAGCTTGAAGCATGGGAGCCATATACATGGTAATTCCAAGGGACCTCCTCTTAATCATTAGGACAAAAAAATTAAGGAGGTGCAGAATCAATTGGGTGATGTCTTCAACGCCATGAAGGCATGAGGACCCAAGATAGTGGATTACCTTATAAGTTGAACCGACACACCTTTCAAATCTGACGTGGCGAACTATCCACTCCCTCAAAAATTCAAGATGTCATCCGTCGAAACTTTTGATGGTACGAAGGATCCATTGGACCACCTTGAAACTTTTAAGACCTTAATATAATTGCACTGACAAAATCATGTGCAGAGCGTTCCCAACCACCTTGAAGGGATTCGCTCGACAGTGGTTCGCCAAGATCACCCCCGCTTCCATCAGCTCATTTGCTAAGCTGAGCAGGTCCTTCGTGTTGCACTTTATTGGAGGACGCTGTCACCAGAAGTCTGCCACCCACCTACTCAGCATAAAGCAGGACCGAGATGAGAGCCTGCGAAACTATCTCACTCGTTTTAATGAAGAGGTCCTTCAGGTCAAATAGCCCGATGAAAAAGTCAGCATGACCACCTTCTTGGGAGGCCTTCGGTCATCGAGCTTCCTTTTCTCCGTGATGAAACACCCACCAAAGAGCATGCCAGAACTATTGGCAAAAGTTCAAAAATTTATGAATGCTAAGGAAATCAACAGGCGTAGGCGAGGTGAATCATCTCACGGATCGCCAAAAAGCTTGGCCTACCTCTACACTGTTCTTAAACAGATAGTCTATCTCCAACTTAGCAGCTCTCTTGAGGGTCGTTAAAAAAACTTGGCCTACCTCTACACTGTTCTTAAACAGGTAGTCTATCTCCAGCTTAACGGTTCTCCCGAGGGTCCTCAAAAAGCTTGGCCTACCTCTACACTGTTCATAAACAGGTAGTCTATCTCCAGCTTAGCGTCTCTCTCGAGGGTCACCAAAAAGCTTGCCTACTTCTACATTATTCTTAAACAGGTAGTCTATCTCCAACTTAACGGCCCTTTCGAGGGTCGCCAAAAAGCTTGCCTACCTCTATACTGTTCTCAAACAGGCAGCCTATTTTCAGCTTAGCAGCTCTCTCGCGAGTCGCCAAAAAAACTTGACCTTTACACTGTTCTCAAACAAGCAGTCTGTCTCCCGGCTCTCTCACGAGTCACCAAAAAAGCTTGGCATCTTCTCTGCTCTCAAGCAAGTAGCCTATACCTCAAGCTTAAAAACTCTCTCATGGGTCGCCAAAAACTCGGTCTTAAAAGATGTAGCTCTCTCACGAGCAATCCTCAAACTCTGCCTTGTTCTCACCAGGTTCACCCATCTCAATTCGACGACATAGAACCGTTGGGGAATGTGATAAATAGAAACAATCATCAGAATATGATGGAATAATTTGATTTTGAAAAGGTGCACTGAGAGGAGCCGGACCATCACCGCTGAAAGTGTCTGGCGTACTCTGCCCCCTGGCTCTAGAACCAGGCTCGCCAAGAAATTTCTAGGCAACGCCGCCTACATGGGCGAGAACTGAACTCCCTACAGGAGCATCCAAAGCTCCTTGGCTACCTGAACTCCTCGAATCATCACCAAAAATGGCATCCAAAATTTCCTTGTAGCTTGCATTACTCAACCCAGTGCCTAGAAAGGTGTCTGACCCCCTCTGCTCACCCAAATGGGAAACCTAGTGCCTAGAGAGGTGTCTGGCCCCCTCTACTCGTACAAGCGAAGTAGTCCTGCAAGTGCCCAACCATTTGTGCTCGCCCAAAATGGCGCCTCTTAGTGCCTTCACGCCAAGACCAGCCTTTTTTCCACTTCCCTGCTCACCAGGATCAGCGCCCCTAGGCACCTAATGGACCATATCAGCACGCCCAGCGTGCAGGCCATCATGTATGAAGACTCAAGCAACCCCTTTACTCGCCTAGGCCCCCAGTAGCAACGCACAGCCATGCCGCTTACTCGCCTAGGCCCTTCTCGACGCCTGCCTTCCCATCTCCAATACAAACCACCTCTCCTACACGAGCATGCTGTTCCTCAAGACTACTCGGAGTGACGCTTAGGCAATTTCCCAGCTTACCCAAGACCTCTTGTTGGCCCAAGTTCCTCAATTCAGTACCCTAAAAGGTAGTCTATCTCTGCGCGCTAGTGCGTCTGTTCACTATTTTGGCCGTAAATTTTGCTACGTAACTCAAAATGGGACGTATTATATATCAAATCGAAGCTCTCGACGAGCTGAGCAAAACTTATTACCAATGGTAATAAACTTTCCAAAAAAAGTCCAAAAAACGTCCAGAGAGAAATGTTTTGGCCTTTCGAAGTTTTTAAAAAAAAATCACCCAAGAGGTTATATGCTTGCCCGGGAGGTGGCTTGCTCGCCAAGGAGGTGGCCTGCTCACCCAAAAGCTGGTTGTTCACCCAAAAACGCGCCCTTGGCTCCATGCTCACTATTTGACTGTAACTTTTGGTCCATAACTCAAAATGGGGCTTATTATATACCAAATCAAAGCTCTCGACGAGCTGAGCAAAACTCATTATCTTTGGTAATGAGCTTATCAAAAAAATTCTAAAAAACGTTCAGAAAGAGGTGTTTTGGCCTCCCAAATTTAAAAAAAAAAAAAAAAAAAATTGTTGCTCGCCCAAGACGCTGCCAACACACCCAGAATGCTACCTGCTCGCCCAAAAATGTACACACAACTCTTTGCTGATTATTTTGACTGTAAATTTTGCTCTATAACTCAAAATGGGACATATTATATACCAAATCGAAGCTATCAACGGGCTGAGTAAAACTCATTACCTATGGTAATGAGCTATTCAAAAAAAGTCTAAAAAATGCCCAGAAAGATGTATTTTGGCCTCTCAAAGTTTTTTTTTTTTTAAAAAAAAAAATTCAACTCGCCCAGGAGGTTTTCTGCTCACCCAGCATAATATGTGCCCGCCCAGAAGTGTCCTGCTCGCCTACAACATGCACTCAGCTCCAACTCGAAGTTTTGATCGTAACTTTTGCTCCGTTGCTTGAAATGAGGCTTATAATATATCAAATCAAAACTCTCGGCAAGCCCTACAAAGTTCACAGCCTTTGCTAGTGAGTGATGCTATTGAACGTCCAAAAAGGCCTATAAACGGATGTTTTGGCCTCTTGAAATTTTTTCAGTTATGTCGGTCAGCCGAAAATTCAAATTCAACTTAAATGCCCTCATTTCCAAGTTCTATTGAACACAGGGTATTGGGGGGTAAATGATGGGCCAGGCCCAACCCATGTTATAAGTCTGGTTCGAGCTAAAGGCCCAATGTCAAGAGATCCAACTAGTCAAGCCCAAAGGAGTCTACACCCGAATAACCTTATCAAGATCAAGGAGCTGTAGGGGAGCATGCATAGTCATCCAAGAGTCTCCTCTACCACCTTGGAGAAGGGCCATCCAAGGGTCTCTACCACCTGGAGTAAGGGTCATCCAAGAGTCTCTACGCCACCAAGGGAGCATCTAGGAGTCTCACCCTCGCAGTTTGGAGAGATTCAACCTCTCTCATCCTTGAACAAGTCCTTTGGAGAGCACACCAACCGTCACACTTCGCCCGTTGAGAAGATGATAGGTCGCCTCCGCTAGATTAGCTACCTAATTACTATCAAACGGTCATAAGTCATTATAACCGTCAGACTAGTCATACAATTACTATACCAAGCCATTATAAATTGTAAGCTCCCCCAACACTTGGGGGGCATCAGATTCATTTGAGCATAATTCTCTCCTCCCCTCTCAAAGCTTATAATCATGTGTTCTCCCTCTACACCAGAGATAATAAAATTTCGGCGAACCTAGCCATTCAAAATAGACGTAGGTCGTATTGACTGAACCACTATAAATCATGTCTTCTTTCTCATTCTACTTAGTGCATTTTATACTAGAACTTGACTAGTGGTGTGCAAACTAATTTGTGCATCATCAGAATCTTCTCATAATGACTAATAAATTTTGAATGATTCCGTCATACTTTTCCTGGATTTCAAAAGATTCAACTGTTGTAGGGACATCTGTTTGTACTTCACAAAATTAACCCTTCTTATAAATTTTTTTTGAATGATTGGAAACATCATGTATTACACTTGTTTCATCTTTGGGAGAGTTGGAGAAATGACTGTGACAAAGCTAAAATTCTAATTTAAAAGAATAAAAAAATTCATATTAACTATATTCCTTATCTATCCCTCTCAATCTTAATCGAAGTTCAGTAGTTATTTCTCTTAGGCATCAAATACCACATTTACTTCAAAATAAGGTTGATGATTTTGAATCAATCAAGTTACTCTAGTATTATCATCCTTGAATTTGATAGTCTTGATAATTATGATAAAGTTCTAAATGTAATTCAATTACTGCCTTGTTAGGCAAAAAGAATCGCCTACATTGTTTGTCTTCTTGATAACATGTTTCACTTATGATTCAATGCATGATAACATGTTAGGAGATACCCTCTTTTGGGGATTATTTTTTCAAACTTCCATATAAAGGTTGTATCTCCATCTTTTCTTAGTATCATACAAGTACACTTCATCCTTGTAGGTTTCTTAATTGATAAGTTCTTCTAGGTCACATGCGGTAGATTCACATGGGACTTTGATTAACCATTGATCTGTTATTTTTCAAGTATTAATCGTTTCTATTTATTCTCAGGTTCTTCTAAATTCAAAACTTATTCCACAACCGAAACTAATTGAAATGGCAGGAAAACAAGTTATCATTTTGCTATATTGGGGTGGAAGAATGGAATATGGATCGGAGGGTACATCTCGACAATATTTAAACCCTTTAATGCTAGCCTTGAATGCCCAAAATACTCGTAAAAAAATATTATATTCATAGTTGTACTACCACTGCACAATCGAGTCAGGGTTATACTTCTTAATGGCACCCAAAAACTTTGGTAACATGTCATATGACGAGTCCCAATCACCAAATATCTTAGCAATGTACTTGTTCCTCGCAATCCAACCTTTCTTGTATGAAATATCATACTTAAACTTCTCCTTTATATTCTTTTGAATTATCGACATTTTTGTTTGTGGTATATCACCCACAAGTCCTAAAATATTATGACATATGAAGTCAGAGTCTAACTGTCGATGGTCACGACTCATTCTAGGGCAGAAGCAAGTATAGGGTCCATCATATTTTATGATCTAAAATATTTTTAGTTTTTTCTTAAAACAATCACATAGTCTCCATGTGCAGTTAGGCTGCATGTACATGCAGCACTGTACAGCCTACACCGTTGTTTTCATCTCGACCACGATATAATCCTGATTCAGCTTGATGGAATACCACTTAACAACCCTAATCAATGAAGCTTTATCCCTAAAAACCATACCCTTCGCCAACTCCATCTTTACCAGATCCCACAAATTCATTTCATATTACGGTACTAAGCTATCTGCTTCAGAATGCCGAGCAAATTCAATGTTTGTGAATGAGCTGGAGTAAGGCTTATGCATCCGAACCTTCTGTGCAGCCTCAATGTCTTCATCATTCCTATCTTCGTCATTGGCTCAATGATCATTGCTTCCTCAAACTTTTCTTCATCGTCATTGTCATCGGAGACATCTGTATGATCATTATTGGTTGATGGACATCATCTTGTTCACCCAACTCAATTCCCGCCTCACCCATTTGAAAATTTTGACTCAATGAATTGTTGTCTGAGTACCCATTGTATGTTGTGGTTTCAGTGCTTTGTTGTGTGTGAAAGTACTACCCAGACTCATCTATTACTTGTATCCCCACGAGAGTTGAACATTCACCCGTCACACCGAAAGTTGGAAATATCAAGGTACCCATCTCTCGCCTAAGCAAATCAGTGTAAAACATGACATTTGTTGTTACGCACCCTCTGATCTGACTACTGCATATGCCAACATTTATGTCCTCCGTCTCTACGTACAAAGCAACACCAGCAATGTTGGGGTTGTCAAGTACCACAGTAACCACAGCTTTCACTAGTTCATCGTTGACAACTTTTAGACTGACATATGTATTCATGTTTGATCCTATTCCAAGTGTAAAAGGATATCTATAAGTCAACTTCAACTTATTATGCTCCCTGTCCAACCCCATTACAGTGTAAATTTTACTCAACAACTTCAGCAGTTTTGTACCATTATTAATAACAATTCCACCTTTGGGAGGACAATATCGATGGGACATTTTTACGTGAAAATTACAAGGAAAAGTTGTTAGTGGCAACAAGTTTTGATTCTAATAAGTAGTTGTTTCCCATTGAGTTTGTTATTGTGGAAGAGGAGAATCAGTCAAGTGGAATTTTTTTCCTACGTCACCTTCGGCGGATAGTTCTTAAACATTGACAAGAGATATGTTTAATTTTTGACAGGCACGTAGGAATCCTTTTTGCTGTGAACAAGGGAGATTTTGGGTGGCATGCACCACATGCTATTACAATCAATGTAGTACATTTTTCAGTGTGTAGTCACTGTCACTGCGTACTAGTGTCTGATTACGCTAACAAGTAATAGTATGTATTTAGACGTACTGCACAATTTTTTTTTTTCATTTTGCTAATCAACTCAAACATAAAGGTCACTATACACTACTGCACTGTTGGAAAATGTATTTATTTCAGACAATGAGAACCACTATAAAAACATAATATAGGGTGGTTCATATAAGTTGTATTACACATTATGTCTACTTCAAGAGCACGAGCAAGTGATACCAGCTGCAGGCATGAACCGGTATGATTATTACAAGAACGAGATGATGATTATAAGAGTGAGTGATTTTCTGATCCAAATGAGTATTATGCCAGACTCTGTCGAGAGTGGGCTTTTCGTGCTAATGAATCACAATCATTATGTACAGATTTGAGAGAACTTAGTATACCGGTGCCACTTAGACTTTTATTTACCATGCCACGAAGGAATAAAGTCAATTATGAAGCAACAGTTAAACGTGTACGAAAGGAGAATAATAGAATGATGTTGCGTGCGTAAGTGCCGATATTATATGCTCCAAGTAGCATCTGACATGGTGGCAACTGCATTTGGCATGGTGACAACTGCATTTGGCAAAGAGCTAACAGCTACTGAGCGATCTAATGTGTTGGCTAATAAACAATACCTATCAGATGAGTATATATCTGATAAAAATTAACAAATATAATTAGTGTCCACTGTATTAAGCATATAACGTTTATGTCTACGTTTTATTTACTTTAATCAATATTGTGACTTTATCACTTTATTCAGTGTGTTCTCATATCTCAACTTTTTCATTATCACATCCTGTCATTGTCAAATCAGTTCTAAACTTTGCAGTGTGATGTTTTATTTACTTTAATCTATCTCATGGCTTTATCAGTCTATGTAGTATGTTGTCACATCCCAGCTTTTTCATTATCATTTTGCATCACTATCAAATCAGCTCCAAACTTTGCAGTTTGATGTCCTTTCACTACAATTTTAAGTTGTCAAATAGAGCATATATATACTACCATTCACAATTGTGTAAATGCACAACCATAAAACAAAATGTATAGGAGCACATCACATGCAAGTTCTTCTTCACGCAATGACCAAAATAGTTCATCTTCAGGAAACAAACGTGAACACTCAACGGACAACTCAACATCGCTAACCAAAGTTCCTTTTATCGAATCATATACTAATTACAATGGTGTCACGTGGTATGGACGAAAGTGTGCATTTCGCAATGAGCCCATCGACCCTTATCACTCATTCGGACAAGTTGGACAAGTAATTGTTTGGCCTACAACTGATTATCCACCTCCAGGTGCTCATATTGAACTCATACCAAAATGGCGACAGTTATATGACAAACATTGTGACCATGAGGTATTTTGTCGTTGGCATGGAATTGCGATACCAAAGGCACGTTCTGTTGATATTTAAAATTCACAAAATGCAAACAATCATGACGAGGTCATATCAAGGTTTAAACGTGAAAATAATCAAATGCAGCGTTGTTTTGATCGTTTTCACGCACTTGACTATGCAAAAATAAAGTATTTTGATCCTGAATATGCCGAAATTGAAATTTTAGATGATCCGTTAATTGTTTCTGATCCTGAACTTTCTGATTTATTTGATTTGAACGATGATGTGTTTGACACTTTTATCATATTATGTTTATGTGTATTCAATAATCCTTTATGTTGTTTTGAATATCAACCACGTTGTTGACATCCTTTTTTTACATGTATTCGTTCTGAATAACTTATATTTTTTCACAGCTTAATAAACATTAATATCGACATGATCAACATTACAAATAAAATTTTATTTTTATTTTATGTATGCGTTTTTAATTATATGATAAAATTAAATTTAATTATATGTATACATTTTCAATTTTTAAAGTTTGATATGCTAAAAAATATAAGTATTTTTGAATTATCAAAATTTATTTATTGAATATAATTAAATTTTTAAATAAATAAATAAAAGTCATCCTCTCATAAAGAGGGGGAGCAAAATATTTTAAGTATTATTGTTAGGGAAAAAAATGTCAGTAGAATAAAAGAAATCTATGTATTTTTAAATTTTTTAAATTTATTTATTGAATGTAATTAAATGTTTAAATTAAAAAAAAAAATTCATCCTCTTAAAGAGATAGGGAGCAAAACAGTTTTAGGTATCATTTTTAAGGAGAAAAACATCAGTAGGACAAACGAAATTTATGTATTTTTAAAAAATCAAAATTTATTTATTAAATAAACATTTAACATTTTACTCATAAAAAAAATGGCAGAAAATCTATCACTAAAAAAAAATTTAGGTATTATGGTACAGTGACTCATTAGCAGTTAAAAGATCTTGTTTGAAGCGGGTTTGAAGGAATATTCATTTGTATTTGGTTCACTGTCATTCTTAACGATCGGTATTCGATATTTTAAAATATCATTGTAAGTCGAAAAAAAAATTAGGATCATATTAAAATTGATTAGAAATTATATTTATTTGATGCCTTTATAATATTTTATAAATAAAATAGGGTAAATTTGATACTTAGTCCTGAATTTTACCTAGAATTTGAATTTAATCTGTGAACTTTCACTTATCTTATTTTAGTCCTTCAACTATCAATTTTGTTACAATTAAGTGTTTTTATTTATTTTCATCATTAGATCAATGCTGAAATCAATCAAATTGGGCTAACTTCCAGTGATATGACGATGAAAATTAATGGAATGATTTAATTGAAATAAAATTGATAATTAATGGATTAAATTAAAATAATTAAAATTTTAGGGACTAAATTAAAACCTGAAAGAAAATTTAAGGGCAGTTATGATAAATACCCAAACAAATATTAATTTATTTATTTATTCAAGCATTAGATATTTTGGTATTTGGTATTTGTCGGTGGAGTGATGTCCTTACGAGTTAAAATAATTGGTTGGTGGAGTGATGTCCTTAAAAGTTAAATAATTGGATGGTCAAAGGGCGCTTGAATTACCCATTTAGAAGGCGTCAATTAGTCTGACGTCTCTTAACTGACATTTTTCAGCACTTAACTAGGTCCACTATTGTGTTAAAAATAATAATTGAACTGACTTTTTAGGATAAAAACGTGAAACTAACTCACGTCTTTAACCTAAAAATATCTATCTATTTAACGTTTTTAAAATTGTATAGGTTTGAAAAATATTTTCAAATCAACCCTCTTTTGTGCATATTTTCTCAAACCTGCTTGGGTTGGGTCAAAAGCTCCTTTCCACTCACATGAATTTCATCAAACTCCCATACTTGGCTTTTAAAAAACTATTCATTGCAGGCCAAAAGCGGGTTTAAAAGTCCAAACAAAACACGGAAATAAGTGATCCATCAAACTATTTTTCTCGGGTTGGGTTATTCTTACCCCTTAAATCTCTTTTACCATCTCATTTAATCCTCATACGTCAAACTACTAAATTCACTCATCTATACTCGCCCTTTTAGTTATTAAGTTCACCTCATTTATGTTTATGCAGTTAAACTATTAATTATATGTCAAAGAAATCAAAACAAAAATAGTAATTAGAGCAAATTTTGAAATTCTAAGGTGATTTATATTATTTTGAGATATTTTAATATATTTTCACTAATGTCTTTGAAATATTTTTAAATCTTTTAAGATATTTTGGTATATTTCGACTAAAATTTTAAAAATAATTATTAATTTTTATTCTGCATTTAAAATATTTTCATACCAAAATAATACATCAAAACAAAATTTTGATTATTGCCTATATAGTAGACTGAAATAAAATTAAATGAATTTAGTTTTTAATTAGTGAATATAGATGGGGTGGATTTAATAACTAATGGGATGGGTATAAATGAGGTGAATTTAATAGTTTAAAGTAAGAGGAATAAATGGGATTGAAAATGAGATTTAAGGGGTGAGAATAGCCCCACCTATTTTTCTTAAAACCCCCCCTTCCAAACCTGATAAACAAACAAGCCCAAATTTACTGATCATATTCACAATTATCCTCGGGATTAAAAGTGGGCTTCAACATTGAACCTTATCCCCCGTCAACGTAGCCGCAACAATGGAGTGAATCGATAAATTGTTTCATTAATTTCATGTGTCAATGATTATATTTAGCACTGTAGTATTGCATCCCTTGGTATATATAAACGTGATCATAAAGCTATATCAGAGTTACTTTTTATATGAACTGTTATATCACAATCAAACGTTCAATAATCATTACTGAAAAAACAATCAACTACAAAATCTTACTCAAATTCATTCGTACGTAAATAAATAAGAAAACTATATATTAAATCATATTATCAAAAAAAATCTTTTAAACCAAAAAAAGAAAAAAAATCTACGCCAAGTGTTTGACTTAAACTTCAAGAAGAACAAGATCAAGAGTAGAAAAGAAACAGTTTATCATATGAAACTCTGACAAGGACACATAATTTTAAGCTTAAGAAAACTTAGCCGTAGCCAGCCTTGCATGAGAAATTCTATCAATTGCGGAACGGTTTCAATAAATGGGGAGAGAGAGACAGAGAAAGATTACATGAAGGTTTCAGTAACTAATAAACAAGAAAAGCTGAACGAGGCCAGAGACTAGGTGTTTGAGTTTCCACATAACCCCTTCTCTCTTGTTTACTAGACATGATCATTTGACTCAAACCTCACAGAAACGGATTTTCCTTTCCGGGCAAAGACGAACTAAAAACTAGAATCAAACCTAATGTCAATCCAGAGCCAAATGGCATCGAATAATGAAATTTGTTGTTACTATCAACCGGTGTTTTGCATAGATTTCATGCAAAATCTCTCTCTCTCTCTATCCCCCAAAATTATCATTGAAGAAAAAGATCAAGAAATAACAGTAGCACGAAGCAAATGGAGGCGAATAATTTGAAAGGGATGAAACCTGGTCCGATACATTCACTTATCATTATGAGCTCTAATAAATGAATCGAGCCAGCTAACATTCCCCTCAAACCCTCCAACCTTACTGCTTCTAAGATCATAATCCACAAAGAGATCGTATTTCCACTCTCTAATGCCCTCGTCCACAAGCTTTTTTGTAGGGAGTAGAGGGAGGAGAGCTCATAGATGGCCATTGCCTACTTCAAAACCCTGGGCCGGACTTACTGATTTATAGTTCGATGTAAGAGGTTGTTACGCCCTCATTTGATGATATCCCAAACAAGAAGTTCTGTTTTGGGTCACGCATCTTGTAGTGCGTGTTCCACAACCTCTTTTGAAAAGAAAAGGATAGAAAGGGAAGAAAAAGAAATATGAAAAAAAATAAGATAAAATGTTTACCAATGAAAATCGATTCATAAATGATACATCTTTGTTCCTCCTCCCTTTTTTAAATTAAAAAAAATGAATTAGACTTATCTCATATTCCCTCCTTGAATGTAATAAAGTGTCCATGGGTGACAAAACAATCATATACATTATTCGATTATATATGAGTTGCAACAATTTGAAATGTACATCAAATATATTTATCAAAAATAGTGATGACTAGTTACACTAAATAAATAAATAAATATTGGAAAAAGTCTAGAGAAGAAGTCACAAACAATTTTTGTAACTGCATTTGGGTGTTGGGCATCTAAAAAGTATTCTAATCAAAGAGTCCATAATCGATATTTTTAATAACGTATTCCTATTTTTTTTTTCTTGTGATCTTTAATCATCTACATGAATTTAAAGTTAGGAGATATCAATCCATTCCCAACTTCTAAATTTGTTCGATTAGATTCTTTGTAGAGTTATTAATTGTGGGCAAAACTTGGAGATTTTCTCATGCTCCACCATAGTTGTGATACATTGCACAACATCACAGCATCTAGTCAACACAACTATGTGATATGATAAGTTTTTTATGATTTTGAGTACTTAATATAACTAAAAATATGACACTGTTGCTATACATATACGTTAAATATGGACATATCGCACTTAGTTTTGTCAAACCTTCCCATGAAACGCCTAAGATTGACTCAATTTTAAAGTATACCACAGAGGTTCTAGAATAGTTACATGCTTTCCCTAAGAAAATGAAGCGTAAATGTACTATATGTACACATACAACCTTTTTTTTCCTTTTGGAAATGAATAATGGTGTATTCTCTCTAATTCTGTAGTTGCATTGTGCCATGATCTCGTAAGTTCTAAATGAATAAATTGCTTCTTAGTGCAATATCTTCATGAGCAAATCCACAATCAAATATATATAATTTGAAGACATCAATATTTTCGATAGTTGTACTCTCTCTCTCTCTCTCGCCCTCTCTTACTTGCACTTATTCATGTGCACGTTAGATTGTGTTATCACTGAATTTTAACTAGATAAATTCCTTTTGTTGGTGTATTAATGTTTCCTACATATAGAGATATGTTTGACATAAGTGGACTTTACTTAAATTTCATTATCCGTAGGATCAATAGAAACAACAAATCCCTTAAACTAGAAAATCTGAAATAATGACCTATTTGTCAACTTCACATAAATTTTCTTGAAATTACAAACTCTGCAATGATGACTAGTGATCAACTAGACAATAGATAAAGTGGCCAAAAACAAAAACAAAAGGTAAAGGTGTTGTTTCTCGATGAAATTTTTGACCTATGATCAAGTGTAAATGGTAAAATGATAGTCAGGTACTTGTCGATACACGCATATAAGTTGAAAATAAACGAGAAAGGGAAAAGGTGTCTGAAGCAAAAAGAGAGTATCATTGTTTTTTTTTTTTTCTGTTTTTTTGGAAAGTAAAGTTCTATCAATTGTAAAAAAGACAATGTACATAAGGAATCTGATGGAAGAAAAAACAAAACATCTTGACTCTATGGCATAGAATTCAGAGGGAAGTTAAAGCCTTGAGCTAAAACTTCCCACTAAATCCCTGCCATCGGAGTCAATACACAAAAAAGGATAATGCAAAACAACTGCCTAGCCAAGACAGCCTGATGGGAGCCTCCATTTGTGCAGCAGTTGAAGGTTGGAAGCTGATGGGTCAAACCCAAGAGCCCAACTCATGTTATAAATTCAGTCTGAATAAAAAATCTCATTAGATAAGGTCCAATGGGTCCAGCCTAAAAGTGGTCCACGCCCAGTCAAACTCATCAGGGTTCGAGGGACTACATCACCAAGGGAGTAGGTAGGGTCATCCCAAAGGCCTCATCTAAGCTACTTTGGAGTAAGGGTCATCCAAGAGTCTCATACACGCCGTCTTGGAAGAAGTCAACCGCCATGTCATTTTTTGATCGGATTTTATGGGGAGTGCCGTAACTGTCCCATCCGTTGAGAAGATGGTGTCAGCTCCACCAATTTAGTATTTTAGTTACTGATAAGCCGCCTCAATCTATTAGGAGGTGACTATAAATTGTAAATTCTACCAATATTTTGGGAGCATCTCACACAATCAAGCATATCCGCTATCACTTTCATCTCTTTCTCATTACTTGTATCTCTCTGCTCTCCTTACACTCTTCAAAATAATAAAATACCCAGGCCGCCCTAGCCCTTCATAGTGGACTTAGGTCACATTGACCGAACCACTCTACATCTTTGTCTTTCTTGAGCTACTCTCTCCACTTAATTACTGCATTAATTGCTATTCACTTGACAGGTAGTGCATAAAACTAATTTGTGCATCATCAATTTGGCGTCGTCTGTGAGAATTGACAAAATTCTCGCTTGATCACTTTTCTTGCTATACCTATGGCGATCACCACCAGATCCATGAATCAACCCAAAGATAATCCACCACGAGAGAAGGAGGTTACCCCTCCACCAACCAATCTTATTCCGAATGCACAGCAGATACTGAAAACAATGCAGCAGCTCGTGATTCAGAATCAACAGATCTAGCAACTAATACTCACTGGACAAGAAGGAGGAGCACAGTCTAAAGACCTCAAGCCAAAGGGGCTCCACGCCTTGGTGTCAAAGAGCACCCCATTTGGGCGCCCCATACAAGGGAGTCTCGCACCAAAACCATGAGGGACCTCCACCTCCTCCTCAAGCTCCCTCTTCTCATGGTGGAGGCCCTCATTTTCAAGAGAATGAGGGTGAAAACCAAAGCATGGAACATGAGAGCCAATTTCATGACAATTTCAAATTTAAAGGAGCCCCCAGTCACTGGATGAAAAAATCAAAAAGGTGTAGAATTAACTGGGCGACGTCTTCAACGCCATGAAGGCACAAGGACCAGAAATTGTGGAGTACTTCGTAAGGCGAACTGACACACCTTTTGTTCCAGATGTGGCAAACTACCCTTTTCCCCAAAAGTTTAAAATGTCATCCGTCAAAACCTTTGACGGCACAAAAGACCCACTTGATCACCTTGAAACTTACAAGTTGTTGATGCAGTTGCACAATGTTCCTGACGAAATTATGTGTAAGGCTTTCTCAACTACCTTGAAAGGATCTGCCTGACAGTGGTTTGCCAAACTCATCCCAACCTCTATAGGCTCCTTTTTCGAACCAAGTAGATCATTTGTGGCACAGTTCATTTGCGAACCCCACCAGCAGAAGCCTGCCACCCATCTGCTCAGCGTAAAATAAGACCGAGATGAGAGTCTGAGGAGTTACCTCACTCTTTTTGACGAGGAGGTCCTCCAAATCAAGTAACGTCAAAAGCTTGGCCTATCTCTACTCTACTCTCAAGCAGGTAGTCTATACATTTAGCATGTCGACTCTCTCACGAGTCGCTAAAAGCTTGGCCTCAAAAAATGTAACTCTCTCACAAGAAACCCTCAAATTATGTCTTTGTTCTTATGCAAGCAGTCTCACAGTCAGCCTACCTCCAGCTTGTCAACTCTCTCACGATCGCTAGAAACTCGATCTTAAGAGTAACAGCTCTCTCACGAGCAACCTCAAACTCTGTATTTACTCTCACGCAAGCAACCTTTATTTCTCTACAGGACGATGTGTCTACCCCTCTCTCCAGTTAATCATGTTAGATATTTTGATATTCGAGTGACATTATTTTTTTCCATCTCTAAGCACACTCTTGAAACTCAAGCCGTCTACAACTTGAGGGACTACATTAGATTAATGTCAACAATCAGGCATCATCCTTTTTGCGGCCATTCGGAACCGCCGCCTCGTTGTCACAGCTCTCTCGCACTTAACACTTAGCACAAACAAGGCATGCATGTTCCCAACACTAAGGATTTGGCACCTGCTCCTGGCACTAGCCTCATAGCGCCCCCTCTTAGTGCCTTACCTCTTGGCACCCAGTTCCTGGCGCGCCCCCTCGTGGCACCTAACTCTCGACGTCCCTACCTCCTGCACCTGCACAGCCCTATGCCTAGCATCCATCGTTGTTGTTCTTGGCTCGCCCAACATCGAAGATCTCGCCAGTACCGCCCATTCACCAGCGAACTCACCAGGCCATGCCTAGCGCCAGATGATGCCACTGTGTGCTCCCTTAGCCAAGCCTAGCCCACGGCGATGCCCTCTCCATGATCAGCACACCCACCAGTCGATGCCCGCAACATCTCACCTTCAACGTCCTAGATCGCCTCACCTAGCGGCGCCCATGGCACCTCGCCCTTAGTTGTGCCCATGTTGCCTCGCCCATGGCGTCTTTGCCCATTCTCGAGGCCTAGCTGTGCCTTTAACGCCTCACCACCGGAGCCCACTTGTACCCCCTTGTCGCCCTCGACACCCATGGAGCACCTAGGCTCGCCAACACTCGCTGCCTCGCCAACACCAACCTGCACGCCAACTTCGACGTCAATTGCTCCATCGGTGCCTACCTCCTCTCCAATGACAATGACTTCTTGTATCTCCCCTCCTTCATCTAACAGCGGTCTCCAGTCACCTAGCTCATAGGTAACCTCCCTGGCCACACTCAACTTACTACCACTCATGGTCATTACCCATATCAAAAAAGAAAATGGGTCATCAGTCAAAAGGAGTCTCTGTTAGCTAGAATTCAAATTCAACCAAATGCCCTCTTCTCCAAATTTCATTGGACATAGGGCATTGGGGAAAAATAATGGGTCAGGCCCAAGTCATGTTATTAGTCTAGTCTGAATAAAGAATCTAGCTAGATAAGATCCAATGGGTCCAACCCAAAAGAGGTTCATGCCCAGTTAAGCTCATCAAGGTTCAAGGGGCTCCATCACTAAGGGAGTAGGTAGGGTCATCCCAAGAGCCTCATCCAAGCCACCTTGGAATGAGGTTCATCTCAAGAGCCTCATCTAAGCCACCTTGGAGTAAGCATCATCCCAAGAGACTCATTCAAGCCACCTTGAAGTAAAGGTCATCCAAGAGTCTCATCCACGCCACCTTGGAAGAAGTCAACCACCACGTCATCTTTTGACTGAATCTTATAGAGAGCACCGTAATTGCCTCATCCATTAAGAAGATGGCGTCAGTTCCACCAAATTAGTCTTTTAGTTACTAATAAGTTACCTCAATCTGTTAGGAGACGACTATAAATTGTAAGTCCTGTCAATATTTGGGTGGCATCTCACACAATCAAGCACATCTGTTATCACTCTCATCTCTCTCTCATTACTTGTATCTCTCTATTCTCCTCATACTCCTCAAAGTAATAAAATACTCAGACCACCCTAACCCTTCATAATGGATGTAGGTCACGTTGACCGAACCACTCTACATCTTTGTCTTTCTTGAGTTACTCTCTCTACTTTATTACAGCATTAATTGCTATTCACTTGACAGGTGGTGCATAAAACTAATTTGTACATCATCAAAAGCAAAGCGTGGGAACTTGAGGGAGATCAATATGTTCCTGATGATTTGTTGAATCATGTTGAACACGGTGATAGGGTTCCTATATTGATTTGTAAATCTTATTTTATTCCTTTCATTCCAAAGATTATGGACTGTGGAGGCAAGACAAAGTTTGTAAATCGCATTCTTCATCTCCTTGCCCTTCCAGCTGATAGCAGCCCAACCAATAAACTCCATCCAGGGTTTAGGTTGCCACAACTAGCCCGTGAATGACAAAACAGAGCTCTAGACACTACTTGAGTAAGAGCATTCAAAAAACAAATTGGAGTGAGATTCCATTCCAGCATGACAAAGAACATTTCCAATTCCCAAATGAGCTACAAAGGTTTGCATTCTGTTTAGAGTGCTCAATCTTGATTTTATAGCTAGCCACAGAGTAAAAGCCATTATAGGACTGTTTTTTCCCAAACAGACCAGTTTTTTCCAAGCAACGTGAGGGCTTTTAATCCTCATATGATCCAAGTAGATGAAGTGATGAAAATCTGATTGGCTATGATATTCCACTTGACAACAGCTTCAATGGATTGGTTAGGGGAATAGCAAGACATAGAATTAAAAATGGATTAAGGAAGGGGGAAACCAGAACGGGACGAATTGTATTTGAACCTAAGTATTCCCTAAGTATTCCCTAAACTTAAACCTAAGTATTCCCTCGTTCTCAATAAACCCCATTTTTTATAGGTCCTTGTAAACTAAAAATACACTCAATTAATATATGAGCAAAGTCAAACAAAAAATTTTTGATTCTTTCAAATTTTATATAATAATTTATAAAGAAAAGAAAGAAATTTACAGTTTCTTCTCACAATGAATATTAAGCATGTTTATTGAACTCATTCATAATTTATACTATAATACATTGATTAATTTTTAAAATTTGTACCAAAAAAATATTCAAATTTAAATCACCAACATAGAGTATGGTATGACTATAATTCTGAAATCAATATAGAATTCTCATCAATTTCGATTATTGATTTTAAATTATAAAAGATATTATTATTGATTAAAAGAATAATAAAATAATAAAAAATTATGAGAAAATTTTCTTTTTATTGATTGGAAAGTGTTGTTACCATATCGTCAAGTTTGTTTTATGTGATGATTCACGCGTGGGGTAGACAACTGGGATTGGTTGATCACATGGTAATCGAGAATTAATCAATGCATGTTGTACATATAGCAACAACTTTTTTATTGGTGTGCTAATTATTATGGGTCCCAATTAGAGGAGACAAGACTACATTGATGTACGTGAAGCTATCAAACTTCTTCTCCCTCTTCCTCAGTTGTGATGATACACAAGATGTGGGTTCCAACCAATGCAATAATGCATTAATGATAAGATAAGGAGAAAGGGGGAGAGACTATGAGACTGTTGAAGACACAATAGTATTTGGGGGTATAATTTTTAAAGTTAAATTATATTTTTTTGAAGTAGAAATTATAATTAAAAATGATAAAAATTATAATTTTTAAAAATAAAATTGGTCTACAATAGAGTGACAAGTCAAGGTTCAATTTCTCTTTCCGGCTCCCATCCTCCCCCCTTTAAGAGTAAAAATATCGTTGTCAATCAATATATATATATATATATATATATATGCCCTAAAATCCACCCAATAAGGCATTAATTATCTATAAACATTGAATCATAAGAGCATGCTAAAATATCATTAAATAAATAAAATCATTCATCATCCAATATCTAATTAGATAAATCCCCAAAGAAAATATAAATAAATCCTTAACATAAATAAACCATCAAATCTAAACTTCATAGACTAAAAATCATTCTCAACTTTTACATCTAGCATCATGATCCACCTCAACATCCCAATGAAAAGAATTAAGTCATAGTTTGTAAAATAATATATATAATTTTGAAACTAAACAGTGAGAATTAATGAGATCTCAAGTTTACGTGCCAACAGGAAAGTTCATAAACGAGTAGAATCAATTCCCAAAATAATAGATAATCAACACATTTATATCTTATGTACACAGGTAGCTTGCATGAAATTACACAACAAACATATCTGGTCCACACCACAATCACAAACCAACAAATTAATTCTCATAGAGCCATAAAACATTAGGAAAGGCATATATCGACGCACCAACAATGATGAATTCTGCCGAGAATTGATATACTAACCCCCAACCTTGATAACCGTAAATGAATAATGGTTTGGTCCTCGCAAGGTATCAACCCCATTACGAGTGATAGAAAAATTTTGAACCCCTCAAAGTGAGAAACAACATCTAAACACTCTATGATATAGGTTTGAGTGCAATTCACGTTTATCGTACCCGTGCATACAAAAGATAATTTTCAAAAAAAATTATAAAATTCAACTACAATCAAAAATCATATATCTATAACTTTTTCCAGAGGAATAATTCAAGAAAACATCTTTGAATTAATAGTAATCAAGAACTAAAGTTTTGGTAATCAAGACATTAAATTTTGATATAAAATATGTGTAAATTAGGTTATAAATCAATAGCTAGGGTTTTTCAATCAAGAACATATGATTTTTGGATGTAAAACATATATTTTGATATAAATAATATGTTTATTCAAGAATTTATGAGTCAAGAACTAGATTTTTAAATTAAGAACGGATAGATCTTAAAAGTAAGTCATGTATTTTGTTCAAGAAATAAATCATGGATTCAAACGAATATAAAAACATTGTAAATCAATTATTTATATCATAATAAGGATGAAAAAGTTATATTATATAACCCTAATCATCAATGAATGAATGTGAGAAAGAACCCTTATCTTAATTCGTTAATTCTTGATTCTAACCTGTTTTGTTGTGATTACAACCCGTTAATCCTTCAAGAGCCTGTTCTTCCTCGTTTTCTTCTTCTCAAAATTTCCTAGACTTTTTGTGGTTGAAAAATAAGTAAAGACACTTTAGATTATGGCCCCATGATATTTATAAGCTGAAAAACAAAAAATTCCAGTCCGAATGCGATTGACAGTCTGCCCACGACTTCCAACTCAATTTTAACCTTGTTAGATGTTGATTCACAAAATTTTTGTGAAATACACTTTTGTAGCTCTTGAAGTCTAATTTCTACCCAAAACCTCTCCAAAATTGGTTTGAACTCCTAAATACTTCCAAACTTTGAATACACCCATAGAACCTCTCCCAAGGTTTTTCAACCTTGTAGATTCAATGAAAACTTTATTTCGATGTAAAAACTTTTATAAAATTACTTAGCCACTCATCTCGAGTTTAAACATTTCCAAAATGTAATTTAAGCCGAAAGTCAATACATTTGAAAGTCAAACTTCATGATCAATCTTTCTCCGATGATTCTAAGTTTTTACCGTTATTTTATTCATCCTAGGAGGACTCTTAAGATAATATTACCCTTATTTAATTTTAATACGGGGCCATATATTTATTACGTTGTTTTTTCATGAAAATACATTTTCAAATACACTTTTACACATAAAAATATGTTTTGAAAACATTTGCAATAGAATTCTAGTTGGAAATATATTTTTAAAATATGATTTTACAATAAAAAGCATGGATTTAAAAGATGTTTTTATGAAAAGAATGGTGATATTATGAATAATTTGGGTGGAAAAATTACAAAAAAAAAAAAAAAAAAACGGTAGAAATAGAATTGATTACGTTTATGTGCATGCTAAATGTACTACATCATTGAAGAGTGAGATCCACTGTGATATTTTTTTTTGCAAGTGCTAATCACCTACCATATATAGTTAGAGGAAGCACTTATAAACGTATAGGTTATTGATCTATTTTAGGAAAACAAATTAAAGGAAAGAATTTTGATCCATAATTTGGTGTAAAAATTTGATAAGTGTAGCATTAAAATTTTTTATTTTTGCCACACACCAAATAGTACACCAAACTTTATACCAAATAAATTAAAAATACTCCCCCAAATTAGAATAATGTTATGATGACCCCTAAAGTAAAGCAATATTATAACAACTCTGTACTAACCTAAGCAAAACATTTCTAATGGGCTTTCAAATTTCCTTATTTCTCAGCTTCGATAGTTTATTGTACTTTTTAATCCTCCAATTCGAAGGGCCTATTACACATATATACTTTAAGCAATTAATTATATTTTTACTCAATTTCACGCAATAATAAATATATCCTATAATCAAGTCGAATTTGTTAAGTTTGAGACTGTTTAATACTAATTAAGTTGTGACTGGCCAAACTCGAGCTTGAGCTCAATTGGAGAACATAAATTCTTACTTAAGTTTAGTTTGACAAAAAACCTTGGGAGCATTCAAGTTAAACCCGAGTTTAATTTCACAGCAAAACTATTTAAAAATTTAAACACTAGAACTTGATCTCAAGCTTAATTGGAGCTATTATTGAGAATAAGTTTAAAAATTTTCATCTATTGAATAGAAGGTGTTTGGCAACAGAATAAGAACTATTTGTATACAATAATCTATTTAAACCAAGCCACGCATTACTCAAATTCAATTTGTTTACAAAACAAACTCACAAATTTAGTTAGATTTAATTCATTTTGCAATGTCTGAAAGCACCAAAACCGAGTCAAACCCAAACTGTCCGAATTGTTTAATAGCTTTGTTTGCATGTTGCCAACAGTGGTAGAGCCATAATTCGCCATGCTACAATATACTTTAGGGAAGGAAGGGTCGCATCCACATGATATTGTGATAAACAACTTCATGTGCTGCACCATAAAATCAAATTCTGGCAGCATTTAACAAAGGAATTGCATATCCCCAAAAAGACTATCAATGGACCGTATTATGCTAGATTTATATTGTGTCTAAGTCAAATTTGTATTATGTCTAAGGCATGTCGTGTTGTGTCATATATTAACGTATAACCAAGTTAATCTGTCATTTTACCACCCCAATCAGCTAAGCTCAACCCAAACTTGTTATCTCCGTGTCAAACAAGCCTTGTCCCAAGAGCAGCATCCCCATAATCGAGTCACATAAATATTTAGGGGTGTCTATGGGCTGACTCAGGTTAGGCTCGTAAAATCTTTTTTGAGGTGGGTCTGGGTAAAATAAACTCAAGTCTTTATTCAGGCGAGTTATCAGGCAGGCGGGCGGGCTAAACTTCGAGTAAGGATCAGCTACATACAGCCTAGCCTGCCACTCATTGGACGACCTTACGGGCAGATCTATTGAGCGGGCCTTTGTATATATATACAATTTCAAATAAAACAATTTTAACTTAATATTTTTATAAATTATAATTTTGAATTAAAAATAAAGTCAAAATAAACAAATAAATAAACAATAAATAATTTTATTTATGAATAGAAAAAGAACTTCATCACAATAGAATAAACACATTTCAACTAGGTTCAAATATTGCCACAAAACTTTCAAAGTTTCAGTGGTTAAATTTTTTTTAAGTGAAAATTGAAGTTAAATCCTCTTTAGGAAACTTTTAATAAGTTCAATCTATACATAAACTTATTTGACATCCACAATTTTTTACAAACTAAAAAATGATCTTCGTAAAGAAAAAGACATATTTATTGTAAAGATTAACAGATTTGACTGGTATTCCCCCACGCCACTCCCATCTTTTTCTTCCTTTTTCTCTCTCTTATATATATTTATATCTATACTTTCCATTTTTTCAAACAATTGGGTTCTCATATCTATTTATATCCATTTTTTTTAAAAAAAACAATTGGATGAAAGAATAAACGGGTTGGTAGGCAAACTCTTGGGCCAAATTTTTGTGGACAGGCTCATGGGCCAAGAAATAAGTTTAAGGGCAAGCCTGAGTCTACTCAAGCTTGTGCTTGGGCTTGCACTTGGACTTGGGCTAGGGCTCAAACTTGGGTAAGCTTATCAAGCTTTGGGCTTTTTTTGGGCCGGATAACAGGACCCAGCCCATAGACACCCTAGAAATTTTGGCATTAACGTTTTCATCTCCACACAGATCACAAAAGATGCACAAACAATAGTTTCCCACTTGGAGGAATTCTTTTTGCACTCCAAAACAAGACTTGAGTTCGATATTTCATACTCAATCCTGACTCTGAACTTGAAAGCACATATATATACAAGCAGTTAATTCGGTCTTTCTCGGCTGCCCATCTACAGAAAGCATAGAAGTAATCACCGAATATGCGTATCATAAATCCTTTCCACAAAATAAATGTCACATGGAAAAGATCGTTTATGCAAATTTGGCTAATAATCCAAACATGTAGCAATCAAACAGTAGCAACCATAAGATAGACAAAGCAACAAGTCGGGAGCCTACTGCTAGGTGTACATGCCCCCCCCCCCCCCCCCAACAAACCTTCCAAGTTATAGAAATGCGTCTTTTTCCAGCAGCTTCAGCACATCGTGTTGGTTGTTTAATTTTGCAACATCGATGGGTGTCTTCCCGTCCATGTTCTGCAGAGTGCTGTAACAAGAAAATGCCAAAGAAGGGGAGAAAAAGGAATGAGTAATAAAACCTGCAAGAGGCAAATAATTGTTGACAGGACAGCCGTTGACTTACACAGCAGCGCCATTCTCCAGCAGAAGTGCTACACACTCTTTCCTTCCATAACCAGCTGCATAATGAAGGGCGGTGTTCTTGTTCTTATCCAAAGCATCCACCCGTGCCCCAGCCTCAAGAAGGACCTGGGCGCACTTGACCTGGAATGGAACAACGTGCATTTACTTAGTTCCTAATAAAGAAGCTAGAAGTCTTGGGGAGCTTCTGCTAAGAAAAAGTTCGACAAGCTGCTGCTTAGCCTATATTTTGATGGGAGGAAAAACAAACCGCATGAAGCTTGATAAACAAACAAAATTGCAATTATGTTATTTAATGGGCAATCAAATATCACTGCAAATGCCAAGAGGCCCAAGACTAAAGCTAGTTTCTTAAAGCCCCATCTAGAACACAAAACACCAGCAAAAACAGAATTGCTTCTTTGTCTTTGTTTTTAATGAACTAAATAATAGAGAATGAGAGAACAGAAAATGAGAGCCCATCAAAGTTGATGACAAACAAGTTGGGAAGGCAACACCTTGACAAACTAAACAGAAACTAAGCAACAGGGATATTATAAAGCTCGGTCCAACTAGCCAAAGGAGAAAGGGAAAAAAGAAAGAAAAAGAATAATGACCTTATGGGAAAGGAATTTTACATTAAAAAAATAAAATAAAAGAGGAGGAGGAGGAGGAGGAATAAAGAATATTATGTGGGACACATCAAGCAAAGGATTGAGGCCCATTCAGAATTCTGCACAGTGAAGTAAACACCCCTCTAATGGGACTTTGGAGATTATTGTGTTGACAGTCTATCAGCTCAAAAAAAATCTGTCAATCCAATTGACTAAGTAGAATCCTTTGCCCAAGAATATAGTACATGATGTATCCTAGGGGAAAAAAGATAACAGAGGTATAAAAGGAGTTCACTTCAGGTGACAATTGTACCTCACCATATCCACATGCAAAATGCAATCCTGTCCTTCCCTCTGAATCTTCCTCATCTTTATTAGCACCAGAGCCTAGTGCGTTCTTCAATCCCTATTCATTAGATATAGTAAAACTTTCATTCAATACAAGGATTTATTTTTTAGACAAAAAATTACCAAGCATATCAACTGAACATGGTCTCAATGTATTTTACAAACTCACTTAAGCTCAACATAAAAGGACTATACCAGGGAAGTTACAGAGTTCAGCAATTTGAATTTTGGGTGAAAATATAACTCAAGGTTGAGACCATACATTAACCGAGACAGGTGCAAATTTAAGAGAGAGGTATGCAATTACTACAGCAGTCTTGTAGAAAGCTACAACAAAAAAAATCTCCACAAGAAAACCAGAAACACGAATAACTACCGATTTTTTGCATACAAACTGCAAATTTCTGGAAAATATTACCCATGTTTCAATTAAATCCAGTTTCTAGGAAAATTCCTGCTTGTCAATGCACCATCCATTATTCCCCAAGGTATTGGTAGCCTTAACCCCAGACAAAGTAACATACGAAATTTGTCCACACATCCACAACTTCAAAGTATCCTTGAAGTCAATAGTTCCAAATATCTGCTTCTACGGTGTAATGTGTTAACAGATTTGAATAAATAATTTATGGCTAAAGAAAATATATCACGGTGAGATTCGAACACATATCTCTTATCATAAAGGCAAACGCCATTCCAATTAGATGTGATCACATCATTATATTATAATTTTCGTATACTATGATTTGTCATTAATATATTTTATTTTCTTTCATATATTCATTTGCTTAACATCATTTTTGTAATTTGTGCCGAAGTTTACAACTCGGTTCAATTCATTTCACAATTATTGAATCTGGGATTCCAATTAAAGATAGAATTCTATATTGGACATAGTTAGAACAACAAAATGATAGCTCGTTTCTTTAGATTAAAAACTAAACAGGTTTTGGAAACAGATCAGAAAATGATCATACTAAGAAAACAAGGCCCACAAACAAATAGCACCTAGGAGGAGCAAAACAGAAAGACTTAATTAATGTACCTCGACATCGCCCACACTAGCAGTATTATGAACAATGGATTCATCATCATTCCCCTCATCTGTCTCATCAGGCACAGAATTTTCAGCAGAAGCGGCAGCATCTCCTGCAGCAGCAAGACCCATTGCTTCACCCAACTTCTGCAGAACATCTTTATCATTCCAGTACCTAAACAGCACAAACAAATTCTAAAAAATGTCATATTTCAAGCAACTTTGTGTAGCCTTTCGATCATGTACCAGACAAAGACTGGTTCGATAAGAGGTGGTCCTCAGCATACATTCACTTGATTTTCATAGGGTAGGAAAAATTTATAGCGACATCTGGACATGCATAAACAGAAAAAAAAAAATTAACAAAATACAAGAAGCTCACCAATTGAGGAGGGGGGAGGAACCTTGCTGTCCAAAATCATATACAAGTCTTGGTTATCCCACTTTTATGTTTGCCCGAGTTTTATTTTACCTAGTAAACCTAGTAACCTTTGGGAATTGTTAGAGCATCTAACTCAAAAACCAATTGGCAATGAGTGGAGAGGGTCATTCACTTTAAACCAACCTTGAGTGATCCTAATCATTCAATGTAAGATACAAACTTTCTTTATACTCTCCCTCACGTGAGACCCGAACTCGCACGTGAACAACAAATATGCATTCTGATAGTATGGTAGAGCATTTAACTCAAAACTAATTGGCAATGAGTGGACAAGTTATTTCACTATAGAAACTAACCTTGAGTAGCCTTAATCATTTGAAGTGACATACAAACTTTATTTTTAAAGGAACAATTTGTTCATAGAGGAAGTGAAACAATGCCAAAAATGGCCTGACATAGTATATATTAATAGTATAGCAATAAAACAGAACAAACCCAATTAATATTACATTGTTCTTAAAATGTGCCAAAATAAACTAAAGACATATGCTAGAATTCATATGTAAGTTACAAGTTAATGGGACTTTGTTAAAGTGTAATGCAATTTGAAATGTGAGTTCTAGAACAGAATGCCCAAAGATATTTATGATTTGCAATAACTCAGAGTGAACACAAATTTAACACCCTATATCATACAATATTAATACTTTTACAAGGCTACATATATATATATATATGAAATAACAATAACCCCGTGCTTGTAGATACTTTGCAATACCAAAAATCGAACATTGATCGTACAATATTTATATTATAAATAGCAATCTAGTTTTCCTTTCCTTTTCTTCAATTACGCAATCTAAAATTAAAGTAAACCGAGAAAAAATAAGAGAGAAGTTGGTGTGGATTAATAGAGGTTGGTTGAGTTGTCTAACACCGGAGACCATGTAGAGAATAATATAATTTTACAGGGCTACATATATATATATACACACACTAACAATAGCCTCGTGCCTAATGTTGCGAAGTGTTCAAATCTGCATAAATGGGGTCATAATTACTGCGAAGTGTCAATCAGTAAAGTGAAATCAGGATCATAATTTAAAAAATCAAAATATGGTTTCCAAACCCTACATAAATGGGGTCTAAAGTCATATAAATATGCATTTGAGAGATCTACACACTTTTTATGGCGCTTGTTTGGACTAATATACCATGCATAGGCACAATAAATGTAGTTTTCCTCAAGTGATTATGTGATAAAATTGAGCTAAAATTGTTGATCGTTTGATGAATTGTGTGAGATTTTCTACATTAAATTTGATGAGTTTGAATTAATTTGCTCAATTTTATGAAAACAAAAAACACTACAATGTATCATGCAAAAGTTCATTTTAATTGGAGTTATACAATTAAAAATTTCAGATAAATAAAAGCTCATTAAATTGACCCTCCATTAAATAAAAACTTATGTCAAGGCACTATATATATAGAGAGAGACAGAGAGAGAGGGGGAGAGGCAATCAAGAACAAGTTACAACCTCATCATTGCAGCTGGACCTCCGGTCTCTATCTCAGCCAAGATAGGTTTCAAAGCTGGATCTTCTTTAATGCGTGCCATACGTTCTTCAATCTGGTCTTTACTTGCCGTATGAGCGAAATTTTCAAGCATTTGGGCCATGGATGGCTCCTGAAAATATGATCGAACAAAAAAACCATCTACCAAGTGCCAAATTTTTATGTAAAACAAGAATAGGCCAGAAGCTTAAACAAGGTTATATTTTGGGATTACCGTCATTAACGCATTACCGAGACGCTCAGCCATGGTCATGAATTGAGGATTTTGCATAACCTGTTGCATGGTGGAATAATACTGTTGCGTATCAAACTGAGGGATAGCCTCTTCAGCTGAAGCACCATGAAAAGTCTTCTGGAGCTGCTCTGCCATCTGGTTAAATGAAGGATCTTTTGCTATCTGTTCTGCTAACTCCTTAATGCTTGGATCCTATTTGTACCATCATAAAAGCAACAATGAACGAGAGCAATCGATTGCATTCAAGTATACAGGATAAGCTAAGGCAACATGTAGTATGTACGAACAGAAATAATGTTCAGATAGGGCTGGTGATGCTTAAAAATTAATATTCCCTTCGATATATTCACGCTGTTAGCCAACTTCAGTTAAATTTTGACTCTTACAGTCATAGAATGCAATATCTAGGACCACAATTGAACTTGAAGAAAACATTGAAACAAAATAATTTTGAGATTTATGCAGCTAGAACACAACCATGAGTTTTTCCATATAGTTACTGGAGGTTGAAAGAGATAGGGGGGAGAAATATTTAGCCAGGACTATTTAGTTAAATACTGTGACAAGTAAATGCCAAAATTGTGTCCTTATATATTGAAGGAAAAGACCAAGGAGACTAGATTTTTCTAATCTTTTTTTTTTTTTTTTAATGAAGGTTTGCAGAATCTTTTTAGTAACAACATAATTGTTGAGAATTTTGTTTGGTGGGGTATGGACCAAGTTCAAGGTCTTCAACCAACTCCACTTTTTACCTACATCTCCATATCCAATACACCCACATGATGCTAAAATAGTTAACTTAAATGTTTGAAAAAAATGCTGCAGAAAATTTTTTTCTTCCCTCAATTAAAATCAGAAATTAGAGATTTCTCTCTTATTTATCTCTTCAATTTTGCACATAATTAGAATCTTTTGCGAAATTTAGCAGGAAAAAAAAATGAAGCCAGTTTATCAGAAAAAAGGTATAGTGGTCGATCAGAGAGATTCTCAACAATGTGCCAAAAATGTTTGATTAAGGATCCTAGCCAATGCAGCCTCAAATGACCATATATGCATCTACATCACAAACAGAGGCATAAAAAGTTCAACTACATTAAGTAGACCAGCCATGGCTGAGAAATCAAAGGGATTTGCAATCCCAGCTCCGGGTGTTGAGGTTGCTCTTCTTTGTCCTGATTGTGTCTCCGCAGAGGTTGCTTCAGACACTGATTCAGAGGCATTATTTTTCTCTGTTATACCAGCCTTTTCCTCTGTAAGAAGGACAAATATATGTGAGATTTAAGAATTTGTCAAACATACGAATAATTCATCCACAATCTCAAAAAATTTATAAAAATCAAGCTCAAAAAAGGCATCAGCAAATAACTCCCAATCAAGGCCCACCCCAAAGAACTGAAATACAGGCTTTAATAAAATGTCTACATTCGCCAATATCATGTGCAAAGAACTAGCAGTAGCACAGAAAGACTAACAATCTACATAACACCATAAACGAGCCAAGCAACTATTTCAAGGCGAAGAACATTCAAGACAAAAGATTTCTAGTGCTCTATTCAATTGGTCATACCACTTAAACAGCTATTACAAATACATTAAGGCAATGAAGGAAATTCTAAAAGCAAGAATTGGAGTTCTTAATATGCATGTGATCAGCCAACCCCCAACACAAATGGCAACAGTTGCAGGAGAGAGACATAGTGCCCACCTTCACCCAATAATGATCATAACATTTATTCGACCATTGTATCTTTGCTTGCTAGCATCTACAGTCTAGTTTGAAAAAATAAAGTTATCCTATATTCTTAATCTGTAATCTAATCTTCACTTGGGAGCTTCATCCAATTCATTTTCATTCACCATTGATTGGTCATCATACATTTTCATTGTACTTCTATTGTAGATTTGATAAGTTGAGGATATTGTGTAAGCTGCATACTACTTCGTCAAGGTCTACAAGTTAGGAATAGATTCCCTAGCATCTCAGATCATCTTAGAGGTAACTCTCTTCAAGGGATTAGATATCTTTGGCAGTTTAATGGAGAGATCACTCCTAAATCAGTGCCTCCATTGGCTGATGCTTTTGCCAAAAGTTTGGCATGATCTACCCTTCTTGATGTCTGCTGTTTGCCCTTCACTACAAGAATTAAGGTTGGAGTGTACCATGAAATTGCTAAGGGTGGTATATTATTGCACAATTTGTTTTGCATTTTGGCTCAGCATACTTTTTTGGGGATGTCTACATGTTATCCACTCTATGTCATTTCTCAAGTTGGAAGCCAACAGACAAATTTTGTGTACCCTTCCATTGCATTATTAGTGTGGTTAGGCATCAAAACTGAATCTAGCAAGATAAAAATGACTATGCCCACAATAAAAATGAGAAGAGCAGTAATATGCACATGTACACAAACATGGAGAGAGAGAGAGAGAGAGAGAGAGAGATTCAAGTTACTGGAATATTACCTATTGGTGTCATTCTTACGGATCTATTCATAAGTAGGGAAATGAAAGATCCAAAGTTTTGATCTTGCAAAAAGGTGGAAAAGCATTGATGTAGTAGAAGGAATTTGTCAGAAGGGAATGGACTTTAGACTCATCAAGAAGGATAAAGGCTTAATCAAACTTCTCTCAGTGAGCCTAGAAGAGTTAAGACTTAAGATGGATGTGTTATTTTGTATGACTATGTCTCTACAAGTGTCTTTTTAGAGGGGTTTATAATACGGATCCATAGAGATTATAGACCTTACCAGTGTATGTTTAGAGCAATAACAGTTGTCCGTTCATATTAGGGAACAGATGGGAAGCACAAGGACTGTAACCATCACAAAGAACACCAAGGAAGTGAATGGGTTAAGTTATAGCCATGTTGCGAAGATTAGTGTTGCCTTGCATTATCCCAACCTTGAAGGGAAGAAATCTTTAAAAGAGCCACTGAGCTGGATAGATGATGGTGGTGCAAGCAATTACGAGTAAGACCATAATGTGTTGTGACAGAGCCCAGTTACTATGAAAATCAGAGGAAGGATTGAGGGCTAATAGTTGGTCAAAACAGAGACATATAAGCTAGAGAGGTAGGATAACCAGGCTGAGAATTCCAACTAGGGTTATAGTATTGATATAAACAGGGGCCTTGTATCATTTTCTGTACAATCCACAAAAGAAGTTGGGAAAGTGTCTGACTAAGGACAACAGCGCTATCAACACAAGTTCACATTTCTTCATTGGTACCATCATCTGTGTGTTTCAAACATGAAATATTTCCCCCATGATACATGCAACAAAATGATTTCTCAGAAATTGACATTTGAAATATGGAGTATTTGAGGTGATCAGTGATTGCTATCGAAGTGACATCACTAGTAAAGAAGATATGACCGAACAGAGGCATTTTCCATGAACAAGTATATTGGCTGAGTTGATGTCGACTCCTTTTCCATCAACAATCTCCACACAGTGGATTTGCTGCATTTAGTGCCCCACATTGGTTGACGGGTTCCACGTGATAATGGAGGGCAAAGACAGTCAATTTCTTGAGGCTATTCTTTAGCAATTTCCACCATGGAAGCATATGCATGTGTTATTTCCAAAAGAGATTCACCGAATATAAGATGAGTATCTGCTTGATTTGCCTCCATTATTCAGGATTTGAAAGATTATGATACCATTGGACACTTGTATCATCAGGGTTGTCTATGTGAATTGTATGGTTCACAAGATATGATTGCATATGTGAGTATGATAGGCATAGTTAGGACCGCCACGTAGAATACAGAAGATTACCTGCATCTTAATACTGAAAATCACTTTTAAATAACAGTTACCCACACAGAGTTTTACTTTTCCATTTGCTCATTAAATGAGGGGGGAAAAAAGGAAAAACATTTTCTTTTCTACTCAATACAAAGGCCTTTGGTAGCGGGAAAATTAAAAATCAAACCTTGAATTACTTTTCAGACAGATACAAACTGTAATAAGGACACATAAACAGATGACAAGGCCAGACCAATATTAGCACAGAAACATGGTCCATCAGAATCAGTTAGCTTGTAAATACATCAACCCAAATTCTCATTCAATGCTCATAATCATATAAACCCAATCAGTCCACAAATCCTTCCCCACTCTCTAGTATGCATATTTCTTGTTCTTGTTAAAAAAGAAACAATAAAACCAATTCAAGCAATACCCTTCTTTGTCATGTGGCTATAACTCCAATTGCACTAATAACCATATCTATACGGCCACAAAATACTTCACATATGCATCAAATCGAAAACACACACACATATAAGCAGTACTCACAAACAATCAGTGAGTAAGCAGAATAGAGAAATTCATACCTTTGGATGCCAAAGCATCTTTATTGTCCACCTACACACCACAAACACAAAAATTACGTGGTTAATTAATCAGATGCACAAAATCAGCTTATTCTATCACATCAAAACTTTAATTTTTTATTTTATTTACATATACATCCGTGTTCAGAGCATCAACTCAACCACCATAAACCCATAACCTAGTAGGATAATAGAGAGAGAGAGAGAGAGAGAGATGGATCGGAACTACAATCAGTTACGAGGCATGACTCAAACATGAAAATGATATGATTCAAAAAAAAGTAACTAAAAATTAATATATTGAAGTATGCAAGTGAAGAATTACCTGAGACATGGCCACAGAGATTCAGAGAGAGAGAGAGAGAGGAGAGCTAAGAGATGATAGAATTCTTTGCTTGAGTTGAAAGGAGCGAGACTTGGGTGTACACGAAAGGAGGGGTTTTGTGGTAAAACTCAATAGACTTCTGTCGGTGGGCCACCTCAATCCTCATCTCATATCAAATTGAATGGCAGAGATTTGTCGATGAGATCCGCCGTCGGAATGGGCAATTGGTGGGCCTGCAATGGGTTTTGTGTTGGGCTCGCTTCACATTGTGAAAGCCCAGGACAAAACCTGTATTGGGCCACCCAATCCGCATTTCGGCCTGCAATAACAGTGGATCTAATTTTAAGGGATATATCAAATTGGAGTTAATTGTAAAAAAGTACACAAAAAAAAAAATATATATATAGGGTAAAAAAGTACTTAATTTTGATATTTATTTGTTTTCAAGTACATTATTTAAAATTTTCATATTTTCTTTTTAACTTTATATCCACCCTTGATGTATGAGTATTTTTTTTTAGAAAATGATATTTAAACATCTCCTAATTTTATGGGAGAACTTTTAATATTTCATATTTTTATATCCTCCCTTAATTCATGCTTTTTTTTTTTAGAAAGTGATTTTTTTTTCAAATTATATTAATATTCGAACTACATAACAGTGTAACCAGACATTTACACAAAATATTATATTATTACATTTTGTCAAAACATATATTTTCATATAATTTCATTCAAAAAAATTCATCTCTATTTTGAATTTGTTATCACATGCACAAAATCACTTAACACTATTTTTGTTAAAGTGTATTGTTAAACCATTTTTGTTACACTATTATGGAGTTCGGATATTAACAAATTTTGAAATTCAAACCAAGTGATATATCCAAAAATGAACGGAATATTAAAGTTCTCTCATAAAACTATGAGATATTTAATACATAAAAATAATTTGAAAACAAAATCATTTTCCAAAAAAAAATACGCATGAATCAAGATGCATTAGAGATTTCGAATTAAATGACCCTAAATTTCAGCGCTTAACATAAATGTCTTGTCACAGTTTTTAGAAAAGAAAATTTTACAAAATAAGAATTTATTTCTTTATATCTCAGCTGTGTACTTTTTTTCAAAATATTTTATTATGTGTATTGTTTTACAATTATTTCTAATTTGGTGTACCGGCTTCCAAATGACCCTATTCAAAACTTCCACTTAACATATCAAATGAATTAATATAGGAGAAATGTTATTTGGACTGAAAATATAGACATGATTTATTGACTTGATCAATCATAACTATTGAATAGGTAATGAGTCTCAGTAAAAAAAGAAATTTGAGTGTTAGTCTACTATTCAAGACTTATTTGGGAATAAGTTTACTCAAAAAATTTGTTTGAGAATAAGTCTATTTCAATCTTCATTGTTCAAAATACTCTTGGTAGTTATATGTAATTAAAAAAAATTTAAAAGCTAAAAACTTTAAATTTTAGAAATTTTACTAACATTAAATTCTTTCTCTCTCATATCTATCTATAATCTATAATAATAAGATAGATGTGTTTTTGAATCTCCAAAGTTGAGAAAGTATAAGGACAGTTCAGATTTAATGCAATTTTAACTCAATGCTCTAGATTTCATCCCAATTTTTTCAATTTAATCCCAAAGTCCACAATGCATCCCATACAAAAACAAAATCCCACTCATTTCTGTCTTTGTCAAGTACTCCTCTCCAAATTTCACTCCCTCTCATCTGACTGTTAACCCTTTTCTCTCACCCATTTCTCAAGCAACCCAACATGATGGAAGGTACCAGTAACCACTGCACCACAACTCCACTCCTTTCCTTCTCTCTGTTGGGCTTAGTTCATTGTATTTCAAAACATTAGGTGATTAAGCCTATACTTTTTTATTATTGGGAAAATTAGAAAGGGGTGCACCAAATTGGAGTTAATTATAAAAAAATACACATAAAAAAAATGTAGGGTAAAAGATACTTATTTATGTCCAAGTATATTATTTGAAATTCCCATATTTTCTTCTGACCTTTATATCCACCCTTGATCCATGCGTATTTTTGTGGAAAGTGGTGCATTAAACATCTCCTAATTTTATGAGAGAACTATAATATTTCATACTTTTATGTCCTCCCTTGATTCATGTGTATTTTTTTTTTTTTGAAAAGTGGTTTTGTTTTCAAATTATATTAATATCCGAACTCCAGAACAGTATAATAGTAACAGTGTAACAATAATAATGTAACAAGACATTTACACAAAATATTGTACTATTACATTGTGTCAAACATATATTTTCATATGATTTCATTCAAAACAGTCTATTTCTATTTTGAATTTGTTACCACATGGCACAAAATCACTGAACACTATTTTTATTACAGTGTATTGTTACACTGTCTTTGTTATAGTGTATTGTTACACCGTTTTTGTTACACTATTATAGAATTCAAATATTAATAAATTTTAAAATTCAAACAAAGTGATATATCCTAAAATAAACAAAATATTAAAATTTCTTCATAAAACTAGGAGATATTTAATGAATAAATATAATGTGAAAACAAAACCACTTTCCAAAAAAAAAATACGCATGAATTAAAGTGCATTAGAGATTTTGAATTAAATGAACCTAAATTTCATTGCTTAAGATAAATGTCTTGTTACAGTTTTTAGGAAATAAAATTTTACAAAATGGGCATTTACGTCTTTGTATCTCAGGTGTGTACTTTTTTCTAAAATATTTTGTTTTATGTACTTTTTTACAGTTATGTCTAATTTGATGTACCAACTTCCAAATGACCCTTTATTATTTCTAAGCCCATTGACTTAGTTTTTGTCTTTGCAAACCCATGACCCACTTTCTTTGTCCTTTTTACCGTTTGAATAGCTTACAAAGTAAGCCATCATTTTTCCTTTATGGTCTTACAATAGACTTCAGTTCGCTCTCTTGTTCTCTTGCAATTGTTTTGCTTCTCATCTCTCTTTCATTGCTTCAAATCTCACATTCTCTTTAGAAATTTTGTTGTTCTTCCACAAGAAGCTATCAAAGGGTTGTTAAACACTCTTCACAACAAGTGTGTGTTAGTGGAGGTGAATCTATAAAAATCCTAGGAGGTTGCCGTGCCAAGAACCTATCACACCAAGTCATCAACTTCAAGGGGCGCGAATCAACCTTTAAGAACAAAGTTTCGGCTTGATCTATAGTTTGATGAAATCGTTCCTTTACTTATATCTCATAAATTGTGACTTTAAGGCAAATCATTTTTTGGTCTAAATTTGTCTTTGTTTTAAGAAATTAATTGTGCAAGAGTTATTTTTCTTACATCATTTTATTGTTTTATTAACTAAATTCTACAACATTCTTAAAGGTTAATTTTTGCAAAGGATACACAACTTCTTACACAAATAAAAATCTTACCTGATGCATCAAAAATTGAACCTTTTGATGGAAATAATTTTCATAGATGGAAACAAAAGGTTCTTGATGTGTTGAATTTTTTGAAATTATTATTTTTTCTAACCGAACTTAGACCCGATAATGATACCGAAAATTATGTTCAAGCTTTAAAAAATTGGAATCTTGCCGATAAATTATGCTTGAGTACTATTCGTAATGCTTTGTCTAATGATCTATTTGATGTGTATAGTCACATTGAAAATACTAAATTTTTATGGGATGAGTTGATATCAAAATATGAATTTGAGGATGAAGGTACAAATTAATTTTTGGCCATTAATTTCCTGCATTACCTAATGGTCGAGGACAAGACCATTACATCACAAATTTATGAGTTTCAAAATAAAATAAATGGGTTGGCCAAAGAGGGTGATGTATTACCTGAAAGATTCAAGACTTAATGTCTTGTAGAAAAATTATCCGAGTCTTGGAGAGAACATAAACTCAAATTTCGACAAAAAAAATATGTTATGACATTTCAAGAGACCATTGTCCACATTAAAATTGAGGAGAAAAATAGACTTTGACAAAAGTCTACCCAAGCCAAGGAAATGGTGTCCAAGGCTAATATGGTAGATGATGAACTAACTAGAATCCCACAACACCAACAAAATAAGAAACATGGCCAAAAATCGAATTGGAGACCTTACAATCATAATAATAAAAATAAATCTCAAGTATCTAATCCTCAAATTCAAAAGAGAAAAGATGAATGTTATGTTTGTCATAAAGTAGGACATTATGCCTCAATGCATAAATATCGAAAAGGTGATAACAACAACAAGTCTAAACCAAAGGCTAATGTGGTGGAAACCAATGATGTCATTATGGCGGTAGTGTGTGAGGTAAACTTGGTCACGGGAGCAAAAGGTTGGGTAGTAGACTCCGGGCCCACTAGGCACATTTGTGCCAAAAGATATGTGTTTGCATCATATACTAGTGTCAAGGAAGGTGTCAAATGTGTATACGTGGGTGATAATAGATCTATACCGGTTGTGGAAAAAGGGAAAGTACTTCTTAAATTGACTTCTGACAATACTCTTTTACTTTTTGATGTTCTAAATGTTCCTATGATAAAGCACAATCTTGTGTCGGTTCAATTACTTGGAAAGGCTGGAGTCAAGATCCTCTTTGATGGTGGTATTATAACTTTGTCTAAAAATGACATCTTTATTGGTAAATGGTATCTTGACCAAGGTCTTTATGTGCTTAATGTAAGTGAAATTATTAATGAAAATGCTTCATCTTCTTGTGCTTACTTGGTTGACTCTCTTGATGTGTGGCATGGTAGACTTGGAAATGTGAATTTTGGATACTTAAAGAAAATGAAAGAAATGGGATTGATTCCTAATGTATGTGAAACTACTATAGACAAGTGTGAAATATGTGCCAAAACTAAGTCTACTAAGAAACCATGTAAATCCATTTCTAGAGAGAGTGAACCTTTACAATTAATTCATAGTGACTTGGGTGATTTGAAAAATACTATGACTAGAGGCAGTAAAAGATTTTATGTGATATTTGTTGATGATCATTCAAGGTTCACAAAACTTTATTTGTTGAGAACTAAAGATGAAGCACTTGAGATGTTTATAAAGTACAAGACCGAAGTTGAAAATCAAAGCAATAAAAGGATTAAAAGATTAACAACTGATAGAGGCGGTGAATATGAATCTAATCCTTTTAATGAGTATTGTGCACAACATGACATAATTCATGAAGTTACTCCTCCTTACTCACCCGAATCTAATGGCATTGCAGAAAGGAAAAATAAAAAACAATAAAGGAGATGATGAATGCTATGTTATTTAGTTCGAGGCTACCCCCAACATGTGGGGGAGGCTATCCATTCGACATGTCACATACAAAATAAAGTACCTCATAAGAAAACCGGTAAAACACCTTATGAACTTTGGAATGGACGTTCACCTAGTTTGGGATACCTTAAAGTGTGGGGGTGTTTGACAATGGTTATGTTACCCAAGCCTAAAAAGAGAAAAATAGGTTCTAGAACTTGTGATTGTGTATTTATTGGATATTCTGCTAATAGCACCTCTTATAGATTTCTTGTGATTAAAAGTGACATTATGGAAGCTAATACTACTATTGAATCCAATAATGCCACATTCTTTGAGAATGTGTTTCCTATGAAAGTTCATGAACCTAAAGATACTTAAGAACATGTTAGTGGTTCTTGTGGTATTGAGAATGAGATACAAGAGTTGAGAAAAAGTAAAAGAATGAGAAAAGAGAATAGCTTTGGTGATGACTTTTATGTCTATATTGTGAATGATGAGCCAATAACTTATAGAGATGTTATAACTTCTATAGATGCACCTTTTTGGAAGGAAGCCATCAATAATGAGTTAGAATCCATTATTGCTAATAACATGTGGGAACTTGTGGATTTACCTCCTAAAACTAAGCTTACTGGTAGTAAATGGGTGTTTAAGAAGAAATTAAGACCGGATGGGTCTATTGATAAATACAAGAAACGATTAGTAGCTAAAGGCTATAAACAAAAAGACAATGTTGGTTATTTTGATAATTACTCCCTGGTGATTAGAATTACATCTATTAGATTGTTATTTGTCATTGCTTTTATTCATAAGCTCGTCGTACACCAAATGGATGTGAAAACAGCATTCTTAAATAGAGATTTAGAAGAAGAAATTTATATGGAGCAACCAGAGGGGTGTGTAATTCCCAGACAAGAGTATAAAGTATGTAAATTAGTGAAGTCCTGGACTAAAACAAGCTCCTAAACAATGGCATTAGAAATTTGATAAAGTGATGTTATCAAATGGATATGTGATTAATGGTGTTGATAAATGCATTTATATTAAAAGTTTTAATGATGGAGTTATTATTATTTGTCTCTATGTTAATGACATACTTATATTTGGGACTAGTTATAATGTTGTGATTACTACCAAGAGATTCCTTTCATCTAATTTTGATATGAAAGATATGGGTGATGCTAATGTTATTTTGGGAATCAAAATTTTAAAATATAATGGTTCCATTATTTTATCACAATCACATTTTGTTCAGAAAATACTGAAGAAGTTTGAATATTATGAGTGCACATCCTTATCTTCTCCTTATGATACTAAAGTGCATTTAGTGAAAAATAATGGTGATTGTGTATCACAAAGTAAGTATGCATAGATTATTGGTAGCCTTATGTTTTTGATGAATTATACTCGTCCCTATATTGCATATGTTGTTGGTAGATTGAGTAGATATACGCATAATCCTAGTGAGGATCATTGGAATGCAATATCAAGACTAATGAGATATTTGAGAGGCACCGTTGATTATGGTTTATCCTTTTGTGTTAGAAGGTTATTGTGATGCTAACTGAATTTTTGATACAAATGAGTTAAAGCCTACTAGTGGTTATGTGTTCACACTAGCTAGAGGGGCAATCTCTTGGAAATCATCCAAGCAAATAGTGATTGCAAGATCCACCATGGAGTCAAAATTAATAGCCTTAGAGAAGGCTTGTTCCGAAGCAGAATGACTGAGGAATTTTTTAGTGGATATTCCTATATCATTATTTACTAATCTAGTTCCACGTGTAATTATACATTGTGATTTTTAGGTTGCCATAGCTCGAACTAAAAGTAAAATTTATAATTGGAAGAACTGTCACGTCCGAATGCGACATACTATTGTGAGGCAACTTATTGAGAATGGTACCGTGTCCATGGACTATGTAAAGTTAGAGATGAATCTTGTGGATCCTTTAACTAAGCCACTGACAATGAGGCCAGCGAGCGAGACATCAAGGGGGATAGGATTGTTGCCTATTTCAAAGACTATGTGATTGATACCCAACCCCTATGATGGGTGATTCCACATATGAAGTTAAATGGGAAACGAAGTCACAGACAATCTTAGAGGGACATTATCACTTATTGTTATCCCACTTAGGCACTAAGGCCTAGTGTGAAGGTTCATCCCTATGGTGTTATGATAGTGTCGTTGCAGTGAGGAGGTTGAGTTGTTGCTCTTAATATATCCATAGTCCCTAATTATTGGGATGAGGTGTTCAACTATAGCACACTCCTGATGGATGCTACCTATATGTGTGTGAAGGTGGAGTTGCCTTCTATTTGACATGGGCAAGTCGCTAGAACACACATGAAAACCCAGGACAAGCGCATGACTGGTATTTATGGCGTCAATCCGCATATAAGAACAACTCTGATTAGTGGAAGGTATGTGAATGGTGTGTTGATTAATTCACATTATGGAATATGGTTAAAGGAGTCTAACTCTACCATTATTTTTGTGGGTTTCTCTCACTGATTCTTGGTAAGGTTAAAGCCTATGTGGTACCTTATCGATGCATGCTTTCTCTTGATCCTCTTTTTATCTCATTTGAATGTTTTGAAACATGTGGGGGATTGTTGGGCTTAGTTCATTGTGTTTCAAAATATTTAGTTGATTGGGCCTACACTCATTATTATTTCTAAGCCCATTGACTTAGTTTTTGTCTTTGCAAGCCCATGACCCACTTTCTTTGTCCTTTTTACCGTTGGAGTAGCTTACAAAGTAAGCCATCATTTTTCCTTTTTGGTATGGCAGTAGACTTCGGCTCCCTCTCTTGTTCTCTTGCAATTGTTTTGCTTTTCATCTCTCTTTCGTTGCTTCAAATCTCACATTCTCTTTAGAAATTTTTTTGTGCTTCCATAAGAAACTATCAAAAGGGTTGTTAAACACTCTTCACAAGTGTGTGTTAGTGGAGGTAAATCTACAGAAATCATGGGAGGTTGTCGTGCCAAGAACCTATCACGCCAAGTCATCAACTTCGAGGGGCGCGAATCAACCTTTAAGGACAAAGTTTCGGCTTAATCTATAGTTTGGTGAGATTATTCCTTGACTTATATCTTATAAATTGTGATTTTAGGGCAAATCATTTTTGGGTCTAAATTTGTCTTTGTTTGAAGAAATTAATTGTGCAAGAGTTGTTTTTCTTACATCATTTCATTGCTTTATTAACTAAATTCCATAACACTCCCTTTCTCCCCATCTCTCCTCTATCTCTTACTGACGCCATCAACAACGATAAGCCAACATCAACCACCGTTCTTCTCTCATTCTACATGTATCTCTCTCTGTCTTTGTTCCTTTCTCTCTCTCTCTCTCCCAATCTTTCTCTTCCATCTTCGGGTCACCCCCATAGCTCCAATCATGTGTCATATGATCTATTTGTTAAAATGTCAAAGAAAAATGCTGAATGGTAGAGATTCTAAGTTTGTTGGTAATTTATCCCCCTTAATCTTTACTTACTTTAACTTGATAAGGGATACTATTAATCCTTGCAACTTTACTCACACAGAACACTCATCCTCACACAAAGCATACACACATGGCACTCTCACCACTCGCACACACACAAGATGCCCCAAAGGTGTTCAACCATATGCCACAATCTCCTCTTTCTCTCCTTTAATTTTCTGCGCACACTTTTTGCGATCAAATGGCACTCTTAAAATGTTTGGTCAATGGACTCTTTTGAGAGACCATGGGTGTTGAAATTCAAATTTAGTTCTTCTTGTTGATTTTTGATCACATCTTTTTCATTTTTTTAGAATTAGAAATGTTTATGGATTGACGAGTCTACATATCCCAATTTGTATGTTAAAAAATAATGGTTTGGGGAGCATTTAGTACTGGAGTTTTAATTGGTATTGTGATCATACCAATGATGACCAAATGTCTGACCTGTGATACATATGGATAAATGCTTTAGTGGTGATACACTGGTGAAGTGGATTGGGGTGGTTGTGTTGTGCAATTTTGGTGGTAGACTGGGTTTTATGGATTGATGTAACACCTAATTATGGCTTTCTGAAAAGTTTTTCCACTGTTAGTCTTCAAGTTATCTTTTTTGGTTATTTTTTTTTGGTGGAGTGTGTGAATTTGATGCAACTTAGATGGGAGATTTTGCTTACTTTGTTTGATTTTAAATGGCTTCGTAATACCCATCAAGATCATAAGGAGTTTACTCAAAAATGGATTGATGGTTCGACAGAAATGATTAGTTGGTTTTATAATAAAGTTCTTACTACATGATGAATTGATGTTAATATGCAACTTATTCCATGCAACAACATATGCTTGGTTGTACATTGCTGGCAATACCCATTTGATGCTTAGTTAAGGTCATGTGTAATACTTTAGCTTGAACACACAATTGAGTGTGGCATGGTAATTGTAAAATTTTTTTTTTTTGGGTTTTGTGATGGTTTGGCAATTTTGGTCTTCACATTGCAATCAAGGAGTAGTTCCCATTATTTCTTCTTTTCTCTGAGATTGCAATTACCATTCTTTTTGTGGCTTTTTCAATGGTTCTTTGTAATTTTTATTTTGACTTTTGAATTTTATTTCTTTGTACTCAAAAATGGATTGATGGTTCGATAGAAATGGTTAGTTGGTTTTATAATAAAGTTCTTATTATATGATGAATTGATGTTACTATGTAGCAACATACGCTTGGTTGTACATTGTTGATAATATCCATTTGATGCTTAGTTAAGGTCATGTGCAGTACTTTAGATTGAAAACACAATTGGGTGTTTCGCGGTAGTTGTAATTTTTTTTTTTGGGTTTTGTGATGGTTTGGAAATTTGGTCTTCACATTGCAATCAATGAATAGTTCCCATTATTTCTTCTTTTCTTTGAGATTGTAATTACCATTCTTTTGTGGCTTTTTCGATGGTTCTTTGTAATTTTTATTTTTGATTTTAGAAAGTATTTCTGAATACGTTGGCTAAAGTATCTACAACGATTTTTGACAGGATATCAACCAATAACAAGAAGTTAATTGATGTTACTTTTCATAATTTCATGCACTGAAGTAGGAGGAGGGTTCAAAGAATTAGTTCAGAATAGTTCTATGATCTCTTCTAGTGTTTTAAACTTTTACATTGCTTTATTATTTATTTTGGGTGCGATCATGTTGTTGTGACTTTCATTGAACTTTAAATGGATGTTTGGAAGCCTATGGCCTAGTTTAATTATTCAAAAGATGATAAGGTTTAAAGACCTCAAAGCCTGAAAGCTAACCCTTCAAATCTTCTTCATAAGTACAATCTTTTTCACACCAAGTATGTTAAAGGGATGTTTTCAATTGGTAGTTTAATTTTGGATAGTTGCATTGTATGAGTCCTTAATTTTTTAAAATCTTGCTCCTTGCTTTTTCGTCATACAACTACTTTGTTATGCTTTATTACTTTTACTTTCTCTAATTTGTTTTAATTAAGTACTTGAATATTGTTAACTAGGTATACTTTACTTAATGGGTATCTTTATTGGTTCATTGCAATCTTTTTGTTGCTATTGGATCAAATGTTCATTTTACAAGGCAATTTGCACTTTTATTATAAGTTATTTTTCCCTAATTTTAGGCAAATTTTACTTTCTTTGTGTCATTTGATTCTGCTTTTCCAAGCTAGTTCCAATCAATTTTGACATTTCAAATGATGATAAATTTCTTTCAAAAGTTCAATATTGTGCATCTTAAAGTTGAATAACGTTTCTACTTTAATGTCAATTGATGTTATGTAACTTAATTTGTATGGTTCACGTGCATTTTGTATTGGGAGATAAAAGTGTCATGTTTGACAAGAGGTTGAGAATTTAACTTTACTGAAATTCTTTCATTACATGACTAGAAAATTTAAGGAACAGAGTTGACATAATAACATGTTTTGAAGAATTAATTTACTAGAACCGCTTAACTAGAATTCTATATTACACGGCTATAACTATCTTGATTACTAGGTTGCGCTAACAAGCATCTAAATGTATCGTTTTCACTTCATCTACATAGTAGTTGGATATGAAAAACTCATCCACTATTTTTTGTTTAAGAAATGAGATTTGTATCCATGTTGAATTTGTTTATTTATTTCTTTTACTTTATACTTCTATCTTTTATTCTCTTGCTTTCATAGCTTGATCAACATTGAAACAAAATAAAAGGATGGTAAATTTGTAATTTTTTTTTATAACCAAGGGATCATATAATTAGAAATATGTGTAATTTCATGTGGGTTTGTCTGTTACCTAGGGAAAAAAGTTTGTTATTGATCATTGATTGCATGATTATTACTAGGTTTATATAGTGGTAGTTGTTAAATCTTTTTATTAAGGCAGGATTATGATTGGTAAGTGTGTTGACTTTGGGGTTCTACCAAAAACTAGTGGACTCCAATTAATTTCAACAAGTTGAACATTAACCAGAGCTCGAGTTTCAACTTTTTTTATTAGATTTTAATTTTTTAATTGACAATTTTTTATATTATACAGTGCCTTTGGGCACAGGCATTAACTAAGAGGCACAATATATTGATTTTACATGTTATCTGGCTTTTATGGGGTAAGTGAATGTACTTAGTTATTCATATTAGTTTAAGTTTGGTGTTAGTTTAATTTATATTTGTATTTTATTTGTTTTGATATTCGATGTTTGAGTTATTATATTGCAGCACTTGATAAATAGTGCTAACAACGATATTAACGTTGTTAATGTGATGAGATTATTGATAGAATATATTCTTTCTTTACATAAAGGTTTGATTATAAATTGTACACACAGATTTGTGTGATATTGTCAATTGAATTAGGTTTTCATTTAAAAAAATAACAGATGGAGCACGCAGTGTGATTACACAAAGGAACGAGCAAAATGTAAACACAATCATTAGGCAATTAAGCTCAAATATCCATTACCTTAAGTCGCATATTTCACAGTGCAGGTAGATTGAGGTATATAAGAAAGCTCACTCTGCACCCGACGTTAAGGATCTAAAGCTCAAGAGAGGAGAGAGAAGTCGATCTGACAAGTAGTGAGAGATAATGCTATTGCGATGGGTGAGAAAACAAGGGTTGATGGAAGAGAGCTTTTCGGAACTTCCATGGCTTCGTTGTGTTGCCTCGATAACTCTCAAGTCAAAATCTTTTTGTGAAATCTTGATAATAATTATTCTTGAATTTGAAATTCAAATTTTATGAAAACAATTTTACTGAAAGATCTTCATTGAGCGTGAATCCAAGAATAACCAGTTTATCGGTTTAGAAATTGCTTTCATGTTGAAATTTACTTTGAAAGTAAAAATAAGGGCATTTTGGTTTAAAAAAAAGTTTAGACTTAACTACTTACTAAATAGATAAAAATAGGACTGAACATCAAATATTTTTAAAGAATGAAATTAAGTCATTATAAGTTCTCTGAACCCCCCCCCCCCAAACTAGGGATGGCAGTGGACCGAATAGGGGTGAGGGGTGTAGTCTTCATCCCGTATTCGCTTAAAAAAATTTCATTCATCCCCAGTTCACTTCTGTTAATAGGTATAGTTTTCATCCTCATCCCCGTCCGCGGGTAAATTTGTAATCCTCGCCTCATCCCCCGCCTTCACCTTCGCCCCCACCCCATCCACCTTACCCGCCCAAGCCAACATAATCTAACATTCTAAATAATCCAACATAATTATAGAATATCATAACATAATTAAAAGGTTTTCATTTATAACACAATATAATTAAAACCTTATCTACAACATAATCCAACATAATATAATTAAAAGTTTGTCTCCCTTGTAAATCCAACAAAATATAATGTAACATAACATAATCCAATATAAAAAAATTATAAAAACACAAAGATCTACACTTTTATAAACCAAAACCATGAAAAAAAAATTAAAAAACAAAACAAATATCAAATAAAAAAAATTATTCAATAATATGTAGATTTATATTCATGGCAACATGTGTGTATATATATATATAATAATAATAATAACAGGTAAAGCAGGGCGGGGAGGGGAAGGGCAGGGAGCGGCGCAGTGGAGGCGGGGGGCGGGGGTAAGTGTCAGTTTATCCCCGCACGGGTTTATATGAGTATTCTCGTAAACATCCACTGTCTAATACATATGGTCCATTCTCAATCCAAACGGGACAGGTTTGGACAAATACTCATTTCTACCTGGTTCACTGCCATCCCTACCCCCCACCCATTATCACAAGTAAAAATTGATTCCCTGTTGCACGCTAGGCCCAGATTTACTAGACTACTCGGCCCGGCCCAAGGTACCCCTCCATCACAAACTCTTTTAAACACAAATATTTTAAGTCATTAAGATAAATGTTTTAAATAATTAAGTTATTAAATCCAAACTAATTATAAATATTTTTTTAATGACAAAAGTATTAAAGTTGCCAAAAGTATTTAATGAGATTAGGTGTCTAGGTCCTTTGCCAAAAGCTCCCGCTTTCGTATCCTTTGGATGAATGCTCTAGAATTCAAAAAACTTAAAGTAGCAGACGGTCTTGCGTTCCACTGATTCAGCGGTCACTGGTTTGATGCGGCTATGTAAGACGACCACGATGAAGGAAAATTTGGTCCTAATTTGTTTGTGCAATACAAAGCCTTCTACTACGTGAATTGGAAACGCCTGGGTTAATGCACCAGTGAAAGATGATCACTCAGTAGTGGTTAAATGATGATAGAAGTAAACAACAATAGTAGAGAGTAGCAAAGTAGTATTGGTCGATGAAGTGGAAACACCACTATACCGCCAACTTGCTTTTCGGTACCATATCGAAAAGTAAGTTGGCCTATCTTTGTTACACATGTCTCTTTAAAACCGGTTTCACTGGTATATAGTTAAACCATAAAAGTTGTTATCAAAAAGTGGTGACTAGCCCAAAACTTGTATCTCATCCCCAAAACTTGTAACCCTCAAAGATATTGTAACCAAACCCACAAAATTGTAACATACCAAAAAAATTGAAATCAAATCCATGAAAGTTATAACTCCAAAAAAGTTTTAACCCACCATTAAACTTGTACAAACATTCAAAAGAGTTGTAATCTTACCATAAAAGGTACAATCCCAGTAAAGTTGTACCCTCATCCCCAAAGAGTTATAATCATACCATTAAAGTTGTTACCCACCAAAAAGTTCGAAACCAAATCTACAAAAGTTATAACCCAAGAAAAGTTGTAACCCTCCATTAAAATTGCACCACATTCACTAGAGTTGTACATCATCCAAAAGAGTTGTATCACATCCCAATAGAGTTGTACTCACATCCAAAAAAGTTGTAACCATCCATTAAAGTGGTAACACATCTAATAAAGTTGTACCCCTATCCATTAAAGGTGTACCCACATCCAAAAGAGATGTAATCCTACCTTTCAAGTTGTACTCTTATCCATTAAAAGTGTACCCACATCCAAAAGAGTTGTAATCCTACCGTTAAAGTTGTACCCTATCCATTAAAAGTGTACCCACAACCAAAAAAATTGTAATTGTTCAATTAAAGTTGTACCCTATCCATTAAAGGTGTACCTATACAAAAGCGTTGTAATCTTACCATTAAAGTTGTAACCCACAAAGAAGTTAGAGAAAAAATTTGTAACCAAAAGGAAAAAGTTATAACCAAAAATTGTACCAAAAAAATAGTTTTCCATTTTATCCCCTCAACTATTTGATTAGTTTCAAATTGTCTCAATTATTAACCCAATTATTAATATCGGTTATATATTTAAGGAAAAATTATTTTACTTTGCCTCTATGTATTTTCCTGCAAAAAAATAATAGACATTTCTAACTAGGTAATGTGGAATAAAAATATTACTTGAAGGTGAAATATAGGGAACAAAATATAAATATTGTTATAGTTTAGGGGTATAAGTGTAATTTATTTATAGATGAATTAAGACCGACCGTAGGAACGGACGACCGATTATGGTGTGTAATTACACTTACTTATCCTATCATATTACACTTTTATCCCTTTGATATTACACTTTTATCCTAAAGAAGAAGTCGATCGTCTTCAAGCAGAGCATTCCATACATTGATCGCACTTGTTCTTCTAACCTGGGAGAAGACCTGCGAGTGTGTCTTGGGCAAATTTGGAGGGAAAAAACCAGTTTGAATAAAAGATTTCTGAGAAGAAGGTCATTGTCTTCAACTACAACCAATTCGATTTCATGCCTTCAATCGATTTCACGCCTTTAGCCAAATCGATTCAAGCATTGAACCTAACCCTAAGATCGATTTCAAGCATTCGAAATTGATTGATTTCAAGAAGAAGAAGTGAGCGAACCCTAACTCCAAAACGCCTTTGATTTCAAGCATTCAAAATCCCTTTGATTTCAAGAACAAGTGATCGATTTCAAGCATTTGAAATCCATTTGATTTCGAGAAGAACAAGTCAGTCAATCGATCGTTATCAAACCCTAACTCCAAAAAGCTTCAAATCTCACTGTAAGTAAGTATTCTATAACATATGACTGTATGTGGTCGTTGTTACTTTGAGCGTGTGTATGCGACGAGTCTACTGTGTGTACGTGTGTGAGGACATGAACTGTTCCATATTTATTTTCTCGTATGAATACCATATGTGTAGATTTATCATGTTTCATTGGGTATGTCCCTTTTCTCCGTTGTTCTAATACCATATGTGTAGATTTATTATGTTTGATTGGATATGTCCTTTTTTCTAGTAATGTATCAGAACAACGGAGATACACACAACAAAATTCAACATAAATTTTGATGGAAACAAAGAAGAAGAGGAAGGCTGAGGGAAAGTATCGGCCAAAAGTGGATAACACTTGTTATCGTAAAATTGGACAAATGAAGAATAAACAGGTTGGCGATCACTCCAATTGTCCAAAACCTCCAAATGTAGTCCATTCCTCCAGTTGTCCAAAGTCAGTTAATCCCTCTGATCCAAAAATAAATAAAAATGTTGATCACTCCTAATATCTTCCAAATTTGGTAAGTTCATCCAACCAAATTTGGTAAGTTCATTTATTCCAATAAATCCTTTCTTCAACAGAATTAGTGAAGAGTTTTATCATACTCGTTTTTGCCATAAGCCCGTGTTACTAGAGCGTGGTGCTTAACTGGATAAGATGACAAATGTGAACTGTGCTATTATTTTTGCTTTTCAACATTAAAATTCTATAGTTGAAATAGACAAGAACGATAAAACTTATGATAGATTAGTTAGGATATTTTATGCAAATATGCATAATATTGAGTAGGAAGATCTCAAGTTTAAATCTTATACGAGGAATGTACATTTTGAAGTGAACCCAAATTTGATTTCAAAGATATTAAAGGTTCTCTCACCCTTCATTGGTGAGAATACGGTTACATACCCGTATAAGAATTTCAATGATAAACCTACGGTCAAGAATGTTGCTACAGAGTTTTATGGTACACCTATTACGGTGAAAATAGATACATTTTATCAAAGATGTCTCACTCCCAATTATAAGATTTTAAACCGTATAGTGGGATGTAATATTAATCCGAGAAGACACAATTCTAATTTTGAAATTGATAGAGCTCATCTCCTTTATGCCATTGGGAATGGGGTAAGTATAGATCTCCCTTGTGTAATATTTAATGAAATTTTTTTGGCATTTAGACTCGAAGATAAACGAAAAAGTCTCTCATTTTCCATCTTAATTTCCAAGATCATGATGTATTATGGAGTTTTCATTCACCCAACCGACACTTATAAGTCTCCTATGACTCCATTTGATGAATACACATTATGACTCCATTTGATGAATACACATTAAAAAAGAGTTTGGGGCAGACTAATTCATATGATCCAAATCCACCAGAGACAGATGGTCCCACTTTTTTAAATAGTCCCACTTTTTTGATAAAAGTGTTATTAACAACAAATAAATAAATACTACCTCGCCAATCCTAAAAACGAATAAAATCAAATAATAAGACTGCTCACCAAATAAAAAAAATTGTAAATAATGGTTTCAACTCTTTGGGTAGGGGTATAATTTTTTTGGATTGGGTTCCAATTTTTGGGGTGACTCAGATTAGCTAGATTACATATATTTTTGGTGAGATTTCAACTATTTTGGATTGGGTTATAAGCTTTTGGGATGAGGTTTAATTTTTTAGGATTGAATTATATTTTTTTGCTATGGTTCTAACTTTTTGGTACAAAGTTTTAATTTTTATACATTAGTTTATATTTTTGGCTGAGGCTTCAATTTTTTAATTGAGTTATAACTTTTTGAGGTGAGTTCTAACTGTTGGGGGAGGGGTTCCAACTCTTTGGGTAGGAGTATAACTTTTTTAAATTGGGTTCCAATTTTTGGGGTTACTCGGATTAGCTAGATTACAATTTTTTTGTGAGATTTTCAACTATTTTGGGTTGGGTTATAACTTTTGGGGTTAGATTTAACTTTTTAGGATTGAATTATACTTTTTTGGGGTGGGTTTTAACTTTTGGGGAATTGAGTTTCAATTTTTAGGCATTAGTTTATATATTTGGCTGAGTTATCAACTTTTTTGAATTGAGTTATAACTTTTTTGGGTGGGTTCTAACTGTTGAAGGTGCGGTTCCAACTTTTTTGATGAGATTTCAACTATTTTGGATTGAGTTATAACTTTTGGGGTTAGATTTAACTTTTTAGGATTGGATTATATTATTTTGGGGTGGGTTCTAAATTTTTGGGGATAGAGTTTCAATTTTTTGGAATGTGTTTTAACTTTTTGGAGATAGAGTTTCAACTTTTATGCAATAGTTTATAATTTTAGAGCTTATGTTTTAACTTTTTTGAATTAAGTTATAACTTTTTGTGAGTGAGTTCTAACTGTTAGGGGAAGGGTTCTAACTCTTTAGGTAAGGATATAACTTATTTGGATTGGGTTCCAATTTTTGAAGTGACTCGGATTAGCTTAGATTACAACTATTTTGGTGAGATTTCAACTATTTTTGATTGGTTTATAAGATTTTGGGATAATATTTAACCTTTTAGGATTGGATTATATATATTTTTTTTGGTGGGGTTCTAATTTTTTGGGGATAGAATTTCAACTTTTATGCATTAGTTTATATTTTTTGGCTGAGATTTCAACTTTTTTGAATTAAATTATAATTTTTTGGAATGAGCTCTAACAATTGGGGGAGGGATGCCAATTCTTTGGATAGGGGTATAACTTTTTTGAATTGAGTTCTAATTTTTGGGGTGACTCGGATTAGCTAGATTACAACTATTTGGTGAGATTTCCAACTATTTTGGATTGGGTTCTAAGCTTTTGGGGTGAAGTTTAACTTTTGGGATAGAGTTTCAATTTTTATGCATTAGTTTATACTTTTTGGTTGAGGTTTCACCTTTTTTGAATTGAGTTATAACTTTTTGAGGTGGGTCCTAACTATTGGGAGAGGGGTTTTAACTTTTATGGTGAAATTTCAACTATTTTGGATTAAGTTATAACTTTTTGGATTAGATTTAACTATTAGGATTGGATTATATTTTTTTAGAGTTTCAACTTTTATGGATTAGTTTATAATTTTTGGGCTGAAGTTTCAACTTTTTTTAATTGAGTTATAATTTTTTTGCATTAGTTTATACTTTTTGGGTCAGGTTTCAATTTTAATTAATTGTGTATTAATTTTTTGGATGGATTCTCACTTATGTGGGAGTTACACTTTTAAAAGTGAATTTACCACATTTTTTAGGTGTGTTATCACCTTTTTGGTATAAGGTTATTTGTCAAATTTTACTCCTTTTCCATTACTGGTTTATATGGTTTATAAGGTAACCGATATCCCACTTTTTAAACTAATCAATAGTGACAAAAGTAGAAATATTACATCAATGGCCCAAATTGAATTTCGGTACCGTACTGAAAAGCAAAATTCAGTATTGTAGAATGACCCGTCGATGAAGATGACTGATGATTTTGTTTGACAATGACAGTGTCAGTTTGGTCACAATGATTAACCAACTTTTTGAACGAGTGCCTCTAGAACAATGATTAAGCAAAAATATAAATTCATTTTTACTATTATTTTCACTATCAGTATCTACTTCAGTGAAATTTGGACAATGACATCGTTACTGTGTCACTGTCACTACATAATTGTTATTGTGACTATGATTCTGTCATTGTCTATTTTGTAATATCACTAATCATATCATTAAGGGTATAATAGTAATTATGACTACAATTGTCCTTGATAACCCAAAAAAATAACGTGCAACAATAACAATAAAAATCCCCGATTGTTATAATTGTTGTGGTCTCAATATCACTGTCCTATGTTATTATTATTATTTCATTGGTATTGTTACTGTATCGTTGTCATTGTCCAGAATATAATATAGTTATTTATGTTGTTAAGGATAAATTAATTTTCATGCTTACAATTACACAATCAAGGACATTACAACAATTTATATTCCTAAGAAGGGGAAGTCTATGTACCAAAAAAAAAATCAGTATTGTACCACTGATTATAATTTTTTATGGTAAAGTTATATCTTTTAAAGAAGAAGTTATAAAAGGAAATATCATGATTGATTATAGACACCTATGATCGATCATGAATTTTTGGTATCGAATAATTTTTCATGATTGATCATGCTATTTAAAAGTTATAACTTACAACTCAAAAAAGTTGTAACTTAATTTTACAAAATTATAATTTTCGGTACGGTAGCATAGGATTTCCCTCCATGAAAAAGGCAAAACGAAATATTAGGTGTACACTAGATTAACAATGTTATGTGGTGTAACCATCAACTAATACGTAAACAAGTCTACAAGTGAATCCCACAAAAATTAATGACTACTCACTTATGTAATACATAACCACTTTTATAATAAGAAATGAATCATTTTGTAGGTTTTTATTAGAGGGTTACATCACATCAACATTGCTGACATGGTGTAACAATCTAATAAAAAAATAACAAAATTGATAAAATATGACTCACTATCTATTATGAAGGTGGTTATATATGACATTACTGCGCAATTATGAGTTGTAATGGGGTTCATTTACTAATTTATTTATCTATTAATAGACAATTACTACACATAATATTATTGGTGTAACGTAATTACACCTAATGTTTAGAAAATAATATTCATTGCAATGATTATACCATGTCAGCTTACTGAGACAGTGTAATCATCCAATGGACGGTGTAATCATCCAATGACAACAGAATAACAAGTGCACAAATGGAACCACAAAATTAAATAAATATCCATCAATTTTATGTAATAACTATTCATGTGATCTTCTTGCTCACTCATTATCCTATCTTAAATGGTCATACTATATCGACGAGATGATATGGTGTAATCGATAGAAAGAATATTTTCTGTAATATTTACGGGAGAAAGAATGAATATTTTCGAGAGATAGAGAAGTTCTGTTCTTTTCTGATCTGGTAGGCCCAGACAAGATTCAAAATTCGATAGAAACAAGTGAAAATATACATTTGTATATATATATATATATATATATATAGAGAGAGAGAGAGAGAGAGAGAGAGAGAGGAGGAGGAGGAGAAGGAATGGGGGCAAGTGCTAAGTTGCGCACTGGGGTGTTGTTGCCGCTGTTCATTCTATGCTCGACGAGCAATCTATTACATTCTGGTCAGGCGATATGGTTGACTTTGCCGGCGACGAGAATGAAGTGCGTCACCGAGGAAATCCATAACAACGTCGTCGTTTTGGCGGATTACATCGTCATTTCCGATGATCACTCTCACCCCACCCCAACCATTTCAACCAAGGTATCTTTTTGAGGGTTTTAAATTTTGATTTTCATCCCATTTTCTCTTATTTCACAATTGCCTCTAATTTAAATGTTTATATTGCTATTAATCGGCCTGCTTGTTTCTTGAGATTTGAGTAAATATATAATATAATAATAACATTACGCCATAGACCATTTCTCAATTTGTGCGCAGGGGCATGCTAATCTTCGCTATCGTTCTAATTTTATCGGATGTCTCCGAAAGGACAAATATTACGTCTTAACTGTCAGGTGATGGGACCTTAAAAGGAACCCACTAATCTTCATGGTTGTTACTGAATGTGGAATTATTAATGATTATAGAATTTTGTGGGATCTAATAGTGTTATGTGTTTAGATTGGTGACACCGATGATAACGTGAGCACTTGATATGCTTTGGCTTTCTCCTGCTATTATGGTTTATTTTCGCTGCAAATAAGCTGGGCATAATTTAAGGATTGGGCTTGAATGCTTGATACTTGAGTTGAGACCATTTAACAAAAAATTGAATTGAAATCTAGCCTGTGCAAACTCGTTTATCAACATGGAAGAAAAGTTAGGCATAGAGTTATAATGAAATGTTAATTTTTCTCTTTATTATAGAAATTGGAAAGTATAAACTTTTGCTAATGTTTTTTTTTTCCAGATAATGTACAATTGTATTGGGAATCTCAATAAAACGGTGGTGTAATTACTAGGACAGTTAGTTTTCGACTATGAAACACGGATACTTCGTTAAGGTCGACGTATCCATATTGGATATGATACTCGATGATTCATAGAGGATATACACCAATATAAATATTTTGCGGATACTTCTATACGCAAAAAAGTATGTGTAATTTTTAGTTGTAATCTTTACCTTTTACTTTTAATTTTATATACAATGCAAATACATCAACAAAAGTCCATGACTTTGAAGACATACGGGTATTTTCCAAGTGTTATATATTATCACAATTTAAAGAGTATAAATGAGTTAATTACTCTAGGATCTTATCATCAAATACTTCTAAGTAAACAATCTAGTTAAATGTTGATTCTTATTCTTTAATTAATCACGTTTACTTTATAGATACACCATAGTGAGACGATAGATAATTTTTTAAAAATAAAAAATTGTTAATGTTGTTTATTAAGAGAGATATGCAGATTTTTCAATCTTTTAGTTATCATATAAGTAAGTGGGAATGAAGTTAGATTTGACTATAGCAGGTGATTTTAATCTTTTTTTGTGTTTTATTTGAATTGCCTGACATTGGGAAATGAGAAAAGTGGTGATTATTAGGTTGGTTTTGGGCATAAGAGAATGAAGTCCAAAGAGTTGTACCAAATGGTAGTTGGAGGTGCTTGTTCTGCTGCCATTAGTATGGGTCAAAACAATAGTCTGTCCCTTATAGTTTTCATTGCATACGCAAGTCGAAGAGGATGTTGTTTCTTCATAAGGCTTCCATTGAATCCATTCTGTTGAATTCTTAAACCAGGCAATCTGGGGGTGGGATGGATGGCTGTTAGGGGTGTCATCTGCCTCTAATACTTCTTAGAACAGAGCAAGCTTACTGATGTGCAGATTTGGGTTCTTCTTTTAGTTTTCTCTTCTTTCTTTTTTTTTCCCTTGGTATGCCATTCTTTTTGGACGAATGGTTTGTTCCTCTACTGACAATATTTCCAATAACAACAAATATATAAGGGTTAATTGTATATGAGATTTGTCTCATTTTGGTTTTCAATATTTTAATTGCATCATTTTAGTACTTGAAGTATTGAATATATTTTTATATTGTTCTTCAAACTAACAGTGTCCAGATTGCTAACGGTTTTTTATTATAAACTTGTTCACGTAATATCTAAATTTGAGCAAAAAAATAATTTGGATAGCTCTTGACCAAATTTTTACCCAAATTTTGGTCAAAAAGCTTCCCAAATTACACACTTTTGATTGTGAGCTATCCAAAATTTTGTCAATAGCTACCCATATTACACATGTTTTTTTTGTGAAAAGCTACCCAAATTTCGGTCAAGAACTACGCAAATTATTTTTTGTTCATATTTAGGTATTACGTGACATGTTTATAATAAAAAATCGTTAGTAATTTGAATGTTATCTGCTTGAGAGACTACATAAAAATATATTCAATACTTCATAGACTAAAATGATGCAATTAATATATTGAAAATCAAAATGAAACAAACTCTATACTTTGAAGACCTCTAATGCAATTAACCCAATATACAAACAGTGAAATGTTTGTTGGTCTAGGACTCTAGGTGGTGGCATAAATGCTGGTGTATATGTCTCAATGCCCAACCTCGTGTGCATTTTGTTCTGCAAATTTCTTTTGTAAACAAAACAGATGTAGTTCTACTATAAGGTTATAAATTTAAAAGATAAGCCTGATAGAATAAAAAGCTGCTTTCATATTGTAGTAATACCTCTCTTTCCCTTTTAATGCATTGCTTATATCACATATGGCTCATGATCGAACTTATTTCCGTTTTGCTTGAAATTTGTGAATCAATGGTTAGTGTTACTTTCAGGTAACATCACCATATGGAAACACCCTTCATCGCACGGGAAATTCTACACATGGCAAATTTGCATTTACAACTGATGAGGCTGGCAACTACCTGGCATGTTTCTGGGTGGATGGCCATAATCAAGGAGGTGGAGATATAAGTATCAACCTCGAGTGGAAAACTGGAATTGCAGCAAAGGATTGGGAATCAGTTGCAAGTAAAGAGCAAATTGAGGTGAGTCCTTCCTTTATATTTCTTTTGTTCTGTTGTTTCCGACCAGGCCTTTATCTTCTTTTTTTTTCTGTCACTAAAATGAAAATGACACTTCCCAGTGGACAGAAGTCTACGATCAAATGTCCCATTGGAATGTTTCTTTGCACATTTACTAGGATAGATACTATTGCCAGTTCTCCTCATCAGATGATTTTCTAGTATCAAAACCCAAATTTTCCCAAGTTAACAAGCATGGATACGAACACGGGACATGGATAAAACACGAAACGGATGCACAAACATGATATTCCAAAAAAAAAAAGTAGAACACGGACATGTTAGTTGTAAATAATTATGTTTCATAAATCAGAAATATAAATGTAATTATTGTATTATTCATAAAAAATTAAGTACTTTGTGACAAAATTAGGAAGCATGGATACTTTTCGAAGGGTGATGTGGTCCTGTCAAACGCATGTCCGTGTTGAAGCTAGAAGTGTCCTAAATAGTGAACTCAGTCACCCATGACAAGGACACGGCTAGAAATATTATTGTTTTTGTTAAAACGACTGTTAACTATAAAAGGGGTGTGATTTCTATTTTTTTTAAATACATTTTTTGTATGTAATTTATATATTATAAATGTTAATAGATGTAATGAATTTTTATGAAAATTGTGGATATTTATTTTGATTTATTTCAATTTTAATCAAAAAATTAATATTTGATAGGTCTTATTGTTAATATTGTTATAATATACACTTTATTTTTAATAGTCGTGTCTTTGTTGTACCTGTATCTAATATTTTTGAATTTTGCCGTATTTCCATGTGTCATATCGTTTCAGACACAACACTTGTATCCATATCCATGCTTCCTAGATGACAAGTAAGTCTTATGTTTTAGCATCTCTAAGGACGCTCTTCAAAATAGTTATTCAAAATATATTAAAATATTATATTTTTTATTTTAAAGAATTACTTTTATAAAGTTACTCCAACCATGCTTTCTATTTTAGCTAACTATTATTAACATTTTAAGTCAAAATTATTGCATAGCTTGACATATCATCAAAATATAAAATAGTTAGCCCCTTAAAGTGCAAAAAGAGTGATTTGGCTCTTCAAATATAAAATAGCTAGTCAAAGAGGCTCTCTAAATGTAGAGTCATTTATCCCAAATATAAAATAGTTAGTCAAATAGCTACTCCCTTGGAATAAGATTTTATGATTTTACTCTTTATTTTAGCTAACATATATAAAATAACTAGCCCCTCACAAATGCTCTTATGCTTAGTAAACTATAGTGGATTTTCAGACAACAAAATCATAGTATCTATTTTTTTTCTAGATACTTTTTTAGCAAACATATATAATTATTATTGATAGTTCTAGTTCTCATGTTGTCAATTTGAAGTGCAACTTGAACATGATTAGTCTTAGCGATTAAATATTCATGCACAAAATAAATTAGCCATTTGTCACTTTGTGCAAGAAAGTCATTTGTCAAATTTTTTTGGTTTTGTTAATTACGTGTTAACCCAAGTATATATTTTAATAGCAGATACGACTTGAAAATGTATCGGATACATTAATAAAGCAGTATTGAATGTGTGAACTTAAATTTTTATCATTTAATTATGGACACGAATAAAACAATATCAAAGATGTGTCGGACAATGTCCATGTCCGACACTAATACGTCACCTTCGTAAAAGTGTTCATGTTTATCATCACTTTGACAAGGTTTGCATCCAAAAAGATTATTGGTATCTGGTATATGATTTTGAATCTCTATTACTATTCTGATCCTGAAAGAGGACTCAACGGGTTGTAACTTGTAATCATGAACAGGTATCAAGTTTGTGGAACTTAGTTGAATTGCTTGGTGGTAGAGAATTTTGAACATATCTGTGTGCTTCTACTATTATTCATTGCCATGTCTTTATTACCATGTATAGGGTGTTGAGCTTGAGCTGAGAAAGCTTGAAGGGGTAGTACAATCCATCCATGAAAACCTACTCTACCTTAAAAACAGGTAATTGATTGGTATGGCTGAAATGCTTCTATTTTGATTTATGTGTATTCTTTTTCTTTTCTGGTAATTCTTTTGAGGGTATAATTTTTACAGAGAAGCAGAGTTGAGGACAATGAGTGCAAAAACAAATTCTAGGGTGGCATGGCTCAGTGTCATGTCCTTGGGGGTCTGCATTGGGGTTTCAGTTGTTCAGTTATTGCACTTGAAGCGATTTTTCCGAAAGAAGAAGCTAATTTAGGTTTTGTTAATTTAATTATATTGCAAGAGAGCAGATGATATCAATATTTTTTTTCCTTTAAATTTTGCAGAAGGAAAACTTTGGTGCCATGAGTTCAGTATCCTGCTTTTACTGTTTAGATGAGAACCAGTTAAGCAAGGTCTAACTCAATTGTGTTGCCTCTTATGTCTCTCTCTCTCTCTCTCAAGGTGGCCACACGTGTGCGTGCGTGTGTGTTGTAAGGTGTGCACCAAAAGAGGGGGGGGGGTGTGCGACACAAAATATTGGTGCAGACTAGTTATTGGCTTGTGGAAGCCCTCGGCTAAGACACTAAACATAACATTGGAACTGTTTAAATTGGGTTGGTTTCTCAGTATCAAACCTGCATAACGGCTGGGACTTCTTCCTTTTCTTTATTAGTTTTAGAATAACACTAGAAAACACGGGACTTTTGAGCAATTCTTTCAATTGTCGTCTAATCTCTTAACAAGTTACTTAGTTTAGCTGCTCTTTGGCTTTCGAGAAGAGAGCATTTTTTAAAGCTGTTATTAGCACTCTGAAATCAGAGGTCCCTACTGTTGGGAATTGCCCCATATGATGTAATTCCTGGAATTTTATGGGCACAACCCTGTTGTTGTTGGTGATGGTGTTCATGGTCTATGATTGAAACCGACATCTTTCAGTGGTAGTAGTATTTTGACTAAAATTTAATGGTTGATAAATTTAGTTAAAATTTCACTTGCTAACACGATAAAAAAATATTGTAGAAACTCTTAAACTCGATTCTTTTACTAGGAGATGTGATAATTGACATGTAAATAAGATGCCATTCTTGGTGGATCCAATTTTCAAACTCTTCCGCTATTGGCTCATAATATTATTCTTTAATCGGTATTGTCACATAATATCAACAAGTGAAAATAACTAATCAACTGAATATAGCATTACTCAAGTTTGATGGATGTCTTCTAATTCCTCTTCACCCTTCATGACCTTGCGTTGTATATATTCTTGCCTTAGCCAAAAATGAAAGGAAAACAACCCTTACAAACAAGAGTTTCAAAGGTGATAACCAAGATATATCTAGATTGCAGGGATGACTCATGACACAATCGTTGTATCAAAAGATCTATTGGTTGGTAAGTTCAAATTCCTTTTCGAACGATTGGCACAATGTAGCATTCAAGCAAATTTCACATACTTTGGAAGTTCAAATTAAATAGTAAATTGAGCGGCAACTTAATCCAAATTAAGGAGCAAAAAGAGATATGTAAGCATGTTTATGACAAAAATTGTCCAAGAATGATCATGTCTGATACAGAAAAGCACAACTTCCTCCAGTCTGAAGAACAGAGTGACTTACAATAGAAAGCTAATGAATCAGGGAAAAAAATGCCCAATGAGTTGTTATTCAATTGAAACAATCTTACGATTCGTGTGTCTAAACCAGCAAATCTCCTCAAAGAAATCATCTGCACTGCTATGGCTGCTTTTCATTTGAAGAATCTTTATTCTCATCTTCTTTAGATGTTTTCCATACTTGAGCAATGACTCAAGAGTACTCATTTTCTGCTCAGCATTCAATGGTGATCTCACTGTGACCACCACTTCCTCCAGTGAAGGAATCACAAACTTTGAATCCACCTACAAAACGAGGAAATGTGTGTCTTTGTTCAATATGAATTCTAAATGATCATCATTTAGCAAATCAAATAGAGTTTGATGACTCTGATCAAAATATGGCCTCACATTTTTAAGGCTGTTCTTCTGGCAAAGAGCAGCAAACATGGCACCATGGGCGTCAAACTTTTGCAGCTTTGGATGGCAGTTAAAGAAGTCAACGAAATCAATCTCTGGAAAGGGTAGAAGGGCTTCAAAATCCCCAGTGAATTCCACCTTCATATAGAGATGCTTCACCTGGCTCGCCATTTGAAGCATTTTGCTTATTGCATCCCAACACCACTGGACCCCTCTAATGGACAAGGACTCAAGAGCCACAAGTCTCCCAAAATCCACAATGTTAACTCGCCCTGATGGAATTGCAAGCAAGAAATAAATATGGTAAGATTTGAAATCCTGTAGCAGCTTTGAGAGAGATGCTAAAATTACGTGCAAATAAAAATGAACTAGTAGTGATTTTCAAGTGAAAACTTTTACCAGAGTTGTTGGAAATGGAAAGAATCCTCAAGCATCGGGTCTCATGAACCCTAATCCAACTACAACCTTGTACCTCAAGGATTTCTAGCTTTGCAGCCGTGAGAGAAAGTAAAGAATTACCCAAGCCATAAAAATCAAGCTTACACTGCTTCAGATGGGGGAGCTCAATAGAAACAGATCTCAACCCCTCACAACCAAGTAGCAACAGGCTTTTCAAATTAGGACATGCACAAAGCACATCCGACAATGCAGTATCCTCCAATCTTGCTCCAACTATTTGAAGTTCTTGGAGTTTTAGAAAGGCATCCCATTTGGGGGAATGGGTCACTAACACACCCCAAAGCTTTAGAGACTCCACATTCCAAGCAGCTCTAATGCAATCCAATTTTGAAGGTCTGTCCATACAGGATTGATGTTCAACAATGTTGTCCATTCGGAGTTCAAGGTTCCTTAAAGATGGTCCCAGGAATGATAGCCATGATTCAAGGCCGGCACTGGAGAAAGGGCAATAAACGACAAGTTCTTCTAATCGAACAATTGAAGAAATAATATGCCTCACAATGCTGTCAGGAGTGTCCCCACCAGTGAGGTTATCAAAAATGTTGCGAGGGAAGTAAAGGCTCCTAAGATATGGCATTGAATCTTTCCATTTCTTGGAGACACAAGTACAAGATGCCACATCCTTAGCATTGTTGATGTGAGACAAGATATAGTGGATAATGGCATCAGGCAGGGAATCCATTTTCTGAGGACAACAATCAAACAGGTAATGGTCAATTGGAAATATCACGCAAGAAAATTTCCAGGCGTAAGCAACTTAGCACGGCGGATCATGTATTAATCAATCATTGCAACTTCGCATAAAATAAAACACATTTGGGCAGTCAGGTAAAATGAAATTTATATAACATGCTTTATATTTGACAAATTGCTTAAGAGCAAATAAAGTTTAGCTAAGTCAAAATAATTTTAATAAGCTACTAAATTCACTAAACATACAAGAAGAATCCAGACAATAGCAAAAGGGGAAAGCAGAAAAACCAAACATCGAGTCAATTACAAGTTCATATGTAGCTGAATGAAATTTATAGCAGCCGGGGAGATTCTATATATTCCCCAGAATTTATACCAAAGTAGATTGAAATACGATATGTTTATCAATGAAATCACAGCGGCATTATTCAAAATGCATCCCTTCTCCATAATAGGAGATTTGATGAACCCACAAACACACAAAATCTGACAAATATAGTTCATAGTAGAACCCAGATGGGAAAATTGACTTCTATTTACTACGAAAGCAAGAAGATATCGACCACAATGTGCAAACATAGATTGAGAGATATTAGAAGTGAGAAAGCTGAGCACGAGATAGAGAAAAACTAAGCAGAACACATGTAAACAATGCAGTAGAACCTAACAGATTGAGAAAAATTCACATGATTTATAAACAGTACTAAAACTCTATGTTCATGGAAGCATCGAAAATAAATTGTTGGTGCGTGCATTGAACAGGTGGATCGAGGTTAAAATAGCTTACAATCAAGATTTGTGGAAAGTCTTCAACACGAGGAACGACCAAGAATTTGGTGAGTGTTCAGCTATGATTTCTTGGCGAGGGAGGGGGGTAGAGAGAGAGAGAGAGGCGGCGTGTATATAAGGAGGAGGGTCGACAGTGTTTCAAATTTCAAAGAGAGAAGAGAGAGTGGGTTGTACTTTGCTGAATGTTTTGCTGAACCCTCCCCTGCCCTCCCAAATCCCAATCTCATGAACGCAAACACCCGCTTTGTTTTTGAACTTTTTTGAATTTTCGACCGTTTTCACAATTTGAGTCCAAATCTAACCTCGTCAAATCTTGCAAGGTTTCAAACATTGGAGCCTTTTTATTAGTCCTCTCCCACATATTTAGACTGTCACGCCGGCCTTGAAAAAAAAATTATGTATTTATACTTAATTCATTTATTAATCTGTAATTAACGAATCATATCATATTAAGTTCGAATTTCGATTGATCCGAATTCGATTCCAAGTTGATAGTTCGACGATTTTTATTTTCTTGGTTCATATCCGAATCTGCTAATAATCTGAAATCTGATTTGAACCGAATAACTTAATGTACTAAATTTTAACAAATTATAACTAAAATTTCAACTAATTTTTTTAAACAATCACTTAATTTCTTTAATAGTTACATAAAAATACATAAATAAATTCGAATCGAATCAGATATAGGTAAAAGATATTAAGATCAAATTTGAATTTGAATTATTGGTAAAAAAATATTAATTCATATATGACTAATAAGATTTAAAATTTTTGATACATTGACAGGCGTATTTAACACGTTTACTCATAGTCATATTTGGACATTTTTTCATAAACAACCCTCACTATTATTTTTCTCAATTTTATTCAAAGTTATATCACTGCCTATATATGGTTAAGGAATACAATTACAAATAGGGTAAGCCTATTCTCACTTCATAAATCTCCATTTTCATCCCATTTATTTTTTTATTATCAAATTACTAAATTCATCCCTTCTATACCAATTTTATTACTAACTAAGCCCACCTCATACTGCATACACTCCTTTTAATAAATAAACTCATTTTATATTTTGTCATAATTAAAGTTTTATTCTCTATCTCATCCCGTGCACTCATAAAAACACTTTTTCAATATGAATTTTTTTTGTGAGATAGAGTTTAGTATTATTTCTTAATTTAATTTTATGTTTGATTTCATATTTGTTATATGGATTTTCATTATTTTTAATATGCTTTGATATCTCTATAAAGTTTAATAATTTTTTATTTAGAATTTATACGCGTGTATATATATTTATGATTTCATATTACTTATTCCTTTTTATCTTGTTAAGATTTTGCATCTATACTTGTTATTTTTTTTTCTTATTCGATTTTGTATCTGTGCTTTATGCTAATTTTTTTTTTCATATTTGGTTTTGCGTCTTGTAGTTTCGCTTGTTTCTTTAATCTCTGCTTAGTTTTTTTTTTCTTGTTACAGTTTGCTTCTTTCTTTCTGTTTATTTCTTATTTTGTTCTTTTCTTTTTTCTTATTTCGGTTTGCTTCTTTTTTTTTTTTTTTTCTTTTTTCGTTCATTTCTTTTTGTCTTATTTCAGCATGCTTGAGTTTTTTTACTGGTTTCATTTATTATTATTATTATTTTGTTTCAGTTTTGCTTAGTTCTTTTTTTTTATTTCGTAAATATATTTATGCATTCAAACTAACTGTCTTCTTTCATTATTTTTTTTTACCATAACTTATTTCATTAAAAGGGTGTGCATAAATGAGTGAGTTTAACTATTAATATGGTGTATATAGTATGGAGGTAGATTTAGTTACTAATAAAGTAGGTATAGAAAGGTGAATTTAGTAGTTTGAAATGAAAAATTAAGTAGGATGAAAATGAAGATTTGTAGGTGAAAATAGTCCCGTCCTTACAAATAAAGGGTCTATTTACATTAACAAAGTAAATTTTTTTAGTAAAAAATTTTAAAAATGTGATAATTTGAATTCATTTTTCTCCTAATGGGCCCATCATGGCTTATCAATTCAATCATCCTCGCTTAATTCTATTTGCAAGTCAAATGTGGTTATATAATGATATCATTTATTATTGATTTGGCCCGAACAATCACCTAATATTATAGTTACTAAGTTGAATTATCAACTTATAAAAATATAATTATGGTCAAGATTGATCAAATCTTTATCTACTTTGATCCAATGGTATAAAATTGATCATAAATTTTTTTTTCACTCAAAAACATAGTTTGACGGAATTAGAGAATTTATGGATTGAATTGACACAAAAAATAGTTCGGGGGTTTAATTGACACTAACGTCATAATTTGATGAGCATATGTGTAGTTTACTCTATATTTTGATGAAATTACATACAGTATTTAGAGCCTTCAGTAGTCTTATGGTCTTCTCTTTTTAATTCTTTTGCATGGTTTGTGGTGGAGGTTTGTGCTTGGCCTAGTGGTCACCATCTCTGTTGTTCGACTTTATGGTCGTGAATTCGAATTTCGTTATACTTACTTACTCCTTCTAATAGTGCCTGACCAAAAAAAAACCCTTGGCTCGTGGTAGGATGATTATATGCTGATCACTCATTGAGCTAACCTTGCTGAACCAGTGGGGCATCACTGTGACATCAACTTGGTGCAGGCAAATGCAGTATATTAAAGACTTGCAAACTCGAAATGGCTTTATCATTCATGCATGGATATTCAAGAGTCAAAAGATTTGTGGTGAATCAAATTAAATCTCTCTTGAAACAATTCTAATGACAGCCATATTTCATTTGGATATAGGGGTTGTAATTGAATTGAACTTGTCAAACTTTAGTATACTCTTATTTGATTACGATTGATCAAGTTCAACTACCAAGTTTATATTCTTGCTAGAGCTCGGCTTAGTGAAAACTTGCAATCATGTGAACCGAACTCGAGGAACCCTATGTAAATAACTCCAGAATTTTCGAGATGTTGAGGAGAATTTCTCTTGGAACCCTTTTTCTCAAACATATCTTATGCAGGAGAAAAGTGGAGTCTTCAGCCATTGATATAGTCTTGACAGCAAGCTGTGCAGCAAATCTGGTGACTCCTTTGTTGGTACCTGGTCTACTCACATGAAATCGAAAATCAATACACCCCCAAAACTCCTTGTAATGACAATGCCCTATCCTTGGTAGCCCCCTCCTAAGACTGCCTTCAAAACTACAGCTTAGAAAGCGAGTGGATTCAAAAAAAATTGTACTGGGAGTTCACTGAGGTGGACCCAAGTTAATTTTTGTTGTGTGCACATGCGCGTGGCCATGTATACACGCATGCATGTGTGTGTGTTCATCTTAATACAATTTACAAGTTCAATTCAAATTACACAACTATTTTACAAAAATATAATTTAAAGCCACATCTCGGCTTCTTCGTCAGAGAGAGGAAAAGGACCTGTTCGGTTCAGTTCAGGTTCCACCTAATAATTGTCTTACAAAGAAGCTAGACAAAGTCATTTTGAAAAAATACTTGTTTTTTTAGCTCAACCCTATACATATTGGAACCAATTCAGAAGTAAATGACTGTCCAAATCATAAGCGGATGAAATGAGTGAGCCTTATCTTCAGTCAAGTTCTCCGAACAACACCCAGATACTATGGGAAGTTGTACTATCGAGGTGCTCTTTTTCTATTAATTAGGGAGAAAATTGGTGCCCTGTCAGCAAACACTCTTCGCCCATCACTGGACAGGGACTCGTACCTCCATGCAGGACCAAGAAACCATGATGCAGCAGCTCCACCTATTAGGCCTCCTAGCTGAAATTTTTGAAGCCAAATCAAAACAATCACATCCAACCAAAAAACAGATGATAAAAGGTGATAGTAAACAACTAAAGCGATTTATGCCTCACCCCAGAGAGAGAGAACAACTGTATATAGCTGCCAACACTTCTAATTTGGCAACGAGCCCATTAAAAATGATAATAACAATAGTGAAAGAAAGCCATGGTTTACTTGAATGACAGTAGTTTACCCAAAACCACTATGTGGTGCCCGTCAAAAATTTCTGTAGTTTAATTAGCACAGTTCACCCTTGTTTTTCAAAATTCACAAGTGTACACTGTACACCAAAGATGCCAGGACCTAGGTACTGGATATTTTCTTATGATAAGCTTATTGATTCAAATGGATTGAGTTTTGGAAAGAGGAACATCATAAAAATCATAAAATAATTAGAATACAGAAAATAAACAGCTGCCATACTTACATGTCCCCAGTTATCAATGCCTCTAGAAATAAGCCCAATACCCTGAAAGACATACAAAGATCACAACAATCAACATTGTTTCTAAGTATTTTGATTTGACAACAATAAAGCTGTTTCCAAGAGAAAACCAAACTCAAGGACATACGTAATTGGTGGAATAAAAAGTAATCAAAAAGAAAATTAGGCCACATGCATTCCACTTTCAATTTTCAAACTATGATAATGTTGAAAATAAGGGATGGCTGAGCCACTATAAATTTAACCATGGAATTTTCACTATAAATTGCAGGGCTTTTCAATCCTAGGGGGATCTAAGGGGGCACACCATATTTAAGATAAGCACGCGGGCAATATGCTGTAGGTCTCCCTTGCTGTCTTTAACCATTCCTCTGTGCCTCAAGACAAACACAGCAAAAGATCCAACCTGTCACACACCAAACATATGATTATAAAAATAAAGGATGAAAGATGAGAACAACAGGAATACTAAACGACAATTTTCAAATTTGTCTCCTTTTATAGACACGTATAAGCTCACTATGTGATTAGTCACAAGTCCGAAAGCATTCTGAATCCCAGGTAATAATAGGTACTAAGCAATTTATCCTTGAGACTCGTGCCACAAAATTCAATCTCATTAAGGTAAATTCTGTCTCAAATCCGAATGAGGCTTATTTCAAAGTCAGCCCCAGCCCCAGCCCCAGCCCCCTCGCTTATAGTTAGAGTATGGTGAGGTCCCAACATATGCAAAGGATTGCGAGAAGAAAAGGGTAATATAAATAACCACATTCTAAGATTCCAAAATAAATTGCAGATGGGTTGCTCTTGCAAAGCTGTATATGGTCATCAATTCAAGAGAAAATATTTTTATAGGTGACAATGTGAGTGCTCGATATTGTCGTCTGACATTTTGGGGAACATATAATATACATATAAACTTAGAAGGTCAAGAAAAATTGGGATTGTAGAAATGAAGAACTTACTAATCCAAAAATTGCTCCTGATGCACCGACTGCAGGTGCTTTGTTGAACCAATAGCTCATTGCTGAACCTGATTTTTAAGAAACTACCAAATCAGAATGACAGTAAGCGGGAGTTGTTTCTTTGAAAACAAGCAATAAATTGGTTATTGTTGTGGGATTACGATCTGTTACCTGTAACTGCAGAGATGATATAAACTGCAAGATATCTTCTGGGACCACCGATATTCTCCACAGCAGGGCCAATGGAGTTTAGGGAATAACAATTGACCTGGAAAGGTCAAAATCCTTTTTACATACCAGCAAATGCAAATCAACCAAGAAACAATTTTTCGAGAAGTAACATTCAAACCAGACCATGAGATGCCCAAGATTTGCATGCAGAAAGGAAGATGTGGCTAGCCTCCACAACTGTCCTTTGTCTATAAGACTATTGATCTGCAGATGCATATTAACCAAGGGACATGAGGCCACAAAATATAAGTCTCTAATATGGAAGTAAAGATATGTCTCCACTTTTATATTTACTCCCTCTCCTCATAGTCCCTTCTTGCTACACCAGCCTTTTAAGGGGACATGCACTTAACCCAAGTGAAAAGATGTATGATTCCATAACTACCCTTACAAAAAAATACATATTCACATGGATAAGAACTTTTCAGAATTTTTCATCCTTTCAAAATTGGTTCAATAAAATAAATTCAGAAATCAACAAATCTGTTACATCGACTTTTCAAGGTGAACAATTATTTTGTAGACTTCCAGAATGGAGAAGTGGCTTATAAATATGGGATGGACAGAGTTTATTTTCACAAAGGCTGACCTTGGCTCCCCAGTAGAATAGCTTCCCTTGTGTTGCAAATTGTGCAATATAGGCTCTGCACATTAAAACCAATGGACACAAGACTGTCACCGGTCGACATTAAGAATGCTTAGGAAGCCAAAACGTAAGGGAAGCAGAGAGAGAAAGAGAGAGAATGACACCTATTCAATATATTGATCCTCAAAGAACACAATATTATGATGATTTTATTTATTTTTTCATTTGCAGAAGGTGATACTCACAAAACATTAATTGCAAGTAGGACATTGGTCCATTGTCTTCCATCAGATGAGACTCTTCTAGATGCATCTGAGTATGTCTTTCCAATGTTGGTGGAGTCATTTCTACTTTCTTCTCCACTAAAGAAACATAAGCAAGACGAGCACGTGGAAAAGGAAGCATCATATAATGACCATTGAAGAAAATTACAGCCTCCAAATTTAAGAGCTCTTTCATGCCATACATCCTTTATCGCAGGCACATGACGAAGAGGAGAGATATTCTGTTGAACAAGCAAAATCACAGGTGAAGGACTTTTCAAACTCTAAACCATGACATACCCATCTGTGATGACGAAAAGTGTTACAATAATGCTAATTGAGCTAGTTTCTTTCCTAGATGTTTGGCTTGTTTATTTAAATGCTCTCCCATTGCATTCAACATTTGCGTTACGTGACCAAATGCAATAAAGTCTCATCAAGAACGGGCAGAGTGTGACTTACACTGTTTGAGAGCATGGAATTCATGCTTACGAATTGGAATTGGAGCAAAAGTACTTATGGGACTAATGTGGACTCTAATTCAAAGTCAAGGCATAGTTTTTGTACTCTTAAACACAATTGCAACGATTTTCACCATCGAATCTGTATATGCAATTATTCTATATTGTCTGCAGCATATTGTAAATATTGTGTATCTCAAGTATGATGGTTCACTAAAATATTTTCTCGATTCTTCTTTTTCTTGTCTTTTGCCCCTTGCCATTGTTGTCTTCCACATTCCTTGCCATTGTTCAATATGTTCACTGCTTTTTCTTCAAATGTGACACTATCTGAACTGCTTTCTTTTTGGTTCAAAAGTTTCACTTCACTATAATAATTCCTCATATCTAGGAAGAACAAGGAAAGATTACCCACATTCATGTCTTTACTTAATTATTACCAACAGCCCCTCAAATTGTTTAAAACAAAACCCAAACCAAAACCTGGTATGATTTTGAAAACTCACTGTATTTGGGGGTTAGTCCAGTACAATGTCAACATAACTTTTTTCTTTTATTTTTCTGATAGTATTTCCTGTGTATGACCTATAAATCATATTGCAGCATCTAAAAGGAATCGCTGTACAAACAGAATGAATGATTACATATCAAATTCCGTTCACTTGACCAAATTCGTATCTACCATACAACAAGCAGCAATTCAAAACTATCACCAATTACAAAAATTCAAAACAAAAGAACAACAAACAGTTCATCAGAACATCACTACTTCATAATTGTACCAATCAAATCAAATATCTGAGATATAGGGTGGGTTCTTTTTTGAAGGAAGTAGATTACCTTGAAGAATGAGTGGCTGAGAATTCCTAAGTGAAGGCTGTTGCTAATGAAGCGGCTGTGGAGGAAGTGGCCGAGGCGGAGAGCGGCGGCTGTGGTTATAAAGTGGGTGGTTGTGGGACCCACTGCGCAAATGGGAAATGGAAAGCTGGACGGCTGAGCTGATCCGACCATCCGCTCAGCTGCCTACACCAGTACAACTGTACCCAAATCCACAAATAGACAGACACTGACGCACATGGAGAGAGAGAGAGAGAGAGAGAGAGGAGAGAGTGGGTTTTCTTTCCGTTGAACCGACAAGAATAGGAATGGATTAGATTTGTTTATCTTAACCCATCCTGTTGAAACTCACTCAGACACTTAATTGAACGTGAAATGTATGTCTTCCGATCTAAATCATTGTTCGGCGAGAAACAATTGAATCGGATGAATCTCACCTTACTTTAGGGCGCATGTTTTTTCGAGTATAAAATTTAAGTGCTATAAAATTTTATATTTATTTTATTTTAATTCAATAATATATTATATCCGATAAACAATAATCTCATCATTCTCCTTGTTTGTTTATCACAAATATTATCTGTGTAATATCTACTTAAAAAAATCAACAATTACAACTAACCAATGTAAAAGACAATTTTAACCTTTAAAAAATCAAAAATTACGGCTAGACTTTTATATGAAAATTATAGTAGAAGACATTTCGAGCTTTTTAGTTTATAATACATACATCAAAAATATAATACCACCCCCTAGTGGTATTCATTAAAACCTTCTATCAGCCATTATAGCTACTGTTCATAGCGGATCGGTATTACGATCCGAAAAATAGTACTGATATAAAATATCAAACAAACAACGTATAAGATGAATCTCACGTACTATTTTCCTAATACCACCTCCTTGTACCACTATAATACCCAAAACAAAACGCCCCTTAAAAAATATTTACTATTATACCCATTGGCATATCCAATTCAAGAAAAGTAGTGCATACATCAGAAATATCCGGACCCCTTGTGCTGTGTTGGAGAAAGAAATTCAGTGATATTTTTTTATTTTTAATTACATATTTATTTATTTTCATAATTTTTTAAAGCTCCGGTAACATGAAGACCCAAATCTGAGGTGTTCAATTCCAAAAAAAAAATTGGTGCTTCGTGTTCACCCATTAAACACCTGTGAGAGAGAGAGAGAGAAGAGAGATCTACTCATTTTGTGGACAATTGTATGAGAAAATTGAAGCTCGGAGATTTGAAACTTTAAAGTTATACAAATGAAAAGTAAAAACTTCTTGGTATGGATGAAACGGTGCATATAAAATACCATACACTTTACTGTTTAGGTTCTTTAGCCAATTTCCTTATCATCTTTTTTGTTTAATAAGTTTATATAATTCTTGACACATATAGAGATCTGAATACCCAAAAAACTCACCATTTCTCAACTTCTTCATATCACCAATACACAATAACCTAGAATAAGAGAGACTTTAGAAAGAGACAGAAGCAGATCAAATTTTAAATGGAAGAGATAGAAAGAAAAAGAATAAGACACCGATAATTTGTATACCGAAATTACATATCAGATGTTAAGGGCTTGGGGTTCAACAGATAATATTTCAAACAAATAATTCCTCCTTAAAGATGAAGAGAATAATATTCAAGCAAACACAGATCTTCCTCTCTTCTATGCGTTCCCCTTTTTTGCCTTCAATGAAGGAGTCCCTTCTTCTCCGCACATAAGACAGAGGAAGGAGATTCTTCTTTTTTTTTTAATCGAAGATGGACAAGTGGAGGGGAAGGGTTGCGGTTCTCTGCCATCTACAGCATTCCTTGGCGTCTGGAAAACAAGGGCAAAATGAAAATTTTACCCCTATATCCTATTCAGGTGGGTTTGTAACCCAAGGGGGAAGTGGATTACATTTAACCGGCGTAGGAGGTTAAAATGCACTGTAACAACCGGGTCAAAATTTGACCCGAGATTTATATCTCGACTCAATTTTAACTTCCAATATGTGAGGCCCATGTCATTGTTAATTTATCGTTGACGGTGTTAACCCATCTTATCCCTCTGTCAAAACATTACCTAAGGTGGTGTTTGGATGACAGGATTAGGGGTATTATTGGGGGATGTGGATTAAAATTGTGAATGAAGTCTATTTATCTTTGGTTAGAGTAAGTTGTTTGGGTTGAATTTCCGTTGGTTTTGAAAAAATCGGCCGTATATTTTGAAGCAAAGAATCCCAGGTGATTCAACAATCTCTTCTGCTACGAGGGGTTGTTGAATTGAGGAGTAAGATTAAATGGCTAAAATCTAAAATGCCCTCTACAGTAGAAGTTGGAGATGAATTCGAAGACGATGAAAATGATTTCTTGGGAAGGCATCTGGGTTTTTCGGAAATGGAGAAAGAAAATCGAACCCGTCATCTGAGACAATCAACGAAATTTAAAACCTGAGTTTTGACGATTGGACATTGAAGAAATCGGAGTAGTCGTCGCTTGGCCACACACTAACAGAGACTTTTGTCAATGGTTGAATCCGAAGCTCCATTGGGGTTTGTCTCCGTCCTTCCATTCTTTCCTATATAGTACCGTTTGACTTGAACAAAGATTAAGGTGAAGGTTGACAAGGTTCTTCGCTCATTTACTCCCAACTGCCAAGTAGCCTGATAGTTTTTCCATCTGGAAAAATTTATCTTCGGTCATTTTCCAGATGCTTCTCTGTTTCTCTGTCTCGCTTTTTCCCTGTGTCTAATGCTGCAGCAGGGAAAGATGAGTAATTTAACCAAATTAAAATCCAATTTATACCCTAGTGGTTTGATTTTTTTGCACTTTACTCCTTATGTTCAGAAATTAGCACATAACACTCTTATACTTTTGAACTAAATTACTACCGTTAGAAATTCTCCCTCAATTGATATAATGTAGCATGCAAGCACATGATTTGAGAGTAAGTGTGTGAAAATATTCAGTCTAATTCAACTTTGAATGAAAGGGTTTGGATCTCATTAAAAAATCACATTTGTTTTATGATATTGGGTCTCATTACATCTTAAATTTTAAGATCTTAAAAATTTTATACTCATCAATTTGTTTCATTATAGATGAACTCTAAAAAAAATTAACATTTTAATTAAAATGACATATTTTAAATTGACTTGATTTGTGCTATTAATTCAAGTAATAATATTAAAATGCCCTAAAATTCATGGAAAATAAATTATATTTGGGTCATTGAAAAAATTTAATATGGTTTGGATTAATTTTGCTATTTATTGAAAAAAAAATTATTAATTTTTATTTTTAACGATTTAGACATGAGTTGTATCGATTTGTGTTGGAATTTTTTTGTTTTTGCATGATGCATATGATTTTTGTGATTAAAAGTGTATTGTACAAATTAAATTAAATAAATGAGCAAAAAATTTATTGCAATATTTTGTAAAAATGCGTTATTTTTTTTATTCATATTTTTTTTTCCTAAATAAGACAATATTAATGGATTGGATTTTTTTTCATTCCATTCCAAACATAATATAAGATTGGATAACACTTTTTTACAAAATAATGTAATGGTTATTTTAGTATGTTTTATCTTCACATGTGAATGAGGCCCACAAACCAAATGAAACCTATCCTAAGATGAGATATGATTTGAATCTAAACTTTATAATCTTCCAAGTTGGACCACTTTGCATTGGGTTGGATTGAGTTCGGATTCAAATCCAATCTAATACAATCCTCCCATGGTGATCCAAACACCACCTAAATACTTTTAGGCAGTTTTCCAATGTTTTTTCTTTTGAATAAATTTCACTAACACCTCGTGGATTTAAGTTATATTTTATTGACACCCCCTATGATTTTTGAAATATCACTACATACCCCTGTCAGCTTTTCATCCATTAACCTACCTAACAGAGAATGTGATTTTACTTAATTACCCTTGTTAGAACTCCCATTTTACAGTAGTGGTTATTCGATTTTATACTTATATTTTTATTTTGTTTTACGTTTTATCCAATATTCAACCTAACCATGGTCACAAACTTTTTTTTTACTGGAAGAATTTAAATGTTCATTTTCAAATATTATCATTATTAAAATAAATGTATCAAATTAATACAAAATTAATCTATAATTTTATCAAATTAAGATCAAATTGACCTTTAATTTTGTTTGATTAATATTAAATTATATCCAATTAATATTTAATTTTATCAAATTAAAACCAAGTTAATATTTAATTTCATCAAATTAGCACAAAATTAACATTAAATTTTATCAAATTAACATTTAAATTCATCAAATTAGCATTCAATTCATCCAATTAACATTCAATTTTATTAAAAAAATACCAAATTAATATTAAATTTCATAAAATTAACATTCAATTTTATCAAAACTGCCTTAAACTACGTTACATTAACTACCAAATTAATATTCAATTTGGTCTAATTAACACCAAATATAAGTATCAATTTTATCAAATTAACATTAAATTTTATCAAATTAATACAAAATTTTACCAAATTAATGTTAAATTGATCTTAAATTTTATAAAATTATCATTTTAATTTAGCAAACTAACATTCAATTTCATCAAATTGATATTAAATTTTATAAACTTTACACCAAATTAATATTCAATTTCATCAAATTAACCCCAAATTAACATTTAATTTTGTCAATGAAATATTCAATTTATCAAATTAACATCATTTTTTAATTGAATTTTAAATTAACATTTAATCTCATAAAATCAATACCATATTCAATTTCATCAAATTAATCCCAAATTAACATTTAATTTTATCAATGTAATATCCAATTTATCAAATTAACATCATTTTTTTGATTGAATTTTAAATTAACATTTAATTTCATCAATTCAATATTAAATAGTCATTCAATTTTATAAAATTAACATTCAATTTTTTAAATTAAATATTTGGTTTTATAAAATTAATATTATTTTTTTAAATTAACATTAAATTAACATTTTGTTTAATCCAATTGTTTTTGATAGAAACATCATGTTTAATCCAATTAGCATTTAATTTAATTAAGTTAATACTAAAATGATATTTTCTTTTACTTTAAGTTTGTTTTATATGGCCAAGGGTAATTTTGGCAACTCATAAGAGAATAAGTCATCACATCACACATTTTTTGCTTGTCAATAACGACATTAAACGATAGGGGTAGTTTGTGAAATGTGTGTATAAACTATGGGGTGTATAGTAATATTTCAAAAATTAGAAGGGAAGTTAGTAAAATTTGACTTAAATTCAAGGGGTGTTAGTGAAATATACTTTTTTTTTTTCAACAGTGAAAAGTGTGCAAGTCAGCTTATGTGCATCGACTAGACTAATTTTCTTTCTAGTCTAGTCAAAAGCAGGCCGTCCATGTTAGAATTTGAGTATTCATGAATGATAAATCTCTCATGATTTGGAAGTTGGCAAAATTTAAATTCATGACATTTTTTTAATTGAAAGGACGTATTTGTTTATAACTTGTCAATGTCTTTTTTTAAATTCAAACTCAGTACATTATATAATGTTGATAGTAATAATCTATATATATCCAACAAATTATATAATTACTATTTACACCAAAAAATAGCAAAATTTGAGGGTGATGCATGAAAGTAATTCAACAATCATAAAAAAGTCTGTGATAGTCCAAACGTGACTAGACGATTAAAAAAGTGAGACTCTAAAAATTTCGAGAAACTAGGAGACGGAATGTCATGAGCCGTCAGTTAGAGACAGGTTAATTCACATCTACACATCCCAAGAAAAAATGTCATGGTTACAGTCATGACTAAAAATGACAGCTTCAACGGTTGAAAGTCATTTTTATAAATAACAATGACAAGACTACAAAAAAATAATTCACAATCAAACACAACAAACTCTACACAACGTCAATCTCTCTCCTACTTATTTTTACTTTCAAGCAACTTTTTTTTCCTGTAATTCATCACTCTGATGATCTTTACCGCTTTTATTTAATATTAAGTACAATACTCGTTTCATCTTCCAAACTTAATTTATCTGCTAATTTACATGCTAGTTTCTTTCTATGTCTTAATCCATTACATTGCTAGTTTGAAAATTATTTAAAGTCCATAAACCTAAAGGCATAAAAAAGAACTCAGATGTCGTACGTGTTTGAATCTTAAGTTCAATTGAATTTTGGCATGCCCACAATCCAAAAATACGTCAAACAATTACATACAATAATTAAATTATATGATATGGAGCTTGAAAAATCTTCTCTTTTCCAGTACTACAGTGCTTTGCTCGTATCGGAGATAGGATAATCTACTACACAATTGCAAGCAAGAGCTTAGACATAGGATAGAGTCAAGTCTCGTAACTTAACTTATACTTTGGCTCATGAGAAACAAACCTGAGGACACTTAAACAAGAACTTTATGGCCTAACATTAGAAAACCATGCAATATTTATAAATATTTCAACCAAACTCTTTGTTTGCGAAGGCAGAAGAAAAATGCGTTCTTGAGTCAACAAGCTGTCTCCTCTTTGTGACCCTCAAGCATTTTCAACAGAAGTTACAGGTTTGAGCCGCATTAGTGCTAATGAATTTCATAAATACATCAATTTATCTCTCAATTTTCTATGAAGAGGGAGACAGAGAGCATAATTTCATTCCCAACAGGAGATCGTTTTTGACTTTTCTTTTTTTTTTTTTTCTATAAGAGAAAAAAAAAAGAACCCATAAACTATGGAATAACTTAGTAGTCAGATCCTATAGTGAGCTCTTCAGTCTTTTATACAACTCATAATTGGATTCCCATTGATTTTCGTTGGTCTTTTATTTTGGTAAGGTTTTCCTCTTGATTTTGGTGGTTATCCAATTCTCATAATGGTAAAATTTCAACAATCAAACTAGTCTGGTAGTCAATATGTTAGTGCAATCTTATTGTGATGATGATATGCAAAGCTTGTTTGGAAGACGAATTGATATATTCACTCTTTAAAAGGAGAACAATCTAAAATATTTAAATATTAATTACTGTGATTATGATATGCAAATGCTAATAAAAACCATTAGTAGAGTTATTAAAGGGTATATAATTTGCGTTTTAGGCATTTTTAAAAGCAAATTAGGAATTCAAAAGTTTTTTTGTTGAAATTTTATAGTAATATATATATATAGTAGTAGTAGTATTATCTAAATTATAAATTAGGTGTACACTGAATAATTATTTTTTGAAGTACAAATAGATGTATAGATATAGATATCTAAGGAAAGTACAAGAAGGGTTATTTAGATATTTAATTGATATTGAGTAATTAAATACATAATGATATAGTTGTCTTTAATCATTTTTATAAGGGTATTATGGTAAAAAAAAATTCACCTTTGTTAATATTTTATATAGTAGATATAGATATAGATAGATAAGAACATTTTAGGTCTCACTTGGATTTCTCCAAATATTTTTTGTATATTTTAGAATGTTCCTTGAAGAAAGTTTAAATAAGAAATACCTTTTTTAGGATCCTTTAAAATATCCTTCAAGAGGACTTAATATTAAAGAACTCATCATAAGGTTTTTTCTAATTTTCAAGAAGAAAGGATGTGATAAAAGTCTTATTTAACATAAAATATTATGTATTGAGATAACTCATCTTTTCAATATTTACATAAAAAATAGGTAAGACTGAAAAAAACAAAGGTAATAAAAAAAATATTCATCCACATGTGTCGTATTAGAATTGACTCAATTTACATCCGTTCAATTTATAATCTTCTATAGTTGAATTTATACTATATATAAGTCGTATTTAACATATTTGTTTCGTGTTTAGTTGAATTTTTTGAGAGATCTATCAAGTTCATTTGTTTATCATCACCCGCATCTATTAAGCTAAATCCAAGCTCGGACTTTTCGTATCGATTTCTTCCTTTGTACCTAAAATTGTTTTAAAATTAGAGGTCCTAATTTTTTTTAAAGTAATTTTATATGTTTTTTTTGGTTCCAAAATATATGTATTGAATTAGGGCCTACATAAGCGGTGGCCTTAATGTCATATGACTAGGGCCGGCGTTGACTACAAAGTGATTATACCCAACTGTAAAGTATGAGTTAAGCAAAACAAATCCAACAAGAGTACACCTACTATGCAATAACAAAAAAACAATTGATACTATTTCCATAACTAATCAGAAAAGGAATCATAGTAACAGAAAAGAAAACATTAATCCAAGAAACTCCAACTCTAAGCTATATAATACACAATAGTACTCATCATGTCAGAGGTCCCTAACTTTCTCCTCTGAAATAAAAAATTCAGGGTTCTCTTTTGCCGTACAATAGAACTCTCAATGAATCTCGCATGATTAACTAATTAAAAGATACTCTTCTACTATTTCTCCGAACCATGCATGGCTACTTCATGGAAACTAAACCTTTGGAATTCATTCTTGATGTCATCCAGATTCAAGACAAAAGATCTCGTCCATGCCTATACCTCTATTGCTTTAACAGATTTCTAAGAGCTTAGTCGAATCCCCTTCTAAGAATGACAAACTGCACTGTTTGATGTAGAGCAAAAATTATAGCTTGCTTCATAGCAGTGACGTCCATGCCCATAGGCAACGGACACGGTTACGGTACATCGAAAGAGATTTTTGATTTGACGGCTAAAAGCTGAAAAAAATATTATACAATGATGCAAAAATGGACGTGTAAAAGAAAAGCAAGGCAACTAGAATTACCTATTGCTACTTATATTGTACAACAATGATGGATGAAAGATGTACCATATCAATGAGTGAGTTACAAAATTTATGAAATATTTGCAATATTACTTGCAAGATTTACAACAATAATGAATACAATAACAAAGATAATTGTATTCTTACAAGGTCAGTGGAACCAAGTATAAGGGTAAATGATCCATTTACGACATTAGTAAGAAATGTAAAAAAGTAATGAGATAGGTACAAAAGTAAAGGTATATTTACAACAAAAGTGAAAAAATTTACGACTCATAGTCAATGTAATGGATGATTGATCAATGTAATATATGATCGATCATAAAATATTGATCAATCGAATAAATGTATGATTGATCATTATGTGGGAAGGTGTTGCGTAAGAAAATGAAATTTTGGAAAAAACTAAAAAAAATATATAATTTGACTGATCATAGTGCCTCAATAAGGTGTTTTTGTAAAATCATTGCGATATTAACGATATTAATGGGTAAAAGTACAAAATTAATGGTATAATTACAACAAGAGTGAGAAATTTTAAAATTTAGTGAGACCAACTACAAATTTAATGGAGTATTTAGTACATCAGTGAGAAATGTACAATAGTAATTGGGATAGGTACAAATGTAAAGATATATTTACAAGCATTGTGGATAAATTTACGAGGATATTATAGTTGTAGTCAACATAATTGATCAATCAATGTAACATATGATCGATCATTATATATTGATCGATTGAATAAACATATGATTGATCAATATGTGGTAAGGAATGGTGTAATATATAATTTGACCGATCACGAATATGAATTATCAATCTTATTTGGCTTAATAAGGTGTTTTTACAAAATTATTGTGAGGTTAACAATACTAATGGGAAAATTACAAAATGAATGGTATAATTAAAACAAGAGTGAAAAATTTTGAAAATCAATGGAACAAACTACAAAGACAATGAAGTATTTACTATATCAGTAAGAAATGTACAAAAGTAATTGGGATAGGTACAAAATTAAATATATATTTACAACCATAGTGGATAAATTTACGAGAAAAATATACTTGTAGTCAACGTAATGGATTGATCAATGTAATATATGATCAATCATTACATATTGATCGATCGAATAAATATATGATCGATCAGTATGTGGTAAAGTGTAGTGCAAAAAGGAAAAAGAAAAGTATTGAATTCGATCGATCAAACGTATATGATGATCGATCATATTGGGATAGGTCTGTAGTTTGAATTAGAAGTAATATTGTGTGGGTCTAATCGATTGTGTAAAAATATGATAGATCATTAAATAATAAGTGTATTTGATCGATCAAAAAATACATATTGATCGATCATATTGTTGCAGAATTGAGAAGTGAATCATAAGTAATAAAAATATTGGAGAGAGAGGATCGATCATTAAAAAATTTGATCGATCATCTTTTTGCAGATTTGTATTGTGAATCAGAAGTAAAAGTATTGGGGATATTTGATCGATCGAAACAATATTTGATCGATCAAATTGTTGCAGATTTTTAATGTGAATCAGAAGTAAAAAAAATACTGGGGAGATTTGATCGATCGTGTAAACAATATGATAGATAAGTATGTAGTAAGTTAATTCGATCAATTAAAATTTTATAGTGATCGATCATATTGTTGCAGATCATAAATACTGGGGACATCTGATCGATCAATTGTGTATAATGATCGATCATGGAGTTATAGATGGTGAAGTTGAAGGGGCAGTGGTATTGCGATCGATCAAAACAAAATATGACAGATCTGGTATGATATATTTACTTAAATGCCCACAAAGAGTAATAAATTGAAATATTGTAAGGGGGGTTTTGTAGTAAATAAACATCGGATAATACCCAAATAAATCCCCAAATCCTACAAAATTACCCCTAAATCACTCGCACCTACAAAACCCATTCAAAATTCATTCCAAATCCGAAAAAACTCATTCCAAATCCATTCAAAATCCGACAAAACCCATTCAAAATCCTACAAAATCCATTCAAAATCTCTCAATTCCATAAACCCTAAATCACCCACCACCCCAAAGCTTTTTCATCAATCAATCGAGTACACAAACTACTTCCATTATGAATCTTCATTCGGAGAAGAGTAAAAGTCACACATTGGAGCTTTGTTAATGTCAAGCGACGAGACGAAGAAACGGAAGAAGGGGGTTGCCGGGGGGAGTTCCGGCAATGCCAAAATCTTTGTGGATAAAGATGCTAAGAAGAGGTATGATACATTTATTGTTAAACGTCCTTTGTTAATTGAGCGTGGTGTTTACCTTGATGAGTTAGTAGGTAGTGTGGATTGCCCTAAAATGCTTCGGGCTCGGAAATGGGATCCTCTGTTTGATGTGATTGTGAAAGTTAAAGCATATATTGATCTCGTTAAGTTTTTTTATGCAAATGTTCATGATTTCAAGGAGAATGAGCTGACATTTAATTCATTGGTTAGAAAAGACTCGAATAACTGTGTCGCTTGATCTTATTTCAAATATATTAAAAATTGATTGACCAAAAATTCCTGAGAATTCAATTGTCTTTCCATATTCAAGTAAGGAGCAGGTTCCCAAAATGACGACATTTATTCGAGGTATTTGTATTGGGAGTGTCCCTTGGGAGAATGAAAAATGCAAAATTGCTCACATTGACCTTACTTCAACGTATAAGATGTTAAACCGAATTCTTGCATATAATATACATCTGAGGCGGCATACTGTTGAGATTGGATACAATACGACCCAATTATTATATGCTATTGGTGAACGTGGGATTTTTATTGATCTACCCCTTTACATATTCAACCATGTTCACGAAGCATCTACTGTTGAGGATTGCAGGCTATGTCTTCCATTTTCAATATTAATTTTCAAGATTTTGAAGCATAGTGGGTTTGAATTTCAGCGTAATTGCAGTTTTATGTGCCCCATGAATGCAATGGGTATGGGTACACTTAATAAAAGTGTTGGAGCTATTTTGGGTGTGAAACGGGCCAAGTGTGTGAAGCAGCCATCAACGGTGTCTCAGGTTGTGGTTAGTGAAGGTGGGACTAGTCAAGGTGGTTCTGATGTTAGTACTAGTGAGGGTAGACAAACACTTCAGCAAATGGTTGAAAAGTTGGAGGCCCAATTTGAAAAGTTCGAGGATGAAACGAAGGGGTCGTTACAACGTCTAGAGTCAAAATTAGATTGTTTTTATAAAGACTTTAAAGAGTACATCAATAATGACACATTGGTTTTGTGTTTTTTTGGTGAATCTTTTGTTGTATAGTAATATTTGGCATTTTGGTAAGGGTGTTGTAGATGTTGGGTGCATGGTTGTTAAATATATTGGCTAGTAGTTAGAAATAAATTGATGTTTGATGGTTTTTGAGTTTTGTTGTGGTGAATGTGAGGTTTGTGCGTTCTTTCATGTTTATTTGATTTAACAATGAAGTAATGCAAAGAATGCAGATAAATTGTACATCTGCACATTAGGTAGGATTAATTGTGACAACATAATTACATGTTTAGACATGCTTCCTTCATTTTGCCATTGTCATGTATACATGAAAGACAACGTAGTGAAGTTGAACCTTCCATGCAACTTAAGGAAGCTACATTGTGTGGTTAGTTGCCGTAGAGCAAAAGGGAGATTATCCCATAATATTTCAGTGGTCAGATGTGTACACGTTAACACTGCAAGAAGTATTCAGTGCAGTATGCTAATGAAATCATGGAATAGTTTGTACCAAATAACTGAAAGCAATGACAAAGCACTTGTAGTCGTACTCACCTCCAAAATGTTTAAAGAATTATTAATCTACTGCCCATGCAGAATTGAATCAAAAGCAGTGATCACTTGCTATTAAAAAAATAAAAAATGGATATCAAAACCATGTTGATATGTATTGAATTTCCCAAAGTAATTAAAAGGTGATAATGTATGAAACCTGATATCAGAGGACATTATAATTGTAAAGTAGGATTCCAATGGTCGTCTTCTTGAGTTGATGGCATGGGATGTTGGGAGCCACCAGGTTGTGAAAAGGGCATGTCATCATGTGGGTCGTCCGCATGACACGTAAGCTACGGACACTTACGAATAGTATGTCCAGTGCCACGACATTTACTACATCGTTGCGGAGCTATTGGTAGGTTTTTTCGTACACGGCTCAGAAAACCTTTCGCTATCACTGTCTTGGGATCGACGACACCAAATTTTATGTTTGACATAGTGTCATTATCTTTGTCCTGTGATGCTGACACCTGTATTGCCTCGCGTGTATCATGACGTTGTTTCATGCGGTTGGTTACTGTAGTTATTGTTGTTCGAAACTCCTGTGCGTCCTCAGGCAATTGTGTTGCGTAGTAACACATCCGGTTACAAATTGACATTAATCTAGCATATCAACAAGAAGTTAAAATGGTTCTTGATGTTTGAGGGACAGAGGTCGGTGGGCAATCTGATTTTGCAGTAATTGTTCATTGCTTTAGAATAGTACTAAGAGGGAACTCTGTTATGTGTTCAGTTTTCAAAACTGTAATGATGTGTGAGCAAGGAAGTCCAATAGATTGTAATTTCAAGTAATTGCATTTGATGGTGTGATTCTGATAATAATATGTCACATTCCAACTGGTGTAGTTATCTGTCACAACCTGATTGGTTGGTATGGAATAAAACACTAAACGACGTCACTTGGATCTGCCTGGCAAAAAAAAAAAAATTGATCGATCAAACTAATACATAATCAATTGAATAGTTTCAGACCACCACATTTATATCGCTAATATGAGGGGGGATTGAACAACCATTCTTCTACTACAACAACACCTTGATATTGATCTATTGCAAAGTAAATGATCGATTATGAAGTTGCAAAATGTTAATGATTGATCCAATCACTAGTTGATTGATCCCTAAATTTCAGAATGTGATCAATTTATACACCAGACCGATCGATCGTGTAAAAAATTGATAGATCAGTAAGTAGTAAGTGTATTTGATCAATCACAAAATACAATTTGATCGATCATATTGTTCCAAATTTGAAAAGTGATTCAGAAGTAATAAAAGTATTGGGGAGAAAAGATCGATTGTTAACCTCTTTGATCGATCGAATTAGTAACTGAATTCGATCGATCAAAACTATATATTTATCGATCAAGTTATTCCAGATTCGTACAGAATCCACTGTAATAGAGATACTAGGGAGAAATGGTCGATCGTTAACAAATAAGATCGATCAAATTAGCAAGTGAATTCGAACGATCAAAAATATATATTGATCGATTATGTTATTCCAGATTCAAAAAGATTCCATTGCATTTGTAAATATTGCAATAAATGTGGTATAAAATCCATTAAAATTATAAATATTCCCACAAATTTGGTAAACAATCCAATGAAATTGTAAATATTCCCATAAAGAATCCATTTAAGTTATAAATAGTCTCATAAAAGTAGTAAATGATTTATTGAAGTTGTATATCTTCTTAAATTAGCTGTAAATTATTCATAAATTAACCACACATCTGTGTGTTCTGATCGATCACGGACTAGTAAACATCATAAAAAATATCATTAAATTAATAAATACTGCTCTCCACTAATAATTTTGTCCACAAAACTGGTATATATTCTTCAATTACTTGTAAATTATTTACAAATTAAGTACAATTCTCTTAAAAGACATTCACAACTCTCGTAAAATTTTTTTGATAACTCTCGTAATTATTAACTTTATTATAGTAACAAAACCTTTAATATAGTAATTATTTACACAAATGTGGTAAAAAATCCACTGAAATTGTAAATATTATCATCAATGTCGTAAACAATCCACTGCAATTATTAATATTGCCATAATTGTGATAAGAATTCCATTGAAGTTGTAAATATTACTAGAAATTTGGTAAACAATCCACAGAAGTTGTAAATATTCCCATAAAAAATTCATTGAAATTGTAAATGTTCTCATAAAAGAGGTAAATGATCCATTGAAGTTGTATATCTTCTTGGATTAGTTGTAAATTATTCATAAATTAAGCACACATATGTGTGTTTGGATCGATCGATACTTTTCTAAACTAGTAATTTTTAAATATTTCCATAAATGTCGTAGGAATGCCATTGAACTTGTAAATATTGTTAGCAATTTGGTAAACAATCTACTGAAGTTGTAAATATTCTCATAAAGAATCTATTGAAGTTGTAAATATTTACATCAAAGTGGTAAATGATCCATTGAAGTTGTATATCTTCCTGGATTAGTGGTAAATTATTCATAAATTAAGCACACATCTAAGTGTTTGGATCGATCGATCATATTTAATGATCAATCATGGACTAGTAAATATCGTAAAAAAATACCATTGAATCAGTAAATACTTTTCTAAGCTAGTAATTTTTAAATATTGCCATAAATGTGGTAGGAAATCAATTGAAATTGTAAATATTCTTACAAATTTGGTAAACAATGCAATGAAGTTGTAAATATTTTCATAAAGAATCAATTGATGTCGTAAATATTGCCATAAAGGTGGTAAATGATGTATTGAAGTGATACATATTCTTGGATTATTTGTAAATTATTCATAAATTAACCACATATCTGTTGTTCTGATCGATTGATCACAAACTAATAAATATCATAAAAAATATCATTGAATTAGTAAAAAAAATTCGCAACTCTCATAATTATTAACTTCATTATAGTAGTAATTATTTACACAAATGTAGTAAACAATTCATTGAAGTGTTAAATATTGTCATAAATGTCATAAAGAATCTATTGAAATTGTAAATGTTAAGATAAATGTGGTAGGAAAGCCATTGAAGTTGCAAATATTTTCACAAAATTGGTAAACAATACACTGAAGTTGTAAATTTTCTTATAAAGAATCCATTGAAGTTGTAAATATTCCAATAAAAGTGGTAAATGATCCATTGAAGTTGTATGTATTCCTAAATTAGTTGTAAATTATTCATAAATTAACCACACATATGTGTGTTCTGATCGATTTATCATGTTATTTATTGATCGATCATGGACTAATAAATATCGTAAAAAATACCATTCAATTTGTAAATACTACTCTCCATTAGTAATTTTCTCACAAAACTGGTATATCTTTTTCGATTGAAGTCTCAAGTATCCCATAATCGTAAAGAATCTATTGAATTTTTAAATATTGCCATAAATGTGGTAGGAAATCAATTGAAGTTGTAAATATTCCTACATATTTGTTAAACAATCCATTGAAATTTTAAATATTCCCTTCATTATGGTATCAACATTGTATTATATTTTAATAAAATTACTATTAGTAATTATGATGTACTATCTAATATATTATTTTACTGTCTTATCTTGTCTACCAACCGGTATTCAACAGATAATCAGTTACTATTTGGAAAAAAAAAAATTTCAAAAGACACATTAATTATCGGCTCACTTTTTTTGTTAGATAAATTTACGGTGCAAATTGAATTTTCGGTACCATACCGAAAATCCCCTTAGATGTACCGTCTAGTCCATAGGCAACACTCCATGCATAATTTTCTTGGCCATCCCAGCCACAAAAGAACTATTGTTCTCTCATAACAGCCCCAACCCCAACCTACTCGCTTTCCGAAATTACCGCACCATAGAAATTAACCTTAAAAAGTTCATTTCTAGGAGGAATCCAAGACGCAGAGAATAGAGATAGATAGCTGTGGTAAGGGTCGTCGCCTGCTGATAGCAAGTTAAATATTCTCTAGCGTCTTTGACTTTAGAAGCAGGATTTTTCGAAGAACCCGAGTGGAACATCTCATTTCGGTGCTTTCAAAACAAGAAGAAACAAGGAAAACTTATTTGAGAAGTAGTCAATTTGCACTGATATCAGTGTGTATTTATCATTTAAATTTCAAAACTACCTGTGCAGGACCCATCACCATATCAGATGAAGTATCGCTAAAGCATATTAAACTTTGAATTATTTTCATACAAACCCCACTAAAAACCAATTCTTTTCATCAATTCCCCCCCCCCCCCCCCCCCCCTCTTTCTCTTTATAATAAGCTAAATCAAAAAATCAACGTCATCACTTTATTCCACCACCACTAATAAAAATCAATTTCCCCACCCACAACCTCCTGCTCCAACTCTGCCACTACCACCATCGATGCTAAATATCATAGCCCCATCACCATCACCACAATTCTATCAGTATAAGCCTCCAAAAATCATCCTATACCTCTTTTTTCCTCAATCCCCCTTGAAGTTAGTTCAATACAATAAACATTGTAAGTGATTGTTTGACAATTCGACGAGAGCTACACTAAATCATGACGTAAAGAAACTCAAGAATGGCCTATGGAAGTCAAACAGATATACAACATAGATTTTCTTTTTTTGTTTTTCACAACCAATAAGTTACAACAAACTTCATCTAAATTTAGATTTTAATAACCATTATAGGATGATTTTACAACAAACTTCGTCTAATAGTAATATCTAATTAACCATTTCTTTTTCTTGTGTGAATACAAAATTAATTATATCCGCATCACTTTAGTCTTATTTTAATACTTTGTTCAAGTCAAGTTAACTTAGAGAAAGAAAAGGGTAGAAATCTTGCCACCGTCCAAAAAACAGACACTAGAGTAGCAACAGCTTATACGTCGTTTAAAAGCTGCTTCAAGAATCTAACGAAACAACAGCTGCTTCAAGGATCTAACAAATAGCTAAGGTTCGTTGACGATTCCGGCTATAATTCCAGGGACATCATAAATAGTACTTACTATTCCTACTTTTTCCACTTCGCATATGGGCTTTATATTCTCTAGAGCGTCAACCATAAGTTAAGTTTGATTACATCGCATTCAGTTTGATTCAAATAAAATCTCACCACACTTGAGGGTAATACTTATAATACTACAGGTTAATACACTCAAATGATCTATAAAGTTTTATTCAAATACAATCACATTAGTTTAAAAAATTTCACTAGCTCACAAAAACAGCTCTAACTAGCGCAGGGCATCTCACTATATTTATAAAATTTGGGGCCTAGGTACATGAGTTAGGCAAAACGATACTGTAAAGCATGGGTTAGGCATAACGAATCAAACAAGAGTATAAGTACCGTGCAATCACAAAAACGAATGGATACTATTTCCATAACTAATCCAAAAAGGAATCATAGTAACAAAAAAGAAAACATTAATCCATGAAACTCCAACTCTAAGCTATATAATACACAATAGGACTCATCATGTCAGAGGTCCCTATCATCAATCCATTACCTTTAGGCCCTAACTCCAAGCCATATAATCTGCAATTGAACACATTCAAGATATCTCTACTTTCTCCACTGAAATAGATATCTGTCAGCTTCATGAAAGTCTGCATAGCGAGCAAACTATCCGACCCTGCTTGATGACTCTTCCCCACCACACGATCAACCTCCAAAGCTTTTGCCACCTTTTCTAACCCACCATAGAGCCCAAAATGTTCCATGATATGTTTCATGTCATATACTGTCACACCAAAGTAAGATTTCACCAACTCCATAAACTGATACAAATCACCGGGCAATCTTTCCCTTGTCAAAGTCTTAATCATGAACCCAAAATCATAAGTTCCATGAAAAGTAACCCAAGTCACAGACGGATTGAAAACAAGTCCAGATTCCAGAAAAAGTTTAGAAAAGTGCAAAAAAGAAATACCCTTTTTCCCATTCTTCGCAAAATCGATCCCTTGTCTCTTCAATAACTCAATCGATTCCAGATTGTAACGGTGTCTATCCACATCAAAACCCCTGAAGTTGAACTCCCATACGTAACAGATATTAGTCCCAAAATCAGGAAGATTTCCTTGAGAATCACACAAGGTTAGGCCGACTTGAATGAGCTTGAGACAGTCGACATTACGCTTCATCCAAGAGTACTGATCCAACGGATTGAGATGAGAATACATGTGTTTTTCAACATTGGGACTGAATATAACCCCAGGGAATTCCGTGTCCATTGAAACATACGGGTATTTGACGAGTGTTGATCGAATCATCGCAAACTCTTTGTCCATATTCTCAGCCCAAACCTCTCGAACTAGCACTGATCTTTTTGCAGACCCATGTTTGATGTTCTTCAATCCAAAGAGAAAACAGAGAGCAATATATATAGAGAGAGAGAGAGAGAAGTCTGCGTTAGTCTCCAAGTCTCGAGTTTTCCTAATGGAGATCGACTTACATACCTATATGGTTTCCTAATCAATAGTGGGCCATATTATTACCCTAATCAGGTTTGAGTTTGACTATGTCATTGGGCTTTGTTTTGGCCTAACAACTCTTAGTGCTATCTTCAAATATATTATAACTGGTAATTATCGGTATCTAAAGATATATATAATTTCTAAAAAAATTATAAATACTTGTCCATATATGATAATTGAGTGATTAAGAGTCAAAATTCTTTAGGCGAGAAATTATTTTTTGGATAGTTAATTTATTTACTGTGAATTTTATCCCGTTAATCGAAAATGTTTGAAACAATTGATAAGTTTAGATATTTAAAATCGCTTCTACTTTATTATATAAATATTTATTTTTTCCCTTCTTTCATTTGTATGATTATCTTCATAAAATAAAGCACGAATGTTCTTTTTTTAACTTTGATATTAAGATCTGTTTCGTGAAAAAATAGATTGACTTATTTGCAAAGAGAGAGAAAGAGAGGGAGAGATTTCCTAACCGAGATCGACTTATCTATGGGGAGTTTTTTCTTAAAATAATGTTTTTTAAAATAAATATTTCCAAAGCAACACTCTTAAAAAACTAATTACTTTTTTAATACTTCTTTGCCACTTGTTCACTTAAAGTTGACTAAGATTGGCATTTTTATTTAAATTCTTAATATTGAAACCTAAAATTACTTCAAAGAATTTAAACTTAATAGGCAACAGTCTTTTGAGATCAACTACTTAGAAATTTATTTCACATGAAAACCTTAGTATTAACGTTAATGATTTATCTGACTTGACTGAAGAAGATATTTATCAAAATACGCATAAGTTGATCCGCATACTTTGATAGTTGAAAAAAAAAAATAGTGACCAAAGGATATAGGAGTCTTTTTAGTTTTGCCGATAGACCAAAATCAGCATTTCATCCCACACTACAGTCCTCTTCCTTCGTGTCTATGCGGTAAGACATGGTATTCCAATTCTTTTCCTTTGTTTTCTATAGTATTGACTTTTTGGTCTTTATCTAAAAATAAGTGATAGCTGATGAGCCCGAATTTTATTGAGAGAAGCCTAATTTAAATAAATCAAGAAAGCTAAAAGAAAAATTCAATCCTAGTAAAAGAAGTCCAAACCACCGTATCTTAAAGGGAATTGGACCTGCTCATAAATCAAGAAGGAATCAATGGAGCCCAAGCCAAACGAAGCACCCAAGAGGGCATTGCCCAAGGCATTAGAGGGCGTCGCCCAAGCCATCCCCAAGCCAGGTGTCGCCCAGTGCTGGCCCTCGTGGTTCCTCCTTCGCTCCTTTCTCCTGGCCACTCCAACTCAAGTTCAGCACACTCCAATGCTAGTCCAGACTCAAGATCAAGCCCAGTTCGACTCAGGATTATCCTCCGATGGAATAGGAACACGAGAGAAAGAATATCGGGATACGAAGATTCAATCCTACTAAAATTGTACTTACCAAAATAATGAAAGACCCCTTCCTCACGTCACCACTTCACCGCCTTTGTAAGCCTACACATAAGGGGCATTATATTCAGACCTCACATATCTATCTACACATATTACTTTCTCTCTCTCTCCCTCTCTAAGCATTGTAATACTCCTGGAGAATACTCTTTTCGGCAATTTTACCCATTAATAAAAGACTCAGGTTACCGTTGCCGTTTAAGAGAGTGGAGTAGGTCACTCGGACCGAACTATTATAAATCCTTGTGTTAGCTCTTTATCTTCTGCTTTTCTATTAATTATTTGTTTATTGCTCATTAATTGCCTCTGTTCATATTCTCGACTGTTGACCTTGCACGAGACCAATTTGTGCATCATCAGTTTGGCGCCGTCTGTGGGAACCGACTAATTTTTCTACTCTTTCAATCCATGAAAATCATTACCAGATCAATGAGCCAACAGTCGGGAGACAATAACTCGGCACACAGGGAGGAGGCATCGCCTCCCTTCGCACCATCGGAACCATCTGCTACAGCGACCCTTGTCATCAGACAACAGTTCCTCCAAACTATGCACTTGCTAGTGAGCCAAAATCAACATATTATCCAACTGATTCTCGTCCAAGGAGGCATTGCCCCTCACCCTATGGGAGGAGCTCCACTCCCTCTAACAGGAGAGGAGCAATAACCTGTCCTTTTTGGGTGCTAGGCAGGCCCCCATCAGGGGGCCCCTAGTCAGAACACTCCAGGGCCACGCCAGGGCGTCCCTCGTCCAACAGTCCCTCCTTAGTGCACAGGGAGCTCACGAGTTCCCCCTCCTCATGAACCTGCACAGGAGGACGAAGACAGAAAGTCAATATGGAGACCATGAAAGCCAGTACCATCACCCGACCGAGGATGTCTCAAATTAGTGGGACGAGAAGATCAGAGAGGTGCAAAACCAACTCGGGGATGCTCTCAACACCATCAAAGCACAGACGCCTACAACCGTGGACTACCTGGTAAGACGTACTGATACGTCTTTTGTTACAGATATTGTCAATTATCCTTTGCCCTCGAAGTTCAAGATTCCCACCATCAAGATCTTCGACGGCACCAAAGACCCCCTCAACCATTTTGACACGTATAAATTCCTCATGTAACTCCACAACGTACCTGAGGAGATTATTAGTAAGGCTTTTCCTACCACCTTGAAGGGGTCTGCCCGCCAGTAGTTTTCTAAGATCAAACCTTCCTCCATCCACTCTTTCGCAGAACTGAGTAGGTCTTTCGTCTCTCACTTCATTGGGGGATGCCGGCATGAGAAACCAGTGACCCACCTGCTCACCATCAAGCAGGACAAGGATGAAAGCCTTAGAGACTACCTTGTCTGCTTCAATGAGGAGATTCTCCAGGTTGAGGAGCCAGATGATAAGGTAGCTTTGGCCACCTTTATCGTTGGACTCCGCATCTCCAGCTTCATGTTCTCAGTCTTCAAGAAGTCTCCCTCCAGCATACCCGAGCTGCTATCCAGGGCACAGAAATACATAAACGCTGAGGACGTCACCACAACCCGTAGAGGTGAGTCCTCCAGAGGGGGAGAGAAAAGGAAGGATAGTCGAGAAGACAGAAGGGAGACTGAGAACAAGAGAAAGAAAGTCGAAGGATCTCTGTGAAAGACCGTCTCGAACCACTACCCCCGAGACATCGACAGTCATTCAGTCCACTCAATGCCTCAGTAGAGCACATTTTGTTCTAGATACAGGATGACCCTGTAATTCGTTGGCCTGAAAAAGATGAAGTCTGGCCTGAAGCGCCGAAATCCCAGCAACTATTGCCGCTTCCACCGCAACCATGGACCTGACACGGATGATAGCTTCCAGCTCAAGAAGCAAATCGAAGAGCTTATTCAGTGCAGCCAACTGAGACATTATGTGGTTGGTCGAGGACCAGCCCCACCACATGAAGAACGAGAGCGTCAACAACCCCTTGGTGAGATTCAGACCATCGCCGAAGGGCTAGGAGGAGGAGGGGACTCCAACTCCGTCAGGAAGACGCAAGCCCAAAGAGCTAGACAGGTAGAGTCACATGACTCTCACCCAATAAAGACACCCTGACCCAGGGAGGAGGAGGTCATCACCTTCTCAAACAAAGACCTTGAGGGGATCCAGGTCCCACATGACCCCCTAGACATGACGACCCTAGTTTTGACCATGATGGTGGACAACTACTAGGTCAGGAGGGTCCTGGTAGATAGTAGGAGCTCAGTCGACATTCTATTTGCCACAGCCTATGACAACCTTCACCTCGGAAGAGAGCGATGATAGTTAGTCAGGACTCCCCTGGTTGGTTTTCTCAGAAGAAAGAATCCATCCCTTGGGATCTGTCACCCTGCCCATCATAGCAGGAGCTCTACTGTTATGGTAAATTTTCTTGTACTTGATTATTCTTCTACATATAATACAATTCTTGGGCGACCTGCCCTCAATGCCCTAAGGGTAGTACCGTTAACCTGCCACCTTCTCCTCAGTTTTCCAACCTCTAGTGGGATTAGGGAGAAAAGAGAAGATCAGGTCTCAGCCAAAGAGTGCTATGTGGCCTCTATGAGGGCCAAAAGACCACAGGAGACTCTCAAAGTCGAAGTCCTTAATCCTAGAGATGATAACACCCTAGAGAGGGGTGAACCTATAGAAGAGCTTCAACCCGTAGTGGTCGACGACAATCTTCCAGAAAGGAAGGTCTACATAGGTTCCTCACTCTCCCAGGAGCAAGCATCCACCTTGGTAAACTTCTTTAGCCGGAACATGGACGTCTTTACCTGGTTCCACGAAGACTTGGAGGGCATCAACCCCAAGGTGGCCTCCCACTGACTCAATGTTGATCCTAGATACAGGCTTGTCTGCCAGAAGTTGAGGAACGTAAGTACTGAGAGAGGGCAAGCCATGGAGAAGGAGGTAGACAAACTGTTGACGAATGAGTCAGTGAGGGAGGTAGCCTATCCAGACTGGCTATCCAATGTGGTTATGGTGACAAAGGCCAATGGGAAGTGGCACCTCAGCATGGACTTCACGGAGCTCAACAAAGCTTGTCCCAAAGACAGCTATCCTCTCCCACGCATCGACCTCCTCATTGATGCTACTGCCGGACACGAGCTCCTAAGCTTTCTGGACGCTTACTCCAGGTATAATCAAATCATCATATTCCCTCCGGATCAAGAGAAGACCTCATTCATCACCCCAAGAGGCACTTACTGTTATAGGGTAATGCCTTTCAAGAATGTCAGAGCCACATATCAGCCCCCTATCAACAAGATGTTCGAGGCCCAAATAGGAAAAACGATGGAAGTCTATGTAGTCGACATGTTGGTAAAAAGTATAACAACCGTAGATCATGTAACCCACCTCTAAGAGACCTTCGATGTGTTAAGAGCCTAAGGATGAAGTTGAATCTTGAAAAATGAGCCGTCGGCATTAGCTCGGGGAAGTTTTTAGGCTTCATGGTTTATAAAAGGGGTGTTGAAGCCAACATAGACAAAATCAGAGCCATCTTGGAGATGAGGTCCCCTACTTCAACAAAAATAGTTCAACGACTTAATGGGAGAATAGTAGCCTTTAACAGGTTCGTCTCTAAATCTGCAGATAAATACCTAACCTTTTTTAAGATCCTCTGTAGGTCTTTCTAATGGGGATCAGATGCAGAGGAGGCCTTCTAGCAGCTCAAAGCCTACCTCGCCACACCACCACTACTCTCCCATGCTATACCAGGAGAGACCATTTACCTTTACCTCTCCTCTTCCTCCTCTGTCGTAAGCTCTGTCTTCATCAGGGAGGATGGGGGCATCCAAAAGCTAGTATACTATGTAAGCAGGGCGTATCGAGGAGCAGATATGAGATACTCAAAACTGGAAAAATTGGCTCTCACCCTTGTCACTGCCGCCAGGCGTTTGCGCCATTACTTTTAGAGTCACACCATCGTGGTTGTCACAGACCAGCCACTCAAGAGAATATTGGGGAAACCTGATGTCTCTGGCCGCCTACTCAAATTGGTTGTTGAGTTGAGCGAATTCGATGTGTAGTACCAGCCGAGAGTTGTCATCAAAGTACAGACACTTGCAGATTTTATAGCAGAATCCAGACCAATACAAAAGTCACAGAAGGAGGTAGCAGGCACCCCGGCATCCATCTGCTCAGTACACACTGACTCCATCTGGCTGGAGACTGGACTGAACGCTAAAAGAAGACCTGAGAACCTTGAGGAGGAACAAGAGGCAGAGCTGCAGATTGGGCTACCCTAGGTGTTGTCCACCAGCCCTAGGGCGCCACCCACTTTGCCTTGGGCACTCCTTTCTCAACCTCCATCCCTTCCCATTTTTCCCTCTCTCCAAGTGTCGTCGCTGTCATCTACTACACCATGCTGGAGACTTTACATGGATGAGTCCTCCACCAACAAGGGCGGCGGAGCTGGACTGGTGCTGATCAGTCTTCATGGCACCCCATTGAAGTACGCTGTCTCTCTCCACTTTGCCACATCAAATAATCAGGCTGAGTATGAGGCCCTCATATTAGGCTTGAAGCTAGCGTTGGAGATGAAAGCCCTCTACTTGACAGCATACAGTGACTCGCAACTCATAATCAACCAAGTGAGGGGGCACTTCGAAGTAAGGAGGAGAGGATGCAAGAGTACCTTTTGATGGTCCAAGCACTGCTCGTGAAGTTTGTCTATTTTGAGATCCACCATGTGCCTCGAGAGGAGAAAGCTATGTCAGATACCCTCGCCAAGTTTGCCTCTGTCAGCATACTCATGGGCCCAGCGCTGACAGGATACCAATTCGAGCCTAGCACCACCAAGCCAGAAGAGGACAGGGTCCACTACGCATCCTCGGAGTTCAACTGGATGACTCCTATCCGAGCTTACCTAGAGGAGGGTGCTCACCCAGATAGTCTAGTGGAAGCCAGAAGATTGAGAATGAGAGCATCCAGATATGTCATCTTACAGAACACCCTCTACAAGAAAAGTCATTCTCTCCCACTACTTCGTTGTCTCACTCCCGAAGAAGCCGACTACGCCATGAGGGAAATCCATGGGGGGATATGTGGGAATAATTCGGGAGGACGTGCATTGACCCATAAAATAGTTAGATAGGGATACTATTAGCCCACCATGATCCGAGACACCTAAGACTTTGTCAAGAAATGTGACAAGTGCCAGTGCTTTGTGACTGTGCCCAGATAGCCACTCGAGGAGCCCACCACCATCCAAAGCCCATGACCTTTCTCCATGTGGGGGATCGACATCCTAGGTCCCCTCCCCGTGAGTCGAGGCCAGTGCAAGTTTGTAGTTATAGTCATCGACTACTTTACTAAGTGAGCAGAAGCTGAAGCCTTAGTCAGAGTCATAGACTAGAAGGTAAATGACTTTGTATGGAAAAATATAATCTGCCGGTTCAGGATACCGACGCCATTGTAAGTGACAACGCCAAACAGTTTGATAACAAACTCCTAAACAGCTTCTGTGCGAACCTCCAGATCAAGCAGCCCTACTCCAGCCCCGCCCATCCAAAGGCGAAGGGGCAAGCAGAGGTCACTATCAAGACCATACTCTGTAACTTGAAATCCAGGCTAGAGACTATAAAAGGGAGGTGAGTAGACAAACTCCCAAGAGTACTATGGGCCTATCGGACGACATCAAAGAGTCCTACGAGCAAGACACCATTCTCTCTAGCCTATGGGATAGAGGTAGTGATACACGTTGAAATCGAGTTACACACCCCTAGGGTTCGACACCATGACCCTACCAGTAATGAAGAAGGCCTCCGCATTAACCTCAACTTGGTGGAGGAGGAGAGGGAGATAGCCATGCTCAGGAATGCAGAGTACAAGTATCGCATGACCAAGTACTACAACTCGAGGGCGAAGCCTTATGCCTTCTTACCCAGGGACTTGGTCCTCAAAAAGGTCATCCTGTCTACCAAAGACTCCCAAGAAGGAAAGTTGGGACCTAACTGGGAAGGACCCTATACGGTCACAAAGGTGGTAAGACCGGGTACCTACAGAGTCCAAAATTTTGAAGGAAAGGTCTTGGCCCATCCATGGAATGCAGAGCATCTAAATAAATACTCCTAGTAGCTGGGGGCAGTGAGTTATAAGTTGGCGGTTACTATTTAAACTTTTTACCTTTTGGATAATTTCCTATGTTAATTTTCTTCAAACATTTACTTTGAATGATGGAATAAAGTTTTGCAATAGTTTCTTTAAAAAAAATTGTATTTCATTCAAAAATCATGAAACCTTTACAAGAAATGAATTCCATTCGAGTTCATGAACTTTTTACAAAAAGATAGACATGGTTTGTCCACAGAACAAAAAACACAAAAACGTCATACTCCTAGTGACTCTCATTGCCTCCACTCACATAGTTGCCCACATTATCAGTCTCAGGGGCCTCAAAAGGCTGAAAGTCAGAAAAATTATAGGCAGGGAACGCTGCTGAAACCTTCCTCCTGAGCTCATCATAGCAGTCAACGAAGGCATTGGCCCTGGCCCTCTCAGTAGCATCCCTCTGAGCCTCTGCCCTAGTAGCTCTCTCAAGCGCTATACGAAGGTTAGCCTCAAGTTGAGCAACCATCTCTTGAGCCAGCCTCAACTCCTCAGTGGCATCGTCTCTTGCTTGCTGCTAGAGCCTTAACTACTTCTCGGCATCCTCTCATACCTACCGTGCAAGTTCTGCGGCATCCTCTCATGCTTGCCGCTTAAGCCTAAACTGCTCTTCAGCAACCTCCCGTGCCTGCCTCTCCATTGCCCGGCCATTGACTGCCTCTCTGATCCTCAGGGTATTATCAAACAAGCAGGGCAAAACAACGACCACCTATAACCAGTCAAAAATGAAAGCACAAAGAAACTCATAACTAAGCCAAGATATGACAAAGAAAGCCGTATACGAAGCGGGAGTGCAGAACATACCAAAGCAAAGCCCTTTACGATGGCATTAACCACGCCTTCTGGACCCTGAGAAGTAACCTTTTGGGCTTCGATGACAGACATGAAGTCACAACGTCTCTCCCTTGCCAACCTCACGTCCCGTAGCGTAGATGCTAAAGAATCACCTAAAAGGGAGCAACTTAGCAGATCCTCTGTCCCGGTGGAACACAACATTGGGCTCTCAGTCCCCGCAGCAGTACTAGAACCATTTCTGGGAGGTGAGGAAATACCAACCAAAGAGGAAGGAGGAACATCTCTGAGCCCTGCCTCTACAAGACCAACTTGTCTATGGGGCCCTGGCGAAAAAGAACTGGGGGCACTAGTCCTCGCCCTTTTAGAGGGAGGAAGAGGAGAAGTCACCGCCGTGGAAGCACATACAGACTCCACCAACGACCTATCAATAGGGGGACCTGCAGATCCAACGTAAGCCAAAATTCCTACAACACTGTGTTTCCAAAGAAGACAACTAGGGAAGTTGGTACCTTTCTTCTTCAGCCTTAAAAAAGCCATGGAAATACCAGTCGCCAACATAATCTCTGAAAACTCCCTCGTTGGATTATCACGAACCATTTGGAGCAACCCTTCCTGGTCTGTAGATAGGGTCGACGGGGCTGCAAAAAGACAGTTGCACTATGAGAACAAAAACATAATGATTAAGACAGAAGTTAAAGGAAAAACCCTCACCTAGCTTGGTATTCGGGACTGTATCCCATCGAGAGGGTACCATGTCGTGATCGGACTCGAAAGCCCACTCGTCTCCGACAAAGAAGAATTTCATCTTCCACTTATGAAGGTTGGACGTGAGCCTAGTGATGAACTTACTCGATCTTGGGGCAAAGCGATACCATCCCCGGTGGGGAGCAGGGTTCTCAAGTAGCATATATATAGCTAGAAATTCTTCGACTGGCGAAGGGACGGTAGCGCAATGTACCAACCGCCACATTGCAAAAAATGCAAAAATCACTCTCCAATCATTGGGAGTCGGTCTCCCTAGAATCAATAACAAGAGTTCGAGAACCCGACATATAAGCCCAAGAATAGGGAGCCATAGGCCCGCCTTCAACTTGCCCTCGTAAACAACAATCTCGCCCAAAGAGTCACATCATGCAGGCTTGTCGGCCTCAGCACGTCGAAAAGTCATGTAGGGTGGAATACGATATGAAAACACTATGGCAGCAATATCTTCCTCATGGTCAAATAAAGGAAATATAGAAGCTACCTTGGAACCATCGCCTCCCCCGGCATCTGGACCTCCATCAGGGTCCCCAACAGTCTCCCTCTCATCTGAGTGAATATCCGCGAGAAACAAGTTTAGACCATTTCTAAAGAAAGTAATTATGTCAACAAAAGAGTAAAAAGAATACTGGAAATATACCTCGAGAGCTCGTATTGTCTAAGTCACTGATCAACCGCTTCCTGACCTCACGAAGGGAAGACTGAACCCCACCTAGTATGCCTAAGGAGCCGCCTGGGGAGCCTAGGGCGTCGCCCAGCTCAGGTCAGGTGTCGTTTGTCTCTCTAAGGGGCCCTCCCCACTGCTCTCCGACACCGTGAGTCACTCCCACTATGTTGAAAGGATTGTTTGAAGCCCTCATACTCATACCTGATTCCACGCTAACGGTCCCAAAGGGTCTCTCACCAGCTGCCGAGACCACGCCAGAACCACCGCGGGGAGAAAAACCCAAGCATCCGAAGCCTGAAGGGGGGTCACCCAAGCCCCTGGCGCAGCCCAAGGGGGCGCCGCCCATTGAGACCTCTGCACTCCTTCTTCGCTGCCCTTTGCCAAGGTCAAGAGCTCCTCTGCTAGAGTCACAACAGGCGTCACCCAAGGCCTGGGCGTCTCCTGGCCTTTGATCAGACCCTCTTGGGCTCTTCAACATTTCACCCAACCTCTTAAAACTCCTCATCTCCATGATTTTGTTGTAATAAAGTGAGCAAATGAAAGGAGGGAAGTGGGAGAAAAGAGAGAATTGATGATGAACAGTAGCCTTGAAAGAGCCCTTAAATAAGGGAGGATTGGCTTCTTGAGGAAGCCTTGACAAAGCTTCTTGAGGAAGCTTGAAGAAGTAGCTTCTTGAAGAAGCTTGGAGGGACTCCCTTTGAGAAAAGCCTCCAAAAGTGAGAAAAGAATGAGGGAGGCGGGAATAGTGACCTCTATTTATAGATGAGGATACAAAAAAAAAAAAAGAAATTTTTTTTGATATCGTGGCGTTCAGCGAGTCCCTGAAGATGAAAAGATACCGTGGGAAACAAGAAAATTTCAACTCACCCGGATGAAACGAAACACATGCCCTCGACCCGTTCCTATTGAAAAAAGTCTGAAGCTCGGGGCATGGAGGGCAAATGATGAGACTGAATTTTACTGGGCTAAGCCCAATTTAAATAAACCAAGAAAATCCAAAGAAAAATTCAATCGGAGCTAGGTCAACCCAGTAAAAGGAGTCCAAACCACCGAAGCCTAAAAGGAATTGGACCTGCTCGTAAATCAAGAAGGAATCAAATGGAGCCCAAGCCAAAGGAAGCACCCAAGAGGGCACCGCCCAAGGCATTAAAGGGCGTCGCCCAAGCCAAGCGCCGCCCAGTGCTAGCCCTCTTGGGTCCTCTTTCGCTCCCTTCTCCTGGCCATTTCAACTCAAGTCCAGCCTAAGGATCAAGCCCAGTTCGACTCAGGATCATTCTCTGATGGAATAGGAACACGAGGAAAAGAATATCGGGATACGGAGATCCAATCCTACTAAAATTGTATTTACCAAAATAGTAGAAGACCCCTTCCTCACGTCACCGCCTCACCGTCTTTGTAAGCCTATATAATGAAAACCCCTTACACATAAGGGGCATCACATTTAGACCTCACATATCTGCCTACACACAATGCTCTCTCTCTTTCTCACTCTCTAAGCATTGTAATATTCCTGGAGAATACTCTTTCCGGGGATATCACCCATTAATAAAAGACTTAGACCTCCGCTGCCGTTTATGAGAGTGGAGTAGGTCACACGAACCGAACCACTATATATCCCTGTGTTAGATATTTATCTATTGTTTTAGCATTAATTGTATGTTTATTGCTCATTGATTGTCTCTGTTCATATTCTTGATTGTTAATCTTGTATGAGATCAATTTGTGCATCATCAATAGCTCTAGACCCTAGATACTGAGATTGCCTGATAATTTTCTTCCCTTAGGTTGCACTTAATACATTACCAATATATTTTATTTTTTTATTCCAAGTAGAACTTACATGAAAACTCTAAGTTTTAAAAAAATTAATAATTAATTTGAATTTGAACCCCTAATTCGTTATTTTTTTTTATAACTTCTCATAACCGCCAATTTTTTTTTTTTATTTTTTTGTTTCTTGTTTTTAGTGTGTTTTGTTAAATTATTAGACATCCAACATTCCAAAGTTGACAAATTTCTGCAGTTTGTTTTTAGTTATGCTTTTGTCATTGTTTATCTTATATTAAGATAGTGCGCTTCTATTCACTTAAGAATTCCACAATTTCTCTGCTGGGAGAAGAGAAGAAATCAGTATGAGAAGAATAATCTATAAATTCCTTATTTGCCTCACATTCTTAATTTTTGATATTGATAGGATATGTGGGAATCAATACGACATGCAGGTAGTTTTAATTTTGAGAACTTGACTTTGGTAATCATTAAAGAGGTAAAAATATTGAAGTTTACATCTTTTGTGAGGTAAGACACAAACTTTTGGATTCTAATTACGATTGGTCTCAAAATGTAATTGATCCTATAAATATTAAAATTTTATCAAGTCACATTACAATTTTAGGTTTCAAATTTTCAATTGTGGGCAAGAGGAGCACACTTGGTTTTTGGAAACACTCATTTTCAAGAGAGAGAGAGAGACCACTTAAAATCCATCTTAGCAATGATGTGGCATAATAACCTTAAAGAAGGAATTAGATTCAAAAGGACGTTAGTTTGGACATTTATTTTAAGGAAATTTGGTTGGGGGTACTATTTTTAGAAATTATTTTGCTTTAAATATCCCAGCCAAACTTATACTCCATTAAATTATCTTTTTATCAAATAATTGTCATTAAGTACACATTTTAAATTCACTATTTTTTGTACTAGCTACCTAATTAACCCTACCATAAATATGGTCTACCTGATTGTTAGTTTTTATGTTTTCAAATATCTAAATATTAGTTTTGAAATTTTCAATATTTCTTTGCTATCTTCATTTAATATTGTACACCTGATTAACAGTTTCTATATTTTTAAATTTATAAAATAAAGTAGAAAGAATTTGAATTTTGGAGACAAATAATGGTCTAAATCGTTTCATGACAAAAAAAAATATCATTTAACGAACGACGTTATCCGAAACTGTCTCGAGTTATTGACGTTTCAGATCGTTTTGATCTAACGTACCATATTAACTCTTTAAAAATATTTTTGTTGCTCAAAATTTATAGTTTCCAAAATTTAATTCTCTCAAATCTTTTTTTTAAATCAATCAAATCTTTTTCTCTCTCTCTTTGTCATTTTACAATATTTTCCTCTGTATCTCACGAAAATATTAGATAGTGTTTGATTCAAGCAAATACTACATCTCTCTGTAGATAGATAATATATATCACAGAAAGAGATAGTATATTACTAAAATGTTATTCTGTATTTCTCTCTAAAGAAAAATTATTTAATAAATATTAAATAGATAGTATATATCACAAAAAAAAAATTTCTGTATCTCTTTCTTTCATTCAAGCAATACTACAAACATGAATCATACAAATTTTAATAGTCAATTTTATTTTTTCCAAAATCAATAAAAAAAAAGTCATAACTTGCAAAAAATCTAATTTAACAAAGAAAATATGCTTAACATGTAAAATATATAAGATTAAATTCAAGTTATTTGACAACTCAGATATCAAGAAATATATTAAAAAAATATACTTAACATTTAAAATATACAAGATTAAATTCATTTACAAACACGAATCATACAAATTCAATATTTATTGAACAACACAAAGTAACAATATTTACTAAATAATCCAAATCTAAATACCCGAGAAAAATAATATAAAATTACAAGCGAGATAAATGATACAAAATTATAAGCAACATCAATCATACAAATTCAATATTTAGTGAACAATACGAAACAACAATTTTTACTAAATAATTCAATACTAAATAACATTTAGTTTAAGAAAATATACTAAGAATATAAATAACCTAGAAGAATGATATAAAATTAAAAACATTACTATAAATTCGAATCATACAAATTCAATAGTCAGGTTGTATATTCTGAAAGTCGATTGAATTTCTGATAGTTATATTTGGTCATTGACAACATATGTAGACTTAGTTTATTTGTAGGAGTATTGTTTTAATTTTCATTCTATTAGTTATGAATTCTGTTATTATTTAAATAAAGTTGATTATGAATGTTAAAATCATGTATTTTGAATCAAAAACAGAACATTGAATATTGTCAATTGATATAATTTTTCAAATGTTTGAATTATTATGTTTCAATAGTTATAACATAATTTTCGTGGCGTAACAATTTAATATGAAAATATATGTTATGCATGGAAGTTGATGTTATAAAAAATATTAGCGGACTCATTTTATTCATCGTTTACTACAATGTTGTATTTTACTTTACATTTATGTATGAGTAAATATTTGTAACTAATTTACGAGTAACATCGTGCCTTCAGGCATAGACAATTGCTAGTATTTAAATATTAGATGTGAGACTTTCAGTACTTCTTATATGCTATCTACCATTTGAAATTTGAAAATTAAAACGAAATTAATATTTCATTATCATTTCTCACTCTCTCCCCCCAATTTTCTCTCTATGAAAGAAGTACAGAAAGGTGACATTGGGTTCGATCTCAATAGTGCCTAACCAAGAGACTATGGTTCCGATGGACAGGAAAAAGAATCAAACGATTGAGCTGGTTGCTTCAAGTGGTGGAGCCCTCGCTTTTGGCCATGTTATTGAATAAGGCTCTGCTTTCAGTGAGGCTTTCAATTACACTCGGGCTTACACCTCCGATCGCAAGGTTCTTGGAAAGACACCACATTATCAAGAACAATGTATGACTTTTTATTCCATTATCATCTCAAGTTCTCTCTTTTTGTCACATTTTAGTGCTTTTCAAGATTCAGGGTTGTTTATCATTTTTTTTTTCATTTGTCACTACTTTTTTTTTCTCGTGTCACTGTTTTTTCTTTGTGTCACTATCTTTTTTCCTATGTCACAATTTTTTCGTAGTGTAGACTAATATTATGATGCAATTGCATTCTAATTTATCATGAGAGAGAGAAAGAAAGAATCCTAATTTTAAAAAATTTTAAATTTAAATTTAAACTCTTTAATTGTAAAAGAATTTCAATTTTGGATTCTCAATCTCAATATATATATCACATGTTTAAATTCAAGTATGATATATGGAGAAAGATAAAGAGTTCTAATATTATAAAACTCTTAAATTTAGTTTCCAAGTGTGTTTTAATTGTAAGTAAAGTTTCCTAATTGGTTTCACGAGAGCATTTATTTTGTTGTTAGGGGTCTATTACATATTTATTCCCAAATGGACTTAGCCTAATAATTATTAAAATGTGTGCTGACTTCCAAATGATTTGTTTTTAATCGAAAGTGTTATTTGGGGGAAAAAAACTCTATGTACGGGCCCGGTTTTCTAATCAACCAAGGTTGGCTTAACCCTAACAAAGTCTAGGGTTTAGGTCTCATGCTTAAAGAAAATCTCAAAATTTTTAGGGGTTTTTTTGGAAGTCGGTACATCTTTTAACACTTTAATCCGACATTTAATCTTTAGTTTTATCAGTTTTTATTATTTAATACAATCTATTCTTTTTATGGGACTTAATTTGGAAACTTAATCAGGAACCTAATTCATTGTGCCATTAAATTCGTCGTGAGTTCTAATATTAGATGAAGCTCATTTCTACTCTAATTGTTGTATTGAATTAGGTCTACAAATTAAATCTCATATTAAAGTATAAAACTGAAAGTTGAACACTAAAAATTGAATTCTGAATTTTATGCGTTGAATGCTGAATTTTTTAATTCACATACTATTTTATATAATTGAAATTTAAGTATTAAATTGAATTAAACTATTTGACAAATATAAGAAGCAAAAGTTTGAAAATTATTATTATTCTAAATTTGTCATTCTTTTTAACCATCGTTTCACAACTAGCTTATTATTACCACCACCATCACAATGACTTATATTTTCAACATTAAGTGCTAAGTAGGTGGCTCGTTATTTAAAATTTTAGCATATTTTTAAGAAGTGTTTAAAATATTAAGTGGTATGAGTTTTAGGTTATCAAACGAATTTAATTAATTAAGTACTTAAAATATTTAATTTTAAGTTTTAAGTGGTACTATCAAACAACCCCTAAGTTCGCATAACATTTTCCTTCTTTTATAATACGGTAATCAAACTAGAAGTAAATGTATTATTTTGCAATGAGCATCTTTATTATTACAAAATTACACCAATTGTTATTGCATATTATTCCATATATAGTAGCCTAAGGCTTGAAAACTCTAGACTGTAAGTTAAGCTGCAAAGACAACTATCTTCATCCCAGAACTACAGTGCCCTGGAAATGAGCAGGTGAAGTAGTTCTGTCCCTTTGCAAGCTTGATCTGATCTTTTCCCGAAGAGTAAGTTTTGGCTCCGGCAGGGATGTTACAGCTATCGTATGCAGCCTTGCTTACAACAACCACATTGTGCATGCTTGGGTTGTAGTTGAACACTGCAACAAAGACACATGAGAATATAAAAATACAGTTCATATACAAGACGTTCGACACTTCAGGATAAGAAAAGAGTTAGACATCTGTAGGTTTGATAATTTCAAGCACAACCCGCAAAGGGGACACGAAAATGACACAGAATTTGTAAATTTTGAATTTTGTTTTTTAACGGGTTGAAATGATAAATAGGTGGACTTGTTAGACTCGTAAAACAAATGTGTTGTCATAAACTCAACTAAACCTTACATGAACCCGCTTAAAATGGCCTATAGACGCCATGGAGACCCACACCACACAAATTCAGGTACACACAATTATTAATAAGACATTCATGGTTTGAGGTACAGTATCAAAATTAAGCACATACTTTTGCAGTTACAACACAACTTTTTTTTAGGCTAAATTACAACAACAACAAAAGTTAGAATCAATCTTAAAATGGTACGATCGCTCCCAATAACCCCTTTTTCTAATAACTTAACTGAAAGAAATTGCAATTTTTTTCGGTATGTAAAAGAAAGGGAAAGAAGAAGAAATTGTAACTTAACGGATAAAAAAAAAGGGGTAAAACCACATTACCGAGAGTTATTTTTTAATATCGTACCATAATTTACATTTTTTTATATAAGAAATTATAACTTACCAGATAAAAAAAAATGTAAATTGCGGTACAATATCAAAAAATAACTTGTTGGTATTGTGGTTTTAACCCTTGGGGATGAACCCCTAAGTTCAGATAACATTTCATTTACCAAGAATGTCACCAGCCTTAAAGCTCTTCCCATTAGGCCAGCTGCTAGCTGCAAAACCCCAACCTTGAGAATCTCCCACTGTAAAGGTGGTTGCATTAGCAATATTGCTATGCAGCAAAAAGCACAACAATAAGGCTGTGACAACAATTGCAATACCCTCCTTAGTAGCCATTATGTGAAAAAAAGAAAACAGAGTTTAATAAAAGATAAGGAAAATAAATGTTTTTTTTGGAGGGTAGAAGAGTAGAGAGAGCTTTGATGTGGCTAGTTGAATGAAGAAGTTTCCTTTTATAAGGTTTTGTGGCCAAGTTACTGACTCAAAAAATTATGAGTTTCATTAAATCAGTGCTAAATATTTCTTTAGATTATAGCAAATGAGGCCTCATGGATTATGGTAATTTCAATCTTAATTTCATGATATTTGATAATTTTTTTATATTTCTTAAGATTATTGTAATCTCATTCCTAATTTCATGAATTACTATGTTTGGGTGGTTAATGAGTTGGTAATTTATATCGGGAATAATGATAGTGGATATCTTAAATCTACCTCAACGGTGGTAATATCATATCCAACTTAATTTGGTATTCTAAAAAAGAAAAAAAAAGTCAAATTCAAAGTCCTTTACAAAATTTAGTTTGTTGCTAAAGTCAAGCTATTTTCCTAAAATTATATTCTTTCCTAAAATAAAGTTCGTTACAGAAAAATATTAATGAAATAGATATTCATTCCTATACTATATTATTGACAATACCAAACATTAAATAAAAGATTACTATGATATTTGAAACTCAGGTATCTCTTTACTAGGAATAAGATAACCGTTTTTAATTGAGATTACTGTCATCCAAACGAGGTCTTATTGATTTACCTAAACTTTGTTTAAATTCGTGGAAATTTGATAAATTTTCATTGTTTTGCTAAATAGAATTGGATAATTTCAGTTGCCAATTGCCAGTTGAACTCTTGGTATTATTCTGGATAGTGTGTGCTTTTGACCAAACAGGCATTAAAGTGGTTGGATATTATCATAGGGTGGCTCTGGCTCACCAATATTAAAAATTTTCTACAAATTTTATATTGCGTTATAGTTCTTTTGTTAAACAAGTGATTTTTTTTTAGAGAAACTAATATACAAAATGAGATGTTTTTTTTTTAAAATACTTTTATATAAAAGTCATTATTTTTTATTGTGTCCGAAAGAAAAGTGTCCAATTAGATGGAAATTAAAGACATGGTTAAAAACTAGTTTTCAAAATGTCTCCTATGATGATCAAGAAACTAAATTTCGTTTCGAAATGATTGAAACATTTTCGTTTTTATAGAAACCGAAACGAATCATTGATTTAATATCAAAATTTCAATGTTTCGAGATGTTTCGTGGTGTTTCAGTAGGTTTTAAGGTATTTCGACATGTTTTCACCTATGTTTCGGAATGTTTTAACCAATGTTTCAGAAATAAATTTTTAATTTTTTCTTTCTTTCCATCTTGTTTCTGAAATATTTTTGAAATATTACCAAATCATTTATGTTTTCAAGCTCCCCAAAACTATGCACCGAAATAAAATTTTGATCGTTGATGATAATATGCAGTATTGTGGACGAGCGCGATCCGATAATAACATTGGTCCAAGATACTAAATTTAGGTTAGTTATTTAAAATAGAGTTAACTACTTATTTAGCTCATGAACTATATTAATTGTGTCAATCAAACTCCTAAACTATGTTTTATATCAATTTAGCCTCTAAACTATTCAATCTGGCTCAATGTGACTTTTTTTTAAAAATTAGCTGTTAACTTAGACGAAAATCCTCACGTGTACATCACTGGCCCCTAAACTTAACATAATCTTTGACTCATGTAATGTGCACGTGAGAATTTCTATCAAAGTTATCGACAAATTTTGATGGAAGGTTCATATTGAGTCAGATTACATAGGTTAAGAGCTAAATTGGCATAAAATATAATTTAGAGGTTTGATTGACAAAAAAGATACAGTCCAAGGATCAAATAGGAAGTTAATCTATTTCTATCTAAATCTATATATATACTATTTATGAATGTCAACATCTACAAAAAAATTTAATTTCTTATTTTATCTCTAATTATTATAATAAAGTCAATTATAACCACTAATATATTTTTATCTAATTTTTGTTTTTTACACTTATTTGACTTTCGACTTATTTTGAACTCTTTTATAAGAACATCTAAATCCTTTTGAACTTATTTATTAGTAGTATAGATACATACAAATTATCTATATCTATATAAAGAAGTAAAGTCTTATATATATAATTATTATACACATGTAGCTACCAAGTTTAATTTCACGATCAAATATATGGTATATTTTATTTTTGGTATGTAATAATATCATCTATTTAAAAAATAATAATAATTCTATAATATAATTAAATGTGCAAATGCCTAAAGGGGTCGAAGAGATACCTAAATAGATGACAGATTAGTTACACAAAAATTTATTGAATAAATCAATAATTTAATTTAGTAATAATTAAAATACGAATTAATTATTCGACAACTAAATTATTATTTACTTTAATTATACATATAAATTCATATTTTTCTCTAAAAATAAAATTATATAAATATATTTATGTGCAACGCACGTCGTGCATTGTTAATTCTTTAAAGTAAATACAATAGAGGAATGAGATTTATTAAAACTCTACTTAGAACGAAAATAAATATAACATGTTTGTAGGAAACTTACTGGGTATTAAAGCCAAAAAGATTAAAAAATAAAAGACAATATAGAAGTTATAAGGTTTATTACACTAGGAAGGATAGCCACTGACATTATGTTTGGGATGAGAAGAAATCAGGACCTTAAAACAGGTAGTAGAAAATTGGATGGAATAGTATGAACTAAACTTGTAATAAAGCAAACAATAATTAAATTTTAATAATGCTTTTGCACCCTAATTAAGTTTTGATAAACACACTCCAACTCAATTTTAAGAATGAGCAATGCTACAAAATCAAAATGAAATTCAAACAATTACAACTTAAATGTATATTATTTCTTAGATGAGTGAGTCACGTCAATTTTTTCAGTGAGACTCACTCATCCCACCCTCGTTCAAAAAAATTCTGTTAAAAACATTTGCACAAAAGTGTGTGTGTGTGTGAGAGAGAGAGAGAGAGGGAGAGTACATACGAGTAGACTTTATGTGTCATGTAGAAAAATTCAGTTGTCACGAGACATTATATGATGGACATGAATTTGGAGGTAAAAAAGATGTCCAATCTTATATCAGATTTTCTAGTGACATTTATTTCATTACTAGGAGTAACTTGTGTCTGAAAGCACAATAAGTAAGAAGTGATGGATTGGGATGAAAATTCAATGTAAATGATTTTGAGAAAGATGTTGGTGGCCGTTGGATGAATCTATTTGAAACTGTCATATGAGTTTATTAAAGTTTGTCATATTTTATATTATAAATAACAAATTTAAACTACTAATAAAAATATCTTAACATTAAAAACTTTTAACCAAATCACAAGCACGCAGCACATATCAATTATGATGACCAAACAGTAACTAGTTCACGACATCACCGGAGAAAAAACTTTGGGACCTTTTGCCCTAAAGAACCCAATCCCCCTTCTTGCACTTTAGCAAAAACCAATACTGGAAATTTTGTAACACTACACGGGCAACTACTAGTCTCCAATATTATTAACCAACTCTCCCCGAAGACTAGCTAGTAGAAATTTTGTGCACACAACATCTATTTTTCTTTTACCATCAACAAGGCTAGTAGAGATTCTATGCATCCCCATAAGGACCACGACATCTTCTATCCTTTTTATCAATTAATAGAGTGCATTCAATTTTTTTGAATCTGTCAGAAATTAGAAGAACAGGGTTGTTTCGAGACACCGAATTATAAAAGATTCAAGGGTTTAAAAACCATACTTTCATATCATGATGAGATCAAATTATTTGATATGCGAATCAAGTTCAAAATAAGTTCAGGGTTTATAATAAAACATCATATCTTTAAAGGTGAAGAATTATTGTCAAAATTCCAATTTAACCCACTGAGTAATGCAATAGAAGATTTAACCATCATATAATCAAAGTAGATTTGATATGGAATCCCAAAGCATGCATGAAATGTATCATTCATAGTGAATGGGAAAAGAAACCATGCCTTCGTTCAATTCCAATTTGGATCAACACCGGACGCTATCAAGATTAAGTAGATTTGGTTCTTTTAAATTCATCATATAATTAAATAATTAGATCCTACTTAAACTCGAAACAGTCCTAGGATTGAAAAACCAAGAGGTACAATGTCCGAACTCAGTTCGAAATTGCGTAAAATGGCGAAAATTATAACTATATTTGAATGAAGTCAGAATTGGACAAACTTATGCTGGTTGGAAATGGAAAGCCCTTGAAAAAAGAAGTATTTTAGTCAAAACCACACCCCAAGGGGAGCCAGAATTTTTGCATTTGAAAACTCTATCTGCTGGTGCCAAGTTAATAATTCAATCTGTTACCCAAACTCACAAATTTGAGCTCCAAAGTTGCAACTTTCATGACCAAAATCCGAAGCTTCTACAACTTCAAAATTGGCCAATCAAACATTATTTTTTTTCAAAAATTCAACAGCATATTTGAGTTCCTTGACCCCCAAAACTTAAGAGTAAGCCTTCTTTCGAAATAAGAAAACCCAGAAAGACAAGTTTGGTAGATTTCGGGATTTTCAATTCTTTGCAACTTTCACCCACTCAAGGAGTAGAATGAAGTTAGGTTTATAGTTTTAGACGACAAAGTATAATTTATCAAACCATACATATATAGGGTCCCAAAATAGATTTGTATTTAAGAAATCTTCATATTCTCTACGCCATTTTTGTTCATATTTTCGCTCTTCATGGAGGTATAACGAAACTTAGTCATACCCGAGTGATTATGTAATGAATTTTGACTAAAATTGTTGAATTAAGATGGATATTATGACACTTATCCCATGGAATTTAGTTGTACCGTGTTTGTGTGTGTGGTGGTACTTGATACTATTGCATTGGGTGAGTGTTAGCTCATGTTATAAGATCGAGCCCCATAAAATGATCAAAGATATTGAATTACTATCAAACTTGATTAGTATGATCGATCCCACTTTAATACTTGATTCGTTCATGCCATAATGCGTTTTAGAGGTTTTGACAATTGAAAGACATGTCCACCCAAATATACAATAATTGGTGAAATCAAAATCAACAGTTCAAAAATTGCTTATAAAAGGTGATTGCATGGGATCACGTAGTTAAGACACGTGGTCACTTCCGTTAAAACCAACATTTTCGACTGATCATTTGGAGTTAAACTCTCAAACGTTTGAACTAAAATCCCACAATTGAAAGAACGAAAACCAACAAGAGACGACACACGCATACGCTACGAAACATTACTATAATTTACTCAAATTGCACAAATGTCAACCAATCTACATATCCATTAGAGTGATCAAGATTAAGGCATCATTATCAAAGGCATGACAAAAGTAGAAATAGTGCAGTATAAGTATTGGCAACTATGAGTATATTCCAAACCCTAGCATTGCCCCCTCCCCCCCCCCCCCCCCCCCCCACACACACACACACACCCCAAGGCAAAGACTAGAGGCCAATTCAATTTGACAAAGACAACATAAAACAGGTGACCACTTTCAAATTCTTCATCCTGCATTTAACTTGTTCTCTTATTCTGTTGTTGGCATCCCGACAACGGTAGGATCCTCTTTGTTTGTTGTTTTATCTGCAATCACAAGTACTATCAAAATTAGTGAAACATTTCTTTTTTTGGTTGGGAAAAAGGTTTAAGGGGTGACTAGATGTGGAATTTCTGCCATGACGTGACCATAACAATCCTTACCCGCTAGAGAAGCCCTCTAGAGGGGCCTGGATGGGAGAACCCACAAGCGCTCCCAGGGGCAGAGCCAGGAAATTAGCCCTAGGTGGCCACTTTAAAAAACCTAATTTATTTTTTTGGCCAAGTAAGATGACATATTTATATTTATTGAAATTATTTTTGACACAAAATAAAATCATTCAACATAATAGAGCCAAAAACTGGTATACATAATAAATACAAAAAAATTTAATTTTAACATTCTTTAAAAAATAAGGTTAACTATAGCCAATTTCAATTAATTCCAATGAGTTTTTATCATTTGAAAGCCATACAGTTCGTTACAAATACCATCAAGAATACTTTTTTATAATATGTTATTATACTATTAGTCATCATCTTATCACTCATTTGGTTTTGTAATCGAGTTTTTATAATTTCTGTAGTTAAAAATCTTTATCTACAATAAAAATTACAATCGATATAATTAATGTGAAAGTCACAATAGGTAACCTAATGGATACATCATTTCTTTTTTAGTCTTAAATTTTATTTGAGTAAGAACATCAACTCGAATCCCTCCGAAGCATGTCCAAAAGTTAATAGTTATTTTCTGGGAGTCTATTCTAATCGACTTCACAAGAAAAAAAATATAGTGGGCCTAGTTAAATATGTTTAAAAAAATATTTAAAACATACACGGTTAATATTAGGAAAAAAAAAATTGAGGGTAGACACATGTCAATGGTGGCTCTACCACTAAGCGCTCCCTAAGGACGACTGGAACCATAGGCGAGTCCCACCAAACCATTAGAAGCAAAATTAGCAGTATACTCCTTGTGAATTGAATCTAGGACATAACTCTTAAGCAAAACCCTTAACGGGGCTCTAAGTACCACCATACCACACGATTTGGTGGTAATTAATGAAAAATTTTGATGCAAGAAAATTTCATGAAAAAAAATATTAATTTTTGAAATAGAGATAAGAGGTGGATCAAAACCAAATACTAAAAATACTGAGATTAGTATAAAGAGAAATTTTTACTTTGTTGCATTTGAGGAGCTGCATTATCTGGTGATGAATTGACATCAATACATGAGCAAATAACACATGCTCTAGTTAGCTTTTTACTCTTATCTCCCAATACTTGAGAAAAAATGCTTTCATCCTTCTGTGTCTTCTCTTTTGCCTTGACTTTGGAGAAACACAAACAAACCCAATTGTTTCCCTTGTTGCCTTTGGAAGTTGACATTATGATAGAAAAATATTATGAATAATTGGTAATTCTGACAAACAAAAATAAAACAGCGTTAAATATATAAAGACAAGACAACCGAGACAAAACTCTTTCTCTATTAAAAAAAAAGTACATTTTTACAAGCATCGAACCAAAATGTCTTTGGTTAAAATGATCGTTTCTTTTAGATTTCGTAAGAAACTACACTCCGAATTTTTGCATATGTAAATTGATACGAGTCAAAGCATATTGCAATGTCGAAATAAAACTAAAATTACTGTGAAAACATTTTTTTTTTTACAGGGTATTCATGCTTGTGCCAACTATTCCTTCAAACCCAGTGGCTGGCGTAAAAACATATATTTTGTTGTCTATTTGTATTATCCCTTTTTTGAGATAAAAATGTGTACATCTTATACAATTGGGATCTTATTGGCCTTTAGGTTAGATTTTGTTATAATACCAAACATAGCTTCAAGCAAAACCTCCATGCCAAAAAAAAATGTGAATTTTGGGTTGGTTAGGTCGGATTTTGTTGTTTCTAAAATTACTAGGCTCAAATAAAAGTCCTTGTACAATTACTAACAACTCAAATGAGCAAAGACCAACGCTAGTTTGATCTAACACTAGTTAATTTTTCAAACCAAGTTCAAGTGGCTCAACTTCTATAACAGAGAATTAAAACATACCTTTGGCTAACCTTTTGTATGGTCTTGAGGCTCACACCTTTACGAAGGCCTAATGAAAAATTATATGTATATATAGCAATATAAGGGACTATCAAAAGATCTTGCCTTATTAAAGAAATAATAATTTTTATTTTAACCAAGCATTTAAATCAATAATTTTTTTGTTTTTGCTCTACTTTTATTTCGAAATTTGTATGGCGTGAAAGCTTTCAATATCTTAATAACTACGCGGATAAAATTTAATTTCGATGGATATAAATTCTCGAAGACACAAATAATTATCTTTATTTAACATGCCTTTCATTTATTCCCATATATGGCAAACAAAAATTTGTCTCTCTTTACTTGGATTGTTTTTAATATTTCAGAATTTTAAATTTTTGGGCTTGACATGTTTTATGGTAATATATGAAATATTTTTCGTATTGAAATGTACAATTAAAGCTATTAAATAATGTTTATGACAATAACAACGAAACTAAAATTCTATATCCTTATTTAGATCTTAAATCTATCTTATTTTCTTAGTATTATCACTAATTGTTAAAATCTCTAGGGTAACTATAAAATTATCAGGGAAACATTATACTTTGATCTGCTAACTATGACTCTTTTTTCAATTTGTTCCCTCAATCATTATATTTTTCACATTGCATCTTGAAATATGTGATTAGTTTCACATTGTCATAATTATTAACATTTGTTACATATTTAACGGAAAGTTATTTCATTTTCTCCCCTAAACTATGTATTTTTTTCACTTTGCCCAAACACGTCAGCAATTTCTGTCAAAAAAAATAAAGGCATTTGTGATTAGGGCAAGGTGAAATAATCAAAGTAGTTGAGGGTAGTGTGAAAAATTCAATTGTTGAAAGGGCAAAGCACAAAAAATGTCATAGTTGAGTGGGTTAAAATGTTATTTTTCCTAATTATTATGCTATTGATTTGAGTCCTATCCCCTCCTCCCCCCATCTCTCACTCACTCCCATGCATGTTATATTTTTAACTTCATTGATATTGATTGTATTTATTTTCACAATTCAACAAAGCAAATAATATTTTCTATAAAACATTAAATGGTTTAGATCTATGGCTTTATCTAGGTCACTTTTTTTTTTCTTTATTCTAAATATCCATTAAGTCCTATAAATTATATATAGGACCAATTGGTCCTATTTTTTCAAAGATGGTTTCAAATAAATACACAATCAATTTAATTTAATTTTTTTTTTTGGTTTTATGATTACATAAGAAATTTTATTTTTAGCTCAAAAAATGTCATAATTAATTAAATCATAAATTAGAAAATATTTTTTTAATAAAATAATATTATTTTCAGTTTCTTCTATATTCATGAAAAATTTATAATTTCATCCACATCCCTTATAGTTGGGTCTAAATTCAATGATACTCCTTCTCGATTTTGAAATTTTATTGACACCCTTGTCAGTTGTTGTCTAATTACGGCGTTATCGACGAACATTGTTTTACAGAAATACATCTTAGTATTTTATACGTACTAAACTCTACTCTTTATGTACACCTAATTAACCTAGACTATTAACTATGATTTGATTTAGTTAACTCCACCTATTTAACAAACCTAAACCCTACTAAACATCTATGTGTGACCACTCCTATTCCATCATCATTCGATCATTGTTACTTGCATAGAGGGGGAGATAGGGAGAGAAAAAGAGAGAAGGGAAAAAAAACCTAGTGAAAGGTTCAAGATGTTCGAAACATCGAATGGTTTTAAGAGCGGCCATCGAAGATTCTCTGATATGTACTGAATCACTTGAGGCTTTTTTACGACATTTTTTAAATTAGAGATTTTTTTAGATTTTGGGATTCTTTTTCCTCTATTATCCTCAGATTGAACATATTTTGGGATTTTTCTCCTTTTTCCATGGATGTTGAATTAGGGTTTGGGTAGTACTAAAATTAGGGCTCAGCACAGTGTCTAAATTAGGACTTATTGTTTATATTTGATTTCAAAAAATGATTCTTGTTTTCAAACATGCTACATAGCTACTTTTTTTCATGTTCTGATTGTGCTATTGTGATTGAAATTTGTAGAAATGGTTGAGAATTTGATTGACTTGGTCATACACTTTAATGGCCAATGGTACTTGGCACACAACGTTGACCCAGATAGAAATTGTCATGTGGACTTATTAGTAGATGTATTTATATCGTGTTCATCAGCTTTAACTTTAGTGTTCAAATGGTTTTGTGAACTACTTGATTCAAATGACATAATGTTATTAGATGATAACAAACATGAATTGGAGATGTTTAATAGGCACATGAGTAGAAAACACATAAACATATACCTTATTCCACAAGATATTGAAAACATGGTTGGTCACAGAGCTCCAGAATTTCCTAGTTATGCATGTGTCCTATATAAATTACAGTCCCTGCGTATTCAAATGGTAATGTTGAGATACTGGGAAATGTTAGGAATTAGGGCAATCTAGCACCAGAAACTATAGTCGTTGCGTACTCAAATGGTAATGTTGAGATATTGAGAAATGTTACAAATCATGGCATTGTTGGGAATCAAGATAGTGTTGAGAATCTGGGCAATGTGGAGAATCGGGGTAATGGTGAGAATCTTGGCAATGTGGAGAATTAGGGTAATGAAGAAGCTGAAAATAGTGATGATGGTAACTTTGAAACTAATGATGTATATGGAATTAGGTCACAAGATGAAGACTATGAAGAAAAAAAATGATAATAGAGATCATGAGTGTGGGGTGGATACGGATCTAAACCATGATGATGGGTTGTCAGACTATGGATATGTAAATAATGATTATAGTAATTCTAGCTCAGAATCAAATGATAATGTGAACAATGCAAGAATCAGGGCTCCTCTTACACCCCATCCCGCGAGACCCTATTGGCTTCCCAGAGATGGAAACGTAACTCAGCATGTAATAATACATGCGTCTATAATGCATTAAATGCTTTTAAAAATAATAATGCTACCTAATAACACTATAAAATAGATGAACTATACAACAGAGTAGTATCAAAAAGATTAGGGCTGAACAATAACAGGGAAAACAAAAACTCTTGTAAAATATGTACATAAACCAGTATTCTTATTTTTTCCATATCTCTACCATGCTAATGCAGTGGTGGACCTCACTCCAGAATCTGGCATCCTGAAATCAATAATTTTCTTGATTGTACTGAACATAATAATTAAAAGAAATATAATAACCCACTTTGAAACTCAAATCAACATTGTATATCAACATAACAAATATTTCACGTGTCACGAGTCAACAATAAACCAATGTCAAGGTATCAACAACATCTAAGTAATGTCAAACTGTTTCACAATAACTGTGCAGTGTCCAAATCAACAACATAAAAAGTCATGTCAAACTATCAACAACTAGGCATAGTGGTTAATACTCAAATCACAAGTTTTATATAAAAGCACATTTGATCTATAATTTAAGCAAGTCAACCCAAATCAATTCAGCAAAATTGATTTTTCACATACAAAAAAATAACTTGGTATATTATATACTTTTATTTTCATTGGTTATGAAGTAGTACACTCTCACCTTTACTTTTGACAGATACTCCTCCTTATTTTACGGTCGATCCCTAGATGTAATCAAGATAGTAGTCTCTGACCCTAACAATTAGCATATGTGAAAATGTGAGTGAATATCGACTCTTGAAATAATTTTATTGGTTCACATGGATGCAAATGAGTATGTGTCATGGTGTTTTGTTATTACAACTTAACCTTCCCAAAAAAACTCGTAGTATTTTCCGAATCCTCACATTCTATCGGTCATCGCCTTAACACCTCCAAAATAAATAATTCAAGAATATTTGGTTGTAGAACAATAAAAATAACTCATTCAACTAATTACTTCTAAATGGTCAATTAATTGATGTTGTCGTCTCGACCGACGACTAGCGAATTCGTGGATAACTAAATGATTTGCATTAATTTTATTCACTTGTTAACTTTTTATTTCATATCACACTCAACTCAATTTAACTCAAGACAATTCAGGCCAATTTCTTCTAATTTTCCTCTTTTGAACATTTCCTCAAACACTTGAGAGGTGTTAAAGTAACATTTGAACCCATCGCATGACTGTACCAAAAATTAACTTCTATCCTTACTAAATCAACATGAACCTAAATTAATAATAAAGTGTACTTCCTATACTTTCTAACCATAGATCGTGGACTTTAATTATACCATCACTGTTACTTTTTTTTTTTAACCAATAAAAATTATAATTCCACCCTTACCATCATTTAAATGCAATGCAATGCATGAATGGATTTGATAACTCCTATATACATACGTGTAGAGATGTCAATTGTGTCGTGTTGTGTATTTTTTGTATCGTGTTCGTAATAAGACTTACAACAAAAAAATATTTGGTATTCATAGACTATTTATTATGTATACTTAATAATCGTGTCAATTTTATAATCGTGCGTGTCAGGTTCATATCAACGGGTCAGAGTTGACACCCTTACATACACCCCATCATAATGAACCTAAATTCAAAATTATCATAAAATCCGATTCCAACCCATAATCCCTTGAAAACATATTTCCACTTATGAACCAAGGAATTGTTTCCTGATTCAGACTTCACCCACCATTGAAGACCTTGGCCGCTCTCTTCAAGCTTCAACAACTGGTTAGAATTTTTTGACCGTTGCTGCCGAACTAGGGCATTTATAACATGGGGCAAAAAGATTGAGAGCATTTTAGTCCATTAACATTATAAAAAGTAAGTTTGACTTTTTAAAAAATATTTAATCAAATCCTTCACTTTGAAAATTACCAGTTGAGAGTGTATGTGATTCTATAATACAAACCAGATGAGTGAAATTTCAGAATTAAGAGCAAATGGCATTGAATTTAGGTCTAACTATAATTTCTTCTCAATCATCACATATCTAGATTTTTTCAATTCATCACGGATCTGGTTTTTTCTTCTCAATTCATCGCAGACCTTCAATTCTTAATTTCTTCTCAATTCGTCATAGATCTATTTTTTTTTTTGTCAGATCCCAAAAACACAGACACAATACCAAAATAATAACAAATAAACAAAGAAATTTGGTACCCAATTCTATAAAAACCAAATCTAGTTTTACAGATATTGTAAAAACAAGATTCGTAAAGCTCCTACAAATGCTTATAGGAGAGAGAGAGAGAGAGAGAGATCTTCGTCTGTGCTTGTATAGATGTTGGTCGACGACGTACAGATGTTGTCGACCTTCGGCCTTTGTCGGTGCTCTAAAGGAGGAGGAGGAGAAGGTGACAAGCATCTTCGTTAGTGCTCTAAAGAAGGAGAAGGAGGAGGAGAAGGAGAAGGCGACAGGCGTTCATTGATTTGGGGGGGGAGAAAAATTGCGGTTGTTTAGGCTTTATATAGTAAGGGATTCGATATTGGAATCTCATTAATTGGACTGCATTTTTCTGTTCCCGTGTTTTCCAAATTTGTTCTCAAATTCATCCAAAACACCCTCTACTTGTTTTCTAAAATTCTATTTTAATTCTCATTTTTTTTCCTGAAAATTAGAGATTGAAAAAATCGATTTTTCTTATTTTTTGTGTTTTGAGAATAAAAAACTATTTCGGAAACACAAACCAAACATACCCTTAATGTTTTTTATATTATTTCGAAAGATTTGAGATATTTTAAAATATTTTAATTAATATTTTAGATTGTTGATTAAATAAATTCTTATATTTTTATATGTTTCCAATCCGTTTTCAAAACACTTAAATATTTACTCAAAATTTTCATTGTCAGATTCTATTCTCTTTTAAAGATCCAATGTTTATATTTCACACTAATTTGAGTTTGAATTTTTTTCGTTATAATGTTTTGTATCAAATGAAACTTTTTATTTAAATGTTAATTCAAATTTAAGTAAAAATTTAAGTGAAAATGACTTGATAAAAGTACAGTAACATAAAAAATATTTATTGTAAAATCCGGTAAATTTAAACTTATAAAAACAAGGGCAAAACAGTAATTTTATTGCTACAATACGGGTTGAAAAATTGAATTTTTCTAGACCTCGGATGACGAAACGGATCTCACCGTTGGATTCGTCACATCAAATTTCATTGAATTCCGAGATAGTCAGATTTTTTGTATTTTGCGAGGCGGTCGAGTCTCAGGTGACCCAAAAAAAGGATTTTCAAATAAAATTTTGATATTTAAAAAATAAATTAAGGCAAATTAAAATAAAAATATTTTGAACTTAAACCGGGATGAAATTTAATTATTTCGAAACGAAAACGGACCCAGGAAAAAGGGGGTCGTGTGGCGCATTGTGGGCCAAGCATTCTAAGAGTATAAATAGGGGTAAATCAGATTTTTCTCTCATTTTTCAACCGGCCTCCAAACATTGAGAAAGAGAGGGAAACTCTACCTTCTCTCTACGATCTACAAGGCTACGGTGCTCAAATTCACTCAGGGCAAGAACAAAAATCGGTCTCCTCGTCAAGGGCTACGCCTACGTACCAAAAACAACTGGTTTCATCGAAATTTGAAAAATGAGATTTTGGGAAGTGAGGATTCAAGGTTGTTTTGGGTTCTTGGGGACTTCTTACGGTCGTTCTTCACGTTTCAAGAGATAGGGTTCCTTCCTACTCGGATTTATTTTACAACTTAGGTTTTATATGTAATGGGTAGGTTGAGAAAGATATGTATCACTTGCCTATGGATATAGAATTGGTGAAACGAGTATTAAAAGTGGGTAAGACGAATTTTACCTTGAAAGGCTTGTGAATTGATAAAATGTGATCCATTGAATTGATTGTTATGTGGGCATGTTATGCGTACGTTTTATGCCATGGGAGTTAAGTGTGTTGTTAGCATATTTTATGTTATAACATGCTTGTGAATTGTTGTTGAGAATGATATATATTGATATATAGCATTGAGAGAAAGTTTGGTGATTATATGCTTCGGATATAAATTGGCATGAGACTTGTTTGAATGGAGTTAATTTTGTTCATGTGACATTCATTACATATGGGCATGATGTTAGATTAGCAATGATGCATTACACTACATATGCACCTAAACATCGCATTTTATGGGTGTGGGTACATGGTTAGCATCAAACACCATGTAGGTGGGTGATGAGTGGGCTCGGAGAAGTTGGATTGAATATCCGGTTGAGTCGTACGGTTGTATGAAAAAAAGAATTGGATCGGGGTAGCAAGAAGGGTTAGACTATCCTTCGGGTGAGAGACCCGGTATTTGGATACGCACTTCCGTTGGTATAAAAGCCCATAAAGTGTGTCGGTGTACGCGGAACCGTTAGTGGAAGTCCATGAATTCCGTGTCGATTGGGTTTCCGTTGGTGTAAGTCCATAAATACCCACCTCAAGAAAGACTCGGAGATTTTTAGTTAGTCATTGGGTGTGTAACACAATTGGCGGGGGCTTGAAAAACCCGATTTTGATACTCATTGCATAGCATGGGGTGAAGGTAAATAGCCGGAGCTAAGCAAGCTCGATTTTATGCACATCGGCATTGCATGTGTTGTGGAGCCGAGAAGGGCTCAGGTAAATTGCATGAATGGGCATCATCTCAATTCATGGCATGGTATGTTAGACTTCAACCTTGACTTGCTTAAGTGTTGGTTGAAATGATTGTTGTTGTTAAATGTTGCATGTGAACATTGCATATGCACTTAGGTTGGGGAGTAACCCTTGTAGGAAATACTCTACTGGGCGTTGGCTCACCTTATACGGAAAATATTTCAGATGCGGGGTTCGTACTGGGAGAGGACTCGCATTCGGGGCCTCAAGGGTGAAGAAAAGCTGGTTTTTGGCTTTTGGAGACAAGTTTTTGTAAAATAATTGTAAAATTCTATTTTGAGCATGTAATTGTGTAAATGAGCTTGTAATCATATGAAATTAATTGTAATAGAACTTGTATGGATCATATATAATGTAGAAAATAATTATTATACATGTTTGGGATGAATTTGGAAAAGTTTGAGTGGATTGAAAATGAAAAATTGAAAAGGCATAAAATTTTGGGCAAAACCTTCCAGAAGGTCGTAACAACCTTTTGGAAAGTTAATGCAAACTTTTGGTCCAACAGGAAAAACCTTCTGGAAGTTTGAATTTTATCGCTACAGTACGGGTTGAAAGTCTGAATATTTCTAAACCTCGGATGACGAAACAGATCTCACAGTTGGATTCGTCTCGCGAAATCTAGTTACCACGTCAAATTTCATCAATTATGAGATAATAGGATTTTTCGTGTTTTGAGAGGCGGTCGAGTTTCGGGTGACCCAAAAATGAGATTTTCAAATAAAATTTTGAAATTTGAAAAATAAATTAAGTTAAATTAAAATAAAAATATTTTAAACTTAAACTGTGATGAAATTTAATCGTTTCAGGACGAAAACGGACCTGAAAAAAAGGAAGCCGTGTGGCGCGTTGTGGGCCAAGCATTCTAAGAGTATAAATAGGGGAAAAAATCATATTTTTCCCCATTCTTCAGCCAGCCTCCAAACATTGAGAGAGAGAGAGGGAAACTCTACCTTCTCTCTACGATCTACAAGGCTAGGGTGCTCAAATCTATTCAGGACAAAAACAAAAGTCGGTCTCCTCGTCAAGGGCTACGCCTACGTACCAAAAACGACAAGTTTCACCGAAAGTTGAAAAATAAGATTTTGGAAAGTGAGGATTCAAGGTTGTTTTAGGTTCTTGGGGACTTTCTACGGTCGTTCTTCACGTTTCAAGAGATAAGATTCCTTCCTATTCGGGTTTATTTTATAACTTAGGTATTATATGTAATTGGTAGGTTGAGAAAGATATGTATCACTTGCCCATGGATATAGAATTGGTGAAATGGGTATTGACATTGAGTAAGACGAATTTTACCTTGAAAGACTTGTGAATTGATAAAATGTGATCCATTAAATTGATTGTTATGTGGGCATGTTATGTGTACATTTTATGCCATGGGAGTTAAGTATGTTGTTAGCATATTTTATGTTATAACATGCTTGTGAATTGTTGTTGAGAATGATATATATTGATATATAGCATTGAGAGAAAGTTTGGTGATTATATGCTTCGGATATAAATTGACATGAGACTTGTTTGAATGTAGTTAATTTTGTTCATGTGGCATTCATTACATATGGGCATGATGTTAAATTAGTAATGATGCATTACACCGCATATGCACGTAGACATCGCATTTTATCGGTGTGGGTGCATGGTTAGCATCAAACACCATATAGGTGGGTGATGGGTGGGATCGGGGAAGTTGGATTGAACATCCGGCTAAATCGCACGGTTATATGAAAAAAAAGAATTGGATTGGGGTAGCAAGAAGGGTTAAACTATCCCTCGAGTGTAAGAGCTCATAAAGTGTCGGTGTACGCGGAACTTCCGTTGGTGGAAGTCCATGAATTCCGTGTCGGTTAGGTGTCCGTTGGTGTAAGTCCATAAATACCCACCCCAAAAAGACCTAGAGATTTTTAGTTAGTCATTGGGTGTGTAACACAATTGGCGGGGGCTTGAAAAGCCCGATTTTGATACTCATTGCATAGCATGGGGTGAAGGTAAATAGTCAGAGCTAGAAAAGCTCGATTTTATGCACATTGACATTGCATGTGTTGTGGAGCCAGGAAGGGCTCAGGTAAATTGCATGAATGGGCATCATCTCAATTCATGGCATGATATGTTATATTTTAACCTTGACTTGCTTAAGTGTTGGTTGAAATAATTGTTGTTAAATGTTGCATGTGAACATTGCATATGCACTTAGGTTGGGGAGTAACTCTTGTAGAAAATACTCTACTGGGCGTTGGCTCACCCTATACGAAAAACATTTCAGGTGCAGGGTTCGTATTGGGAGAGGACTCGCATTCGGGGCCTTGAGGGTGAAGAAAAGCCGATTTTTGGCTTTTGGAGACAAGTTTTTGTAAAACAATTGTAAAATTTCATTTTGAGCATGTAATTGTGTAAATGGGCTTGTAATCATATGGAATTAATTGTAATAGAACTTGTATGGATCATGTATAATGTAGAAAATAATTATTATACATGTTTGGGATGGATTTAGAAAAGTTTTGAGTGGATTGAAAATGAAAAATTAAAGAGGCATAAAATTCTTGGCAAAACCTTTCGGAAGGTCATAACAACCTTCTGGAAGGTTAATGCAGACTTTTGGTCCAGCAGGCAAAACCTTCCAGAAGGTTAGTGTAAATTGAATTCCAGTAGACAAAACCTTCTGGAAGGTTTATAAAACCTTCCGGAAGAACTTTTTCAGTGAGCAAAACCTTCCGGAAGGTTTTTCAAAAATCTGAAATGTTAAGAATACATTGTCATGCTTTTGGGCTATGTGTTCTTTGGTTCCAATGACTCAAATGAACCTTAAATCAGATACATTGGAGTATGTTGAACCTCAACAAGATTAAATGAAATAAAAGAAACATGGATCCACGCATGGGTTGTAATCCCGATTACGGGGATGTGATAGACGTGATGTCGGATTATACGACAATCACGGGTATTTTCGCAGGTTGACGAGAGGTCATCGGGACCCCCGATTTTAGGGGCGTCACATTTATTTTCCTAATTTGTCCCTAAATAATACCTAATAACAGTCCATAGTTTAGCATATACACAAAAATGATCATCTGGATTGTGGAGTAAATATTTGCATGCATTAAATGTATCACAATCAATAGGTTAGTTTTACAATTTGATGTTCCATATTCTTGGTAGAGACCAATTTAGTTACTGGAGGAGACCAATTTACACAACTTACAGTTATCTCAATGAAGAGATAACTTGAATAAGGGATACAATAGCAAATCTATACAAAGATTGTAAATTGCAATGAAGAGAATAAGCCTTCACATCAAAAACTTTTTTTTATTGTATATTATTTATTTCACGCATTCAACAAAGCTTCTCATTGCAAAGTTGCCCTTCCAGAGACATTCTTGAGTTCAACCTCTCATTTTGTAAGAGATCTCAGTAAGACACCTAGATGGATTGCTTAATAGATATGGTACATTGTCCTATATACAATTGATGCATTCTCAACGAAGGCTAACTATAAAGAGATCATAAACTTTATGTAATGTTAAAAAAAAAAAAATTCCATATCATCAACTTCACTGGATTCAATCTTAAACCAATTACAAATAAATCCTGAACCAACAATTCATATCACAATAAACATTTACAAATAAAAAACAAAAATCTCAAACCAACCACAAATTGTACCAATTAACGAAATTTTTTGATCAGTAACAGAAATTCTTCAAAAAAGGAGATGTGGTGGGTTTGGTGGAGTTTTTACCCCCAACCCAAGGGGTTTTGAAAAAAAATTCACAAAAGAGGGTTGGTTTTAAACCATTTCTCAAACCCAGAATATTTTAAAAAGGTCAGTTGGAATGATGTTTTTAAACCAAAAGACGTCAGTTGGACTAATGTTTTTAGGCTAAAAACGTCAAACCAGCTGACATTTTCTATGAACACTGTTGGCTATTCCATCAGCTAAAACGTCAATTGGACTGACATTTTTAGCTAATTTGAAATTGATTTCCTTTCCCTCTTCTTTCCTTCTCCCTTATTCCGCTCTTCCCCCAATTCTCTAAGCCCTAACATCCTTCAGGCGAACTAGCAGTGACCACTACCACCGAAATCTCCACTAGCCCTAACCTCCTTCAGGCGAACCAGTAGCGACCACCACCACCGAAATCTCCACCAGGCCCTTTCTCCACTACAAGCAGCAACCAACGAGCACCCAAGCCCCATCTCATCGCCACCAAAACCCACCACCACCTGAAACCCATCTCCACCTCCTTCAGGTAAACCACCAGCGACCACCACCACCCAACGCCCAAATCAGCTACATCACTGTTGCTACTCTTCCACCATTGCCAGCAGATAAGTGTCCACCATTTAGGATGTGTATAATTACTGTAATATTAGTTTATTTAATTTAATACTGTTAATTAGCATTATACTATTAGTTAGTTAATTTTATTTGTTATAATGATCTGTTAAATAATAATTTTAATTTAATTTAATGTTAATATAAATTTTTTGTTAATTTAATTTAATGTTAATATAAATTCTCCGTTAATTTAATTGCATGTTAAATTTGTGGTGGGTGATGTATCGGTGGGATTTTAATGGTGATTGGGTGGCTGGTGGTGGTTGTTGGGTGACTGGTGGTGATGGGTTTTGCTTGGTTTGGTGTTGAGTGGCTAGGTGGTAGTGGGTTTTGGTGGCGGGTGATGTATTGGTGGGGTTTGGTGGTGGTTGGGTGGCTAGCGATGGATGTTGAATGACCAGTGATGGTGGGTTTTGCTTGGTTTGGTGTTGGATAGCTAGGTGGTAGTGGGTTTTGGTGGTGGGTGATGTATCGATGGGGTTTTGGTGGTGGCTAGTGGTGGTTGTTTGGTGGCTCGTGGTGGTGGGTTTAGTGGTGTTGGGGGGATAGACTTTCGGTATAATACCAAACATGCTTTTTATTTTTATTTTCATAATTTTTTAAATGTAAATGACTACCAAACATGTTTTATATTTTTTTATTTTTTATCACAAAAAAACAAAAACTAGTTTTATTTTTTTTATAAAAAAAACATAGAAACAAAAATGTTACCAAGCGCACCCTAGGTAAACCAAGTAATGCCCTTCAAAATATGTCAATGCACAAGCCTAGAAAACTGCTTGTACAGTAATCTAAGCAGTCTCTTGTGTAGAGTGTATATATTACGTAGAACATTAGACAAATAAGGACATAAAACCTGTAATTGTGTTTGTATTGTGGAAATTTGTTTATTGCCCCATATTGTTTAGAACTTTTGACATATTGCTATGGTGGCCCATAAAATAATGCATCTTTTCACATATTGCTATGATGTTTTGAAGTCCACTTCAGGGTATAATAGTTATGTCTTACATGCATATTTTATAAGTCAAGGACTTTATTATGTGTGGTTAAGTAGTCAAACATAGTGGATGGGGCAATTCTTTTTGTCTTTGTATGGCTTGTTTCATAAGGCTCTTGGAAATACATTTAGTAACTTACTTCATACATGTCAAGGATCAAAAAATCGTTTCAAAACATCCGAAACATTTCCGTTTTGAAGGAGAATGAATATAAGCAAATTGTTATGATATTATTCTCTGCATTTTACTTGGAAACCAACAATGCATTCACAACTTTGATTTTTGTTTTAAGATTTCAAGCAAGTCCTTTCTAATTCAACATCTGTACGATACTAAAATGTTAATTTAAAAGAATAAAAAAAATCATATTAACTACATTCCATTTCAGTCTATCTCAATCTTAATTGAAGTTCAATAATTATGTCTCTTAGGCATCAAACACCACATTTACTTCAAAATAAGCATGTTGATTTATGCGATAAAGTTACCCCAGTATTGTTATCCTTGAGTTGGATAGTCTTGATAATTACAATAGAGTTATAAATGTAATTCAATTACTATCTTGTTAGCCAAAAAAATCGGCTACATTGTTTGTCTTCTTGATAACATGTTTCACTTCTGATTCAATACATGATAACATGTTATGAGATACCCTCTTTTGGGGATTATTTTTTCAAACTTCCATATAAAGGTTGGATCTCCATCTTTCTTAGTATCCTGCAAGTACACTTCATCCTCGTAGGTTTCTTATTTAATCAATGCTTCTAGGTTACATGCGATAGATTCACATGGGACTTTGATTAAATATGAATATGTGTTTTCCTCAAATATTAACTGTTTCTATCCATCCCCAGGTTCTTTTGAATTCAGAACTTATTCCACAATAGAAACTAATTGAAATGGCGGGAAAACAAGTTACCATTTTGCTACATTGCGGTGGACGAATGGAATATGGATCGGAGGGTTTATCATACAATTGTCCTCCCAAAGATGAAATTGTTATCAATAGTGGTACACAACTGCCAAAGTTGTTGAGTACAATTTACACCATAATGGGGTTGGACAGGGCGCATAACTAGTTAAAATTGACTTGTAAATATCCTTTTACAATTGGAACAGGGCCAAACATTAATACATATGTCGGTCTAAAAATTGTGAATGATGAACTAGTGACTTCTGTGGTATTTGAAAACCCCGGCATTGCTAGTGTTGCTTTGTACGTGGAGACGGAGGACATCAATGTTGACATAGGAAGTAGTCAGGCCGGAGGGGTCATAACAACAATTGTTATGTCTTACACTGAGTTGCTTAGGCGAGAGATGAGTACCTTGACATTTTCAACTTTCGGTGTGACGGGTGAATGTTCAACTCCTGTGGGGATGCAGTAATGGATGAGTATGAGCAGTACTTTTACACCCAAAAAAGAATTGGATCCGTAACTTATAGTGGGTACTCAGCCAACAATTCACTAAGTCAAAATTTTCAAATGGGTGAGACAAAAATTGAGTTGGGTAAACAAGATGATGTCCATCAACCAATAATGCAACAAAGCCCAATCCGGGATTATGAATAAATGTGTGTCAATGATTGTACAGATGTCTCCGATGATGACGATGAAGAAGAAGAGTTTGAGAAAGTAATGATTGCTAAGCTGGATGACGAAGATGGGAATAACGAAGACATTGATGCTGCCTAAGAGGTTCGAATGCATAAGCCTTACCCACCTCGTTCACAACCACTGAATTTGGTCAGCATTCTGAAATAGATAAGTTAGTGCCGTCATCTGAACTCAATTTGTGGGATCCGGTGAAGATGGGGTTGGCGAAGGGCAGAGTTTTTCAGGATAAAGCTTCATTGACTAAATACAACGGTGTGGGTTGTACAGTGCATCATGTACATGCAGCGTAACTACACATAGAGACTACGAGCTTGTTTTAAGAAAAAATTAAAAATATTTAGATCACGAAATATAACGGACCTCATACCTGCTTCTATCCTAGAATGAGTCGTGACCATCAGCAGTTAGACTCTGACTTCATATGTCATCATATATTGGGACTCATGGGTGATCACCACAAACAAAAATGTCAACAATTTATGAGGATATAAAGGAGAAGTTTAAGTATAATATTTCCTACAAGAAAGCATAGATTACGGGGAACAAGGCCATTGCTAAGATTTTTGGTGATTGGGATTCGTCATATGACATGTTGCCAAAGTTTTTGGGTGCCATTAAAAAGTATAATCATGGCTCAATTGTGAAGTGACGATACAATTTTGAATCTCCTGAATATAATGTGTTTTTTATGAGTTTTTTGGGGCATTCAAGGCCAACATTAAAAGATTTAAATATTGTCGACCTGTTGTTAGTGTTGATGGGACATTTCTACGTGAAAGTATAAGGAAAAGTTGTTAATGGCGATTAATTTTGATTCTAATAAGCAGTTGTTTTCTATCGCATTTGCTATTGTGAAAGAGGAAAATCAATCAAGTTGGGCTTTTTTCCTATATTACCTACCACGGATAGTTCTTAGACATTGGGAAGGGATATATTTAATTTTTTATAGGCACGCGGGGATCCTTTCTGTTGTGAACATGAAAGATTCTGGGTGGCATCCACCACATGCTTATCATCGCTTTTGTCTTCGGCATGTTTGTAGTAATTTTAATACACAATTTAAGGATGGAAATTTGTACGATCTTATGTGGAGGGTTGGCAAGGTAAGATAGGTTTGCAAGTTCGATGAGTTGATGACCCAAATACGCAATATCAAAGAGGAAGCGGCTGATTACTTGAATAATATATTAGTGGAGAAGTGGACATTAGCCCATGATGGTGGACGACAATATGGCATTATGATAACCAACATTTATGAGGTTTTTAATAGTGTTTTGCAAGGTGCTAAGTATTTACCCATTACTGTTTGTGTGCAATCGATATTTTATCGGATCACTAAGTATCATTTTGAACATCGAGACAAAGTAGAAAAATGGAAAGAAATGGGATGGAGTTTCCTAAGATTGTTGTGGAACGATTACAACATGCACAACAAATGAGTCGTGTCCACGATGTGACGCAATTTCATAGGGAGTGTGGTCTTGCTAAAGTGACAACTGACGGTGGTTATAAGCAAGTTGTGTGTCTTGAAGATCATTCGTGCACATGCAAAGAAATGGCAATTTACAAAATTCTTTGCTCTCATGTATTGGTTGTATACTCTTATTATTAGTTGCATTTTTAGTCCTACATAGATCCCATATACAGTATCGACACTTTGGAGAAGATTTGGGCGCCTGAAATGTTTCCTCTGGAGGATGAGCATTACTAGGATAATCATCCACGTCCCAAATTGGTCCCTAATTGTAACCAACGTCGAGACTTGGTTGGTCGGTCACGGACGATGTGCATACGGAATGAGATGGACTTCTCGTTAGAGGGTCGTAATTAGATACATTGTGGGCTATGCGGCGAACTTGATCACAATCGTCAGAAGTGTTCATCCATAAATACACAGGCTCCAGCATCCCTTCAGTAGATAGTCCCACGTTATTTTATGAGCTTGATAAATTGTACTATGCTATATTCAATTGTGTATTAGACCTTACGATATGCTTATATTGTAATATTTTGTTAGTACACTATCATGTATTTACATGTTCGTTGAAATGATATCATTATGATATGTTTGATGTTGAATGTTGAAAACATTACCTTTATCAATTAATGATGGTGGATATTTTCATCTTATTTGTAATTGTATTATGTTTTTGTAGATTAATTTAGTTATTCATCATGGACGGCGGTTAGTACATCCTGGTCCACATGACCACTCTGTTCTTGCGTTATAGTCTGATCATCGATTAGAGTGCATTTGGCAAGGCATAGATCCGCCTCCTTTGCACTGCAGGCATAGTGACCACACCGCACGACAATTACATGTCACAGATGAGCGTGTACTTCGTCATTTTGTTACAGCCGAATTTTACAAGGCGCACAAAATTGCATCTAAGTGGTTGGACCATGCTCTCATCATAGTGCTAGTCGAGAGATGACGTATCGAGATGCATACTTTTCATCTTCCTGTAGGAGAGGCTACTATCACTCTTCAAGATGTCGCTATTCATATAGGGCTATAGATTGATGGTATGGTAGTGTGTAGGAGAGATAGTTGTCCTGCTGACATGACTTAGCTAGCAATATGCTAGTAGTTGCTTGGCTTTATACTTGTCGAGGGGGTTATAAACGGGTCTTTCCTCGGGCTTTTTGCATTACGATGACATTTGGATAGAGGTGTCCCCGTATGCCGGAGCCTACATCATGCTATTGGTCAGTTTGTATCTGTTCTTAGACAAGTCTTCTAGCAAGGTCAAGTTAATGTACCTTCATTTGCTTGTCGATCTTACCACTGCCAATCAGTACAGCCGGGGTAACGCGGCATTGGCATGGCTATACCACGAGATGTGCATCGCCACTAGACGCAATGCTAAGGACATTGGAGACTTATGTTTCATATTACAAGTACATAATATGGTTATGGGCATGAGAGCAATGCTAAGGACATTGGAGACTTATGTTTCTATTACAGTTACATGGAGACTTATGTTTCATGTTCGTACAATTATTATTATTTTTTTTTGAGTTTTAATGTAATGTCAAACATACGTGTTACATTACAATTGATTTGTGTTTTTATATAATTGTGGGCATGAGAGCGTTTATCAGACATACGTCCACAAAAATTACTCCCACATGACCCATTACCTCATGTCATAGCGGATAAAGTAGTTGTACATCCAAAGGTTGGCCCACCAGATGGTGTAGCACCTACACCTGCACCGGTACATAATCCTGCACCAGGGTCACATGATGTCTTGCCAGCAGGGCCTCGTGAGTGTAGGTAAGACAATATTTGTGTCTTACACTTCATTATTCATTAGTAGTATACAGTACATCCAACTAATGTTATTTGTAACTCTTTTTTTTTTATTTTTTTGGTGCTATGCAGTTGGGATGTTGCATTTTCTAAGCAACACACGCCCTACCCATGACTCAGACATTATAAAAATCAACTTGATCAGATGCACGATGAACAGGTATACAAACGGCCGCTGGTCTTATTATTGTTTGTTAACTATCGAATTTACTTGTGGATGCTGTTGTTGGTTTGTTGTTTGATGCACAACAAATAATTGGTGGCTATTGTTGGTGTGCTGTTGGATGTGTTGTATGATGGGTAATTATTTGTATGATTGTTGGATGGTAGTGGCATTTATTTAGGTTGTTGTTAGTGTATTTATACAATATAATATGCAACAGGTGTTTTTGAAAAAAATTTGGGGTCATACATATAGGGGAAACTCTGTCAAAATTTTTAATTTTTCTCTGCATCTAACAAAAATCATCTTTCCTATGTTGCAAATGATATGGCAGTCTTTCACTACTGATGTGCTGGCCAGCCTACTTGATTATTACTTGTGTGGTCGAAAATTATGGACTACACGAGCCTCACTCATATGTTTTGATGTGGTGGAGTGACATTTTCCTGACCGTGTTTTGCGACAATTTTGATGCACACAGCCCATACCAGCGTCTTATGATTCTAGTCAGGAGCTGCATGCCACAAATAGGCGTGGAAGTATGAATGGACGATCGCACATCAACGGTACATCAGCATGTGGGATCAACGGGGGGATTCTATTGTTCACGGCGAGTCTACGCTCGACATGATGGATGCCACTAATCCATACATAGAGTGGTATTGGCGCATTACTCATCTACTTATCGGACCACCGATGTCGCACCCTGACGTATGTTTTCAACCCGTCGGCAGTATCATCGAGCTATTGATATGTGTTCTTAACTTGGTAGATAAATTAAATGTGGTACATAAATTATGTTATCTTGTTTTAAATCATTATTTTATGGTGCTGCAAGAACAAGCATTGACATAAGTATATCACACAGCTCGTGATACTGTTAGTGGCGAACCTAATTTGTGGACATATTTGGAGGTGTTTGTCAACTCTTTCAGAGCACCGAAGACTTGTGTAACCTCCGACAAACATTCAGTAGCTAGTTGTTACAGCACCAGTGCACGCACGACAGCGTGGTGTACGCATTCCACGACGGCTAGCTGCATACACACATGGGCAGACATCCCCACTGGTCGTGGATATTGATGCCACATCATCAGAGGCAGGCCCATCGGCTGCATATGTTCCCCAGACTGTTGCAGATTGTCCACTTACCCTATATGTCCCAGCTGCTAATTATTATATTCCTACACCGGTCGTTCATCATGTCACTACATCACCGCTTAATCATCCTACAGTTACATTATGTGGTCCACCACTTACCTCACCACGTGTTAATGCATCGGTGACTCTATTCACACCTTCACCGGAGCCAGTTGGTACAGCAGATATGTCACCTGCACTAGACTAGACAGATACATCACTTCCAGAAGTAGTGGCATGTATTTCAAATATTATTCCACCGATGCCCACACGACCTACTTCTCCTATTCCATACGACGATTGTTCTGATGATGCTGAGGTTCTAGCTGAGGGAGTTACACAGGAGCCATCAATATCACACAAAGGTCGAGGTAGAGGTGGGCATGGAGTCGATCGTCCTAGCCACCATACACATGATCTTGCAAATGGTGGAGTCACTCAAGATATACTGACTCTGCCTGATGGACAGCAGCCCAAGCGAATAGAAGACCACCACCTTGTGGGACGTAGTCCATTTTTTTCATATTTTTTATATAAAATTTGTGTTTATTAGTGTTGTATGTAAAAACTCTTTGGCTTCATAGTTTCATATATTGTTATTTCATTACTTGCTTTCAAATTAGTTATTCAATACTCCAACCAACGTTTCTTGAATAAAATAACAAAAGTTATTGAAATTTAGGTGGACAATACTAACTGGAGTAGTACACCATATTTTATAGAAACAAAATACAAAAACATAATGCATAAACATACTGCAAACACAAGTACGACAATCGAAGTGCAACATAGAAGTTGCATAACACTTCTTCATGGGTCTTCATCTTCGTCAGACAGGTAATGATCAGAAATACATCCATCTTAACCACTCATTTGGAAGCTTAAAATTGTTTTTTGTATCCTCCCTTCTTCAGCACGGTCGTTTGCAATATGACGTAGGTTGTACCGATTACAGCGGATTGTCATTCGATTGTTTTCAACTCGAATGCGAAATAATGCTTACTCTAATTCTTGAGGAATTGTAATAGACATAGCAATGGCAATTTGTCGAGGCCTTCTTATGTTGCAAGAACGTAAATCTAAGTTTAGATTTTCTCTTTTTGTTAAGCGATATTATCATTCTGTCATCACGTGTTTCTAATTGTTAGTGAATAACGTAAGTGAGGATTCATTGGGTAAAAGAATTCATCCTCTAAAGCCCAATTATAACCCAAAACTTCAAATAGGGTTTTTGGACAATAATTCATGGTTAGAGATGAATTCTGTACATTGAACATTGCACATGTGTTCAAACTTATAGGCAAATTATTTATGTGAGTATGTCAGTCTACAACCTAAATGAATGACATTACAGCATTGTGTATTCATACTCACTGACTACACAATAATATTTAGTCACACTTACTGACATTGAACCAGTGTGTTGTCACACATTCTGACATTGAACCATTGTTTAATCACACTGACTGACATTGAACCAGTGTTTTAGTCACATTGACCCAATCGGTAGTCATAATGACTGATAATGATACAATTGTTAGTCATTGTAACTATTCTTGTTCAATGCACAGGTGTTTAGTCACAATCAACATCCTATGACTACACAGTAGTTAACAGCCAGAAACCCTAATACTGTTAAACGTATCACGGACATAAATCACTAGGAATCAGGATGAATCAAGATCTATTAATTTCAATGTAGTACACGTCTCAGTGTGCAGTCACAATCCCTGCATACCAGTGTCAGGTTACACTGACAAGTAATAGTGTGTAGTCACACTTACTGCACATTTTTTTGATAGAGGCAAAACTAATAGCGGCCAATATACAACACAGTTGCAAAACACAGTGAACCTGGCGAATGTCACAATATGAAACCAACTAAAAAAGCATATCAATAAAAATTGTACACAATAAAAACAACTAGTGAGGACCAACTCAGCTCATTCATTTTGAAAGCTAAACTAAATATCTGGCCATTTTCTAACCCACGATATTTCTACAATAAGCTTTTTGTTCTCTTTTATAGTAAATAAGGAGGTAGTCGTGTAACAAAAATAAGAGTCTTTACAAGCACTTGTATGACTACCATCCATACCTACAGGGCAATTGTGGTTGCGACAACTTCCCTTTGTCACAAATAAACTCCTGATCCCCTCTTTTTTTGGTGGACTTTGGTGCACAATTTGACCAACATGTCATGCTTTCTATTTGTATCATGCCAAGCTTTAAGATACGATGTCCAAAAAACAAAGCTTTAAAACACTGCTTTTAAAATACCTGCAGATCTATCTCAATTGGCCAGACGTCTACCTGCCAATATGAATAATGTTAGTGGAGGATGCAAGGTTCGATTCCCCTCTCCCTTCCCGTCCCCCAATTGTGTAAATACATTGCAATGACAAATAAAAACACTGCTTCCACTTTTGAACATTACTCACAAAAGGAACTGTCGCTCTGCTAAGATTCAAGTTCTTTATACAACATCCCAAACTATCAGGTCTTTTCCAATAAAAAATATATCTAAAACTGACTGTTAAAGAAAACAATCACACTGAAAATCTAAATAAGTACTGAAAAATAAAGTATTTATTGGCCACTGTCAATTTCGTGTTTGAGGACGGGTCATTATGCAGCGGTAAACAGCAACAACCTCTTTTGTATGAGGGGGTAAACTACAACCGCAAATATTCAACCTTCCCATACCCCATGGTATTGGGAGCCTAATGCTGCTGTGCACTGGGACTGGGCTGCCTTTTTCGCCATAAAGAGGACACATATGTTGATTACGTGTCGAAGAAAAGAAGTCTCATCCTACAACTACAAGGATGAATTTAAGTTTTGAAGTTCCACGCACAAAGACCCTTGTTGCTCCGTGTATCTGATGACTTTGTAGTGCACCTATGCCCGCTCAATATCGCAAATCACATCAAAAAGGACCCAAATAAAACAAATCCTATCAGTTATAATCAAGTCATAGAAAGATTTTTGACAAAAAAAGGGAAACCATCACCCCCAAGATATCCTCCTACTCTTTTCCACCCCAACAATTTAAAAAAAAAAAAGCGGAGGAGGGAAACGGGGTAACAAATAATAGTAGGCAATCAGTTCCACTTAAACAAACTCATCAAGTAAACAATCCTCTTATGCAAAATTCCGGATACAGACAGACACATTCAAATATGGTCTTTTCGCCATACTAATGTTGATGTCACTGGACGATGATTCAATCCAGACACAATCAATACAAAGCATAAATCAAAACACAACAAGTCACAGAATTAAAACCATCCAGTCCTTGAAACAAAATCTGGATCCAACCTTAACGAATTTTGGTCTTTTTCTGATCTTGAATCTGGAATGCTGCACATGTCTTCTTCCAGCACCGGATTACGACAAGTGTGGGTATTACAACCCAAAACGAATTTGCTATGATGTAGTATGCATAATAATAATACAAGCTTGCAGCAAAGTCATCCCCATCCAAGTAAGAAGTAATGAAATATACAGCAGTTCCATAAAGCTGTCCTAGAGAAATAGCTACTTGAAGTATGTAGCTATATGGCTTTTTTGTGGCAATAGCGTACCTGCCAGGGGGTAATAGTCAAGATAGATTAAGACTGAAAAGGAGTTGTGATGAAAAGCTAGTCAACGTACATCTATGCTCAAGCTACCACTAACAGCAAGATTCTTATTATTGTTTATTATCAATTGCATGCCACATTAAATTTACATACGCTGCTAGAAGACTAGCTGGACCCTCTAAAACAGCAGTGATTCCTTCAACAGCAACAATTCCAGATTCTCTTGCTGCATATCTTGAATCACCTTTGCTGTATTCTTTCCCTGCCAATTTCATTTAGACGCACAATCAAAATTTTTACATAATCCAATAGAGTATTAGTGGTTGTAGCCTGGACGAAAGTTAAAGCAGAAGGAGAACTTACAAACTTCTGCGAGGTAACATGGAGTCTTCTCCTTAAAAAATTCTGGAGAGAAAACAAAATAACCCTCAAGGATCATGTGGGTCAGGCCCGTGAAAACCCACCAGCACATGAGCAATCTATCAATCTTTGACATTTTAGGAAACCGCCCTAGTTTAAACAAATAGATGAACAGATGCAACAAAAAGCTCGTCAGTTGGCTAGCAGTCAAATATTATCATTATGAGAGGGGAGTGTAAACAGACAAAAGTAAACAGATCGTATGTCTATAGAGATAAACATAGAGAGCAATTTTCCAAAATATAACTCGAATGATGATTAAGCTAATGCATTTATATTACATACAACTCTTTTAAGTTCTAAGTTTTTGTACTGGAAAGTGAAATGCAATAAGCAGTTGGATTTGAAATAGAACTCAGCTTTCATAACTTCTTATGTAGAGTTTGTACACCTCTTTTTATCATAATTACAAAAGATCAACAGATATCTTTGGTGTATTTTGTGTAAAGAAAGTGGCGGAAGTGTTGATTATTTGTCCTTTCATTGTCTCATTGCAGTGTATCTGTGGCATAAGCAATCGTGGGAGGCGGAATTGATGTGGGTCATATCATCCCTTGCAATTGTGTATCCCTATCTGCAGTGCGCTTCATAGGTTCAGAGAGTGGAAAAAAAACATCGTTGTTATGGAGATGCGCATATATAGCCATTATTTAGATAAAGTTATATAATTTATCACAAAAATATAGTATTAATGATAAATTATTCATAAGAAATGAGTATTTTATGATAAGTAATTGTTATCTTTAGTCATCTAGTGAGAATTGTTAGAATAAAGCATCATAAAAGTTAATAATCGTGAATTATTTTTAGACAATCTGTACTCAATATATATAATTTAAATGATTGTTATTGTTTTTTCAATTTCTCTTTTTAAAAACTTTTACGTAACTTTGACTTTTATTATTATATTTTGAGTATAATTTTAATATATCTAATCTTGATAATTATATATTATGTCCACAGTTATTAATATTGTACAATATGTCACGATACACAAGAAAAAGATACGAATTGTGTCTCTGTATTATTTTTGTGTCGTATCATACAAATCGTGTATCCGTACTATTTTTGCATCGTATTGTACGAATCGTATCTTTGTATTATTTTTGTATCGTATCATACGATACAAGATACGATACGTATCGTTCGATACATACAAGATTATATATGAATCTGTTTACATTTTTATTTTATTTTATTTTGATTGAAACGAGGCCGTTTCACCCAAGACTTATTTTTTTAATCCTATAGCCAATGAAACGACGTCGTTTCAATGGCTAGGGCATAAAAAAATTAAAGGCGGCCTTCTTTTCTTCAACGACGAAGACCAAACCAATTAAAGGTTGTCCACCAAAAGAGCAAAAGGGAGAAGCCATCGACTGCGACCAGACCAATGTTACCTAAATCGTGGGTCACTTTGGTACGTGGTATGGGTACCGGTATACGGTACGATACTTTCTTAGATACGCAATACAATGGAAGTAGACTTAATTGGTACGGTATTTTTTATCACAATTGTTTTAGAAATTTTATGTAGATCATTTTTACTATTATACAACATTATGTATTATAGAACATCCATAAATACTAAGTCAATTACCATTTATCTTATAGTTGTGCTTGATTTTCTGTTATCTAAAATAATATATAATTATGAATCTATATACATGCAGTTAATTAATATGTATTTTATATTTGTTTTACATTATCTAAAGCTAATTGATTTAGTGTTAGTATTACAATTTAGGATCATCTATTTTGATGATCTAGATTGAGAATCCATTCTGTTTGGGATCGATGTACCAAGATCATGAATCGTCAGGAGTTTAGTGAATTGTGGTAACCATAGACCGGATTGTGACTCCCACCGCCTACCTTCTACAAAGGTTTTTTCATTTTCTTCTTCCTCTAGATTTGTGAAGTTCTTCGTCTGGATCTGCGAGAGAGCTTTGCCTGTTTGAATTAGTTTATGACTATTTAGAAGTTTGAATTAGCGGTATTTGCATTTTGATATTAGTAAACTATGTTAGAAACTTGAGCAATTAATGAAATTTTAATAAAATGCTATGTTATTATGAGTCTCTAACTTTTTTACAAATGTATATATATTTTATTAATAATTATTTAAAATTGTATCATATCTTATGATACACAATATAATACACTATTTTTAAAAAACAATACACCTTCCTATACGCGATTTAACAACTACAGTTCTGCCATAAGATACTTATTGTCAAAATTTTAAACTTTGTTAATCACTTGTCAACACATGTTTACTTAGGCATGGTCTAAAGAAGTGTCGGACACATTACTAAAGAATTGTCGGACACATGCCCAAAATTAAATTTTTATCATTTAATTATAGACACGAATAAAAAAGTATTTAACACATGTCCGAGAGGGTCCGAAGAGTGTCAATGTCCGACACGAATACATTACCTTCATGAGAATTTATGTGCTTCATAGTTACAAAATCTCTGAAAGAAAGGAGGAGGCAAAAGAGATGTTATCGAATAAAGTGAAGTTTTATCATCTATTTGGGTGGTGGTTTCAAATGAGTTTAGACTTTAGAGAGACCCCTCTTTGTTGGTTTTACAACATAAGTGAAAAGCCACATCTAGTTAATTTTGTTTTGTTTTATACTTGTATCTTCTTGTTTTTTTTGGTGAATTTCCTATCCACCATTTATGTACTTTATATACTTTCTATGAAATAAAAGCTTTGTTTCTTTTCAAAAAAAAAAAATGATCAACCATAAAGCAAGCGAAGTCAGAGTTTCCACTTTCATAACAATAATCATAATCCTAGTAGTGGATACTTGAGTATGATAAGCCCACATGTCATGGGAGATCACTAGCATGTCAGCTAAAAAAACACCAACTGGCATTCGCCACAGAAGCACACTCAACAGGATTCCAAGTGCTCCACTAAGCAATAACGCATGGCTGCCTTCACCATGCACTTCAAACAAGAGGGAGCTGTAATCAAGGTGTTGCACAGTCTTTGCCCCAGACTCCCACTTAACAACCACCATAGTGCACGCCCCAAATTCTTAGATGCTTTCTTAGAAATTATAACAGCACTACTCAAATCAATTGTGAACAGTGACCACAACATAATACCATTGACTTCTGGATGCACTTGGGGATTGGTCTGAGCTTATAATCAAGGGTGAAGGCAAGGGACCTCAATATTCGATACCACGACCCTATATGCATTGAAATACGTGTTGCACTACATCGGTAACATGAATGCTAAGAATAGTTGCACAAGCCAACCTTGCACAATCGAGTTCCACAAGCTAGAAGGTTCTCCCACCCACTCAAGTTCAAGCTCCTTTTTTTTTGGGTCAGGAAGTTCAAGCAACTTGGAACACAGGCAATCCTACAAGCATTAGCTCCTAAACCAAGAACCCTCAAATAACACTCTTCCACTGCAGACTGTAAGCATATAATGACTAGGATCAACCTTTTCATAAGTTGAACAGGATGCCTATGCCGACCAAAAAGTTCCAAAAAAATTGATCAACTAAAATCTAACTTGAAAAAGCAACTCTACCTATCTTTTATAATGACTGAAGGGCACACTGTTGGTTTAGAAACAGAAACAGGATTATATGCTTAGAATCTACTGGAGTCTTACTCAACAGAGTACTGCAACACATATGACAGCAAACTTTAACAGAGCAGTTTGTCGCCATGACAACTGCAGTCATGGCAGTTGACTGCTCAACCTGTTTCCACACACTGCAATCATCTGAAGTTACTAGTGAGGAAATCCATAAATCAGTAAGATTTCCAGAAGCTTTAACATGTTAAACAATGCTCACTTTAAAAGACAGCTTTCAGTTTTAAATTAGTTAAAGAATATACTTGTATTAGACTTTGGTTTCCTACAGAGTCATTCAAATCTTTTTGTTGATACAGAAATTGTAGTCAATATAATATGGATGCAGTCTTCGGATAAAGATCATTCACTATTTGTATTTATGACTTTCTATTCCTTAAAGTATTCAGATTAACCAACAACAAAGTTAAGACATGGTTTTGTTTAAATACTACGGGTAGTTCCTTCAGCATGGTAACATACATATAAACGACCATAATGTGCTATATCCATACCATAAACTATTACTAGTACTACCTAATAATTCAACAAAAAGATACATAAATACGTTCAAAATAATGCTATTGCATACAATCGTGTAAAACATTATTAGATTTTGTAGTTTGTACCAAAGACATATCCATAAGAAGAGCAATGCTACACAACTTAAAAAATTGACTTAAAACCCTGACGTTTATATTTGTCATTAATTTAAGTGTGTGTCATTATTTATTGGAACTAAATACCGATTCAATAATAATGATTCATCAAGTCAATTTTTTTTAAGTCTATCTAGCATTTCCCCCTTTACAATTTAAAGAACAAATACGTCCATAGCATGTGGTCCCTTAAGATAATACCGTTGTTATATGATTGGCATCACGTATTGGAATCTGCATGATTTGCTAGATGTGATTTTTAAGAAATTGGTTAGATAAGAAAATGGTAAAGCTATTGATCCGAAGATTCGGTATCTTAAAGGATAGGGTTAACACAAAAAAATGGTTCCATAAGATTGAAGGGCAGTGGTGCTGCAGTACCAACTAAATCCATGTATCTAATCCAATTTAATCTGCAACAAAGTATTTTCCCATTTGAACAAGAACGGGACAATTCAAAAAGAAGAAACAAATAATAGATTTTTTTTAAGAATAGTATATTACCAGAGACGATCCAGACGAAGGAGACAACGAGAAGTGAAGAGAGGCCATAAACGGACAATATTGAAGACTGGGAGAGAAAACCTGGCATGAAATCTGGCAGATTCAGATCTCTCGGAACGTACGGGTGATTGCTTCCTCCTCCTTCATTTACTTGCGCCCCCATTTCCTTCGACGTAAAGATCTACTAAACTTCTCAAATCTCACTTTCACTTCCAAAGTCAAACCGAGAAACGGCTAGGCAACTAGGAGTGAGGGACGACTGAGATATATATCTCTACCAACGATAACCCGTGCCTACAATTCAGAAAAACCAAACATTGATTGTGAACACAAAAAAATAAAGTATTGAACATGAACACACACATTAAGCTAGAAGATACAACTTAAATTGAAACTGAAAACGCATAAAATTCATATTCTGGAAACTACAAACCTAATTAGAATTAACAGTAGCACCTAGTAAGAGATAATCGATTTAAGAACTGACATACACTTATCTAACTTAATGTCATGATTTTGGTGAACTAAAATGAGTCGAAATGCTTTGTTTTCATTCATCATAAAAAATACAATTAAAAGAAATATATGTGCCTCAAGACATTTTATCATGCTAAACCAAAAATCGTCAATATTTAATCAACTATTTTTTGTGTTCATTTAAAAAATTTAGACAAATTTTCCAACAAATAGAACCGCAAGAAACTATCAATTTGTAATAGACAATTTGTAAAACGCTAATTACTCAATTCACCCTCTATAAAATCTTAATTAAACAAATAAACTGTAAACTCCCAATGTTATATTGCATCAATCCAACTAAATTGTGTTGTCTATACTAAATCAAGACTCACAACAATCTATGTTGCCTTTTATGTATCCAAAGCGGCTCAAAAGGATACTAATCACATCAATTGCGTCATACCAATACATGAAAATGTGACAATTCAAACATAAAAAAGTGTATTACAACCATTTTTTAAAAAATTTATAAACAATCCATTAAATTTCTTAGTCTCAAGCAACTTCTATCACACAAAAAAATGATATAAATTACTTCTAAATCAGCTCTACCTCAATAAATCAACAAAAATCAGGGTTTGACCAATTCAAAATATTCTACACTTGGATTATATATTTGAATTAAAATATATACTATACACTTGCAAAATGGGAGAAATAAAAAATTTCGACAAAATATCTCCTGAAAATATTAACCATAGCCCTCTATAAACACAATTGTTTTTACCAACTACCACAACAACATTAACCATAAGATTAAAGAATGATCACCAAACGTAATTATACTGTACACTTGCAAACTGGGTCAATCTTTAATCTCATTTACCAAAATGGATCATTGATCATTAATATTATCAAACTTTCTCTTTATCATTGTCCTCAATGTCCTTGTATCAACACATATCCGTATCCTCCAATTGGGAGAATGTATAACAACCTATTTTTTACAAAAAAAATAAATTCAATACACGACATAATTAAAAAAAACAACAAACTAAGAAAAGAAAAAAATAAATTACAAAAAATAAAATTAGTTACCTTATTTGTACATCCCCGTCAGGAAAGCTTGGTTGTATTTATTCTATTTAACTCGTGCACTTCTAAAAACAAGAGTAATTGGTACAAAGTTGTTTATTATTGAGAAAAGCTTGTATTTAAAGAAAGGACAATCTAAACCAATTATAGGACCCATCATACACAATGTAACACTCATAACTAATTATCATTGGGTCACTTTTATCAAAACTAATCAACACACAATAAATATAACTAAACAAATTTAAAAACATTCCTAAAATCACTCCTTATCAACTATTTCGAAATCTATAAACATGTATAACAACCACCAAGACATAGTCTTATTTTTCCCAAAACTCTTTTATGTATCTTCATTTGTTTGTCAAAATTATACCAAAAAAAAAAAAGAAGAAGAAACATGGGTGTGATGAGATGGTTTTGGAGGGGGGAATATGCTAGGGTAGGGTGTCCCTGTGTAAAACATGTTTTCTTATCGTGGTTAAAAGATTATATATAAATAAATTTAATTACTGTGGCTAAAACATTTATATTTAACCACAATTAAAACAAACGTAATTGTGCAACAAAATATTTGAGCAAAACTAAATTCTAATGAATCAATTTCAAGTTCAATTTTAAAACTTGTTTTATAAATAAACCAAATAGACATGTTATTCAGACTACCAATCGTTTGATAACGTTTTTGTTTTCGCGTCTTCAAAAAAATCAAAAACATAGATAATTTTTGTCTCTGTTTTATGGTAAACACTAAAACAGAAAACATATTTTGAGTCATTTTTGTCTATCAAATTATGAGAATAAAAACAAAAAACATATTTAATAACTACTTCAAATTTTATCCTAAATATGTTTTACAATATCTTATACAACAAAATACGAATACAAATCCAAAAATTTCTTAAATCAAACATTCACTAATTCATCAAAGAACACCAAAAGAAAGATAGTTAGATTACATAAGTCATTACAACACTATCATACATCATATTGTTCAACATACAACCAAATACACACATTAATAAGTCATATCACTTAACTAAAATTCCAATAATTAGTATAAATACCACGAACAATAATGCACAAATAAAGATCAAATTACAACCATAACAAGCAAGCATAAAAATAGTGATCTATTTTTTCTCTCTCCATCTTGACAACTAAACAAATTAAGCAGCCACAACCCACTAGTTTTTTGTTTTTTTTTTTGCCTGGGTCACAATCTACTAGCTCTCCTATACTCTGGATAGCTGAAATTTTATCAGAAGAAAATTTAGCAACTCGAGATGCTATGGCAATACCTTATCCAACAACAAAATGTACAAATTTTCACATATTATAAGCAACATATAAAGAGGCAATATGTGTTTATAGTGCAGGCACAGTATATCTTAAGCTACGATAGTCAAGTTTTTCCAGGACACATTCTTGTCTACAGGATTTTCTTCATCCTTGTTCTACCAAAATGATTGGTTTATTAAGATTAATTCGAAGACATCATCCATTTTTATCCCCCGTCGTTTTCCCTCAACTCAGAAGAAATAACCTAGTCTTGTTTACAATTTTGCATTCCCCTTTCCACAATACGACTATAGTCTAATTTTCTCAACAAAGGCAACATATGCGGGGAACTAACAACCATTGGATCTCTTAGAGACAAAACTATATTTGCACCATGTGCTTATCTGATATGTTTTATCTTTTCCTCAAGTTTTAATTCAGTGTTTTAAGTAGCAAAACCAAACATAAGGCTGGTTTAAATTGAGTTTTTATTCCATGTCTAATAAAACTTCTCACGAAAGCAAAAGTTCAATCAAACCTTGATACTAATAAACAAGAGCTAACTTTTGTTTATATGTAGAGGGCTTTTTCCAGTTTCTCAAATACATAAGCACACCAGCAATCAAAATGGCTACAGAGAGACTCCACTTGGGACTCTACATCAATGTAAAGAAGCATAACAATCTAGTAGCTTTTAAGGGACAGTAGTTACAGAAATATTTTATTAGCTATAGATTTAACTGCAACACAAACACAATGGTATCAATCAATGAAATGGGATGAACCTTTAACTGAAAATGACCATGCATCCTTACCAAAATTTGACATGGTGAACAGAGATCAAATATTTCTTGCCAATCCGTAAAGAGTTATAGTAAATTTTTCCAAGTCTTGGATGCTGCCTTTTGCCAATGTGTTCAGAAAATGGTGAAATCAGATGCCAGCCTCTCTGTTTTTCTAAATAGGTCTGCGAAAGTGTAATAGTGACCAACCTCCCCACTCTTCCATACATTTAACTTTGGTACCCAGCAAAATGAGAGCAAGTGCAAAGTGCAAGCTCAGCTCTATCTTCTCAATTGATAAAACAATACACGCCCCCTTAACCAAATCCAGTATGAGAATGCATCACTGCTTCTAAAGTCCCATTAAACTTTTTATGAACAGACATGAGAATTCAGCTCACACTCACCGAACACACAAAAGACACACACAGACACAGAACACAAATATCTATGAAAAAAATACGATTAGGGTCATATATGCATAGATCTATGTAGATCTATGCATATATATACAGATCTACGTGTATATATACATATATCTATACAAGTAAAGGGGCTTTTCGATCTTACCTTCACAGCGAGGGAGAGTTTTTTCGATCTGTTACTGGATGGCTCTTCGTCGATCTGTGGTGGAGGCTTCTTCTTCGTTGATTTGTGACTGGAGGATGGCTCTTCGTCGATCTGTGGGTGGAGGCTTCTTCTTCGTCGTTGAGAGAGAGAGGAGAAGAGAGAGTCGTTGAGAATTGAGAGCTCCAGAGAAGAGAGAGAGTTGCCGAGAGTGAAGGAGAAGAGATGTGTGTTCTTCTTTGTCGTCGTTGCTGAGAAGAGAGAAGAGAAGGGTTGTGTGCGTTTTATGACAAGGAAAATGAAAAAAGACCCCGTATTTATAGTTCATCACATGAAGTGGACTTTTGTGGCTAACGAGATTCGAAATTGAGAACTCATTTAACCCCGTCAGACAAAACAGAAACAATGCAGGAATCACTCTCTCTTCGGCAGACCAATCAGACCATGGCAATGTAATAGAGTACCCAACGATCTCTCATTACTGCTTGATTAGTGCTCTCTCTCTCTCTCTCTCTCTCTCTCTCTCTCTCAATCGTACAGCTATGGCAAGCAGTACTGCCAATGGAAGAGGAGGAGGAGAAGAGGAAGTGAATAAATTAGCAGCTCAGATCGGCAAAACCCTAAAAGAAGGAGAAAGAATTCTCGCCCCCACCAGAAGACCCGACGGCTCTCTTCGCAAGCCCATTCGAATTAGGGCTAATTATGTCCCTCAAGATGAAATCGCCATTTACCAGTCCAAAGGCACTCTCGTATGTTCATTACTCTCTCTCTCTCTCTCTCTCTCTCTCTCTCTCTCTCTCTCTCTCTCACACACACACACACATGAATGTATTGAGTGGTTTTGATTTTGTTTGTGGTTAGTAGCAGAAGGAGATGGCGGCGTCGCAGGAAGTGCCACCAGGTTACGATCCGGTGTTGGATGCAAAACCTAAGACCAAATCTGCTAAAAGGAATGAAAGAAAGAAGGAAAAGCGTGCACAGGTGAACTTTTTATCATTCTTATTTTCTCTCTCCGCACAATAATAATAATTTTGAAATTGATAACAGTGATTACCAGACATGTTTTGGGTTCCGTCAAATTTAACGATAAAACAAAAAACATTTTTTTTTTATGGCTCTAACACCTAATATGAAGAAAATGCATTAAAAATCAGAGATTATGTAGGAGATGAAATTTTCAAATCATCTATGGGAGATGAAAATGACATCAAATTGTCACAAGGTTGTTATAATTCAATGAAACCCTGATGTGAATCCAAAGTGTTTTCATTAGAGCATGGTTCTAATAAGGATTTATCGTGCCTAGATATGTTTTGCATCGGTATACTTCTTATGTCTGTCGGGGCTCTCACCAATTGATGAATAAGTTGTGTAAAATCCGTCAATGACTCTAAGGCCAATTTCGTTCTGATTTGTTAATAAATTTTGCTCTTTGGATTGTTGTTGAATTTTAGCATGTTATCCTGGCAGGCTTCTCTTGATAAGGATATGAATTTGTGCAATAATGAAGTATTATCAGCTGATGATGCAATTGGGGGATCAGAATCTGCCGAGTCAGTGGCTTCCCAGATAAATGGGCTCACTATCTCTGCAAGTGCTAGAGTTACCCCTCCCTCAAACTCGACAGAATATTCAACTCCTGGGGATCCTGTTCCAGATGTTGACAAAAAAATTCGAGCACTGAAGAAAAAGGTACATTTTCTCATGCTTATGGCATTTTCTAGGAATAATTATCAGTAGAAACTGTTCCACCACCTGTTTGGACTGCCAAGCATTCTTTTCACAATTTACTGGCTTATAAGCATCAAAGATAGCTTTGACCTTTAAGAAGGCTTCAGTTCTTCTGAAGGAATTGCTATAACTTTACTGATCGAAAAAATCGGCATAATATTAATCTTTTTTTGTGGCAGAAAATGCTTTGTATACTAGATGAAGATGTACTTGGTGTGAAGAAAACCCTCTCATTCCTGATTTATGTTGAATCTTCTGTGTTTATTTGCTTCTATTTCCTCTTTATAGTTTCCTTCTCTTTACAGTTGATCTCAGTAGGTTCAAAAAAATGAAAGAAAAAGACAAACATTTTCCCTACTATGAGGACATGGAAGAATGAAAAACTATTTGTTCTGAATGTTGGAGAATAGATTAAAAACTTTTAATTTACATCAGAAAATAATAGTGTGGTGCTTCCCTACTCGCTCTGGTGGAGGCTTGTGTTTGAAGTATAAGAAATGATTCAGAAGATAGCTCACTCTTTCCCTGAATTTGACACATCACTGGAGGTGAAATGGACTTGGTCAAAATTAGAACTGGTTTATGATCCATGAATAACTTTTTAACATGCACATTGATCAAGGATAACCTGTTTTAGTAGAATTAAGATAATAAACTATAGGAATGTTTTCTAAAAGTGTCTGTGCAGAAACCGGCAGTTGCTGCCACATGGAACTTGTTGGGGAATTGGCTTTCTGTGATTATTGCTGATGGCTAATGATCTGATCCTCAGTTTTGACCTGCCGTTTTTGATTATGCTAACACCTACCCCTTCTCTTCTCCCTCACTCCTCCCTTTGTCTTACCCATCCACCAGAGTCACCAGACCAGGACAGTTGAGAGCCTCCTTACTGCAAATGTAGGTGGTCAATCATATGTTGAATCTACCTCTATTTTGCAAGATACATCATACACACAGGTTGTCTTTTGGATCTGTTTCCATGGCGGAATAGGCTTCCATCTCCATCCTTTTGAATTCCTGCCTTCACACAATCAAGAAATTTGGATGAGTTATTTAACTTACAATGAAAATGTTGGTCATGGAAACATGGGGACCTCAGGTGCAGGTGAAGAAGCTCGGGCCTACAACTGTGAGGTTGTAGTTTCGAATTTGAGAGCAGCTATATTGTTTAAGTAATGCCAAAATTAGATCTCTGCCCAGTCCACCACATCCAGCACTTCATAGTGTCATGTTGCCTACTGTATTGAATCGAGTGTTTGTACCATTGTTACAAGTCATTGGGCTTATATGCCTTCAGCAAATATGGAATTATATGATCTGTACTGTTTGAGCAGTATAGCTGTGAGCGTTGGTGGTTGGATAGCTATAATGTTTTCAGATGCCAGGTTTTCCTGGATCATAGTTTACAAGTGCTGAGTTGTAATTGGGAAGGATGCAGCCAATACAGTGTAATGCCAAAAAGGGAAAAAAAAAGGAGGGGGGCGGGGGTTAGCACTTATGTGGTGCTCAGGTCAATATTACTTCGTTGTTTATGTTTTTTGATAAATTATGGCCAGTAAATATTGCCCTAAAGATTATGGAAGTACCAATTTCTGAACTATTTTGACTGTTAAATGCTGTTCATCCTTGGCAAAAGATTTGAAAACCCGAACTTTATTGTGGAATTATTGTGAACAAAATTGATCATGGTCAGAATAACTTTAGTCTGACTACAATGTTTCACGATTTGAGTTTCAATTGGGTTTAGGAATTATGATTTATGAGAATGGGCTATACCCAAGGAATTAATAGTGCACCTAATTTTTTGTTTACTTAATAGATACGGTTGGCAGAATCGCAACAGGAGCAAATTGTGCAGCAAGAAATGAAGCCAGAACAATTGGAGAAGATGACTAAATTGGAAGGCTGGCGCAAGGAGCTAAAGCTCTTGGAAGATAAAAAAGCTGAACTTGCAACATCATGAACTGAGGTTTGTTTTAGGATGAAGAAACTATAGTTTATAATTCCGATTGCTTGGTGGTGTGTAATCGCTCATCTTGAGGAGGGACACAACCAACTTTTGATTTTTATTTGTCAGATCAGCTATGGCTCTAGACGTAGTTTGTGTCCGACACATGTTTCCAGAAATTCGCTCATCCCACCATTCGACAAAATCCCGGTTCGGGCCTTGTGCACCAGAATCATGTAAAATGTAGTTTTCTCTTCACTGTAAAATGGGTATGCTAACAGATCATAAAGCCATGACACACCATGCCCTTTTGGAGTTAAAAGTGCCGGTTTCTACTTTGTGGTGTATCGCTTGAGAATTGTGATTATATTGTGTATGCTCTGTTTTAAAACAGGTCATTCCACTTGAACAGGCTAATCCAAAACAACGGGGACAAAGAAACATGCCTTCACAGACCACGCTGCTGTGAAATGGGTAGTCCCCTGGATACACTTCAACACAATACTGTTTGTGGCAGATGCATCAAATCCTTGAAGTGCTGGAGGTAGTGGGCCAAAGGCCAGTAAACGGATCGGTTTCAGATTGGATTCTGACGGATTTTAATTGGCAAAAATTTGATCCGATAATTTAATGGATTTTTTTTGGGTCATTTATAAGTCGGTACATGAAATTAGACTTAATTGTCATAAAGTACATAGGAAAAAATATTTTTTTAAAAAGTCCACTTAAGACAGAAATTTTATTGTAAATAAGTTTTTTAAACACGATTTTAGAAATTAATCGCATATTTAATTATCTTCATATTATCCGGTATGTTTGTCTCTCATATATATATATATGAAAAACAGTGTAGAAGTAATAGAAATTAGAGTTTAAAAATCACACAAATTTAAAGTGTATCAAAGTAGGAGTAATAGAAATTAGATTTTATAGTGTAATTTCGTACTATTATATATATATGATGACAAAAAAATTTAAAATTTAAAATAGCTAAAATATACACAATCAACGTTTGATGTAGATTTGTGATAATATAATTCTTCCGCTATATTAGAGAAATCTTTAATAAAATAAAACAAAAATCAAAAATCAATTTAACTGTTAAAAGAAATATGCATGATTAAAGAGAGAGCAAATATGTCAAAGAAAAATTACAAAAAAGTTAAATTGTGTACTTAGACACAATTAAATTCTAAAAATAAAAATTTAGTGATCTAACAGTAAGAGTTATATACTTTTTGATCAATAACTCTAATTTCATGTATCTCCTTATAATTTCTCCACTTTATTTTTGTAATTCATATTGAATCCGTTAATAATTCGAAATCTAATTTGAATAATTTAATTAACTAAATTTTAACTAAAATTTGTTAAATAATCACTTAATTTTTTTAATATTTATATATATATATATATAAATCTAAATCCATAGAGTATCAAATATCAAATTCAGATTCAAATTATTTGTAAAAATTATTATTTTATATCCAATTAATTTGATTCAGATCAAAATCCAACCAATTGACATGCCTAAGGCCAATGAGTGTAACCAAAATCATTTTCTTTTTTTTTTTGAAAACTGGACTTAAAAAACCTTTTATCTCACTTAAAAAATTATTTAAATTTAACTTGTTTAGAATACGAATCGAGTCGAGTCTTATCTGAGCCGAGCCTGAATATCTCGTCTCGATTAACACCCCTAATCAAAATCAGCAATACACACTATTTACAAGTCGAGAAGAAAACAAACCCAAAATAATTTTGTAATTTAGAGAAATGGGAAAAAGATCAAAATTCCCTATGGTCCTACAAAATTTTACACTACATCTATTAGGAGACACTCACAACCAACAGCAAAAGAGCCAAAACATAAGTGCACTCTGCAAAGTACAACAGCTTAAATACGAAGCTGCATGTCAAAATCATGCATATCAGTATAACTTCGGCCGATCTCAAGGTTCAAAAGAAAAATAAGATAGCCCCGGCTTTATAGAGGTGTTGATTGGTAAGGCTAACAAGGATCATGATTAGCCGGAGCCGGTATCCTATGAGGACTCAACATCTGAATCCTCCAACCCTTCTTTATAAAGTTCAAACTCCTCAGGGCTCCATCTGCATATTAAGTGAAGCCGGAAGGTAGCCATCTTGATACCCAGGAGACGCTGCATAACAACAGAGGAACACAAGTCAATGAAACATGTATATGAACCTCGAGACAGTTTATATAAGGAGAGGGTGGGTGTGTGAGTGCACATGCTGTGTGTGTGTGTGTGTGTGAGAGAGAGAGAGAGAGAGAGAGGTTTCACAAATCAAAAAGGACAGAAATGTACCCACAATAAATGAAATAAAAAGAAAAAAAGGATAACAGGTATGGGGTCCAAGCAATATTATATGGAACAAAGGGAATAGAAAGGCCACATCAGAATTTGAAACTGGAAAGCCCCAGTCAGTAATTTACAGTGGCACAAAATCTGCTGCACATTTGGCATTACACTTTCTTCTCCGTCATAATTTCAAATATTTCAAACCCACAATTGAGATCCATGTTAACTAAACAAGGAAAAAATAGCTGGCATGCTACACAGGTGGACAATATACATTCCATACATGGCTCACATCACAAATGTACATGTAGGTGAAACAGTGATTTGAATAGCAGAATTGGGTTATGAAACAGTAACAGTCGGAGTGCAAGGCATCAGGAGTATCAAGGCAACTGTAATTGGAATCAAATGTTATGGTCGGGAATTTTGTCAAAATATTAGCAAACCCTCAAAAACTCAATGACACACCTACATGAAGTCTCTTCATCTCATTTTGTCGCATTTTAATGAATGTTGTGACTAAAAAAATCATGTTTTACTTCCAGTACTGCTATAAAAAGTTGATGACCATACAAAACCAAGTCACACACTAGCACGCACATGTGGAAACAAAGTCAAAGAAATTGACACAAATGAATTGATTATAGCGAAAAACATAATCCAAAGGAGTTGATTGGACAAAAATTGGATTGTTGCAGCTCAAGACATCACCTGTCCTATTGCATAATCTTTCCACCTCTTAGATCGGATTTTCACATGCTTAATGAGTGACAATTGACCAGAGATAGAATTGTACTCCTTATCCAATTGGGACAATTATGTATGCTCAAAGAACAAAAATGGCATATTGCACATGTGGGTAAAGACACGGCGAAGATAGTCAGCTTCGTGTGACCTTTGCGACTATAAGACCTACGCTTCCTCCTCCATAATACGCGCCATTCAACCTCTGGGACAACACATTAAGGTTCATCCTAAAGGCTCCATCCAAGAGAAATGGAACATGAACTACTCAACCTTAGAAATTTGAAGAAATAACACTTAATTCTACTCCAAATCAAGTCAAATCATGTAAGGCTGCGATGATTTACGCCATTCGGCAGTCGAATCAAAAAGAGAAGATGAAGAAATGGGAGAAAAAAATGACTGGTTGCTCACAGAATTAGACCCCATATTTCAGTTTCTAGAGAACCCAAATCTCCCTTTAAATGGCCAACCCAGCCCATTTATGTCTGCGAACATGTCAAAATATTGAATTCACACTGATAACACTACAGATCAGCCCATATAGGTGAGAAATTGGTTTCCAACGACTTATCGGCAAGTATAAGACTTGAAGAGCAAGAATCCCATGCAAATCACACAACGGTCATAACTTAGAACAATGTGAGTACAGGAAACACCATGCAGGATGCACAATGCTTGTATCAAATTATCCAGCTAATAGCACAAGTAGAAGATGTAAGATTTGGAAATTTAAAACAAACCAGTATGCGAGATGATTCAGGCGATAATGGCCTCCCTTCTTCACAGACAACAAAGTCTGAAACAAGCTCCACCACACCTGCTCACCACAAATTAAGTCAATAGACTATAGCAAGTCATTTGTACATTAAAATAAATAACTAATTTATAAACAAAATACTTTCTCACCTTTGTTCAACCGAACAGGCATCCCTTGCTTCCGCAGGAAGGGTTCCATCTCATGTGTGAACTGGTCAAGAGGACCTTCTTTAAGCTCCACCTGAAGAAAGTATTATAGGCAAGAACTAATATGTATACAGCATTCAAAATACATGTCTGATATGCATAAACATAATACATAATATCATCTCATTAACATTTTGACAAATAGGATCAACCTCAGGCAGAAGAAAATGTTTCACTTACTCATTCAAGAATTATGGAAAAATTTCTTTGAAATTACATGCTTTTAATAGATGATTACAGAATTCTCTAATTCCTTTAATCATTAGCTGAAAATGTTAGAGGAGCATGTATTTTTATTTCTACAAAAGATAAGACGACATGTACATGAATTAGTTAATGCTTGTAAAACCAATGAACAAGGGATCACTTTGAGAAGCTGTGGTTAGTCCTCATATAGCGAACCAGCCAATTGGGATGCATGATGCTATTAACTGCAAAAACCCTTGAATGGTTCAGAAAATTGGAAAAATTCCCAAAAGCAAAAAAATTTGGGAGAGGGTCTACAAAGAAATTCCCAAGTTCGTCCCATACCATCACCTGTGGTGATGACTCCCATTTTCATCTATGAGATTATTTGTGTTACATATTTTTACCTTCTATGTAAAACCATGCAAACTCATGTGGCACTGAGGGCACAAAGTTTAATGACACAAGAACTTCCACCATACCTTTTCTGTTGAAATACTTCCAGTCCTTGCGAAATCATATTCTTCATATTCGTCAAATAATCTATCAGAAGATAATGGAAAAGAGAAAAGAAGTTTAACAAAGCAAATAGGATGAGAGGTAAAGGAAATCCAAAAAAAAAAAACTCCAGGGAGCAGCAACTAATAATAGAATCAGTTCTGCAATTTTTTCGGAGAAGGGAGAATTATCCATTTCGTAGCAAGTAATGGCGTAAGGGGAAAAAATAAAACTCAAATACTTCTACAAGAAACCATTAAACAACACAAGTTGACATTATTACAGTTTCTACATAGATGGAAAGGTACACCTCCCAAGCAGCACCCAGAGTTACTGAGACTTATCAAAGCATTACCTTTGATGTTCTACCACTTAAAAGCAACGGTAGTCTATGAAGTATGGACACTCTCGAGAAGGTTACGTATCCGTATCGAACACCGACACTCTTCGAACACACTCATACACGTATCCAATACTCTTTTATCCGTATCCATAATTAAATGATAAAATTTTAATTTTGGACACATGTCTAACACTTCTTTGACGTGTCTGACACTTCTTTGGTGACGTGTCCGACACTCTTTTAGAACGTATCTACTGCTAAACAATATACATGTATTGAAATGTAATTAACAAAACTTAAAATATTGAGAACATATAATTATTACCACTAGACATGTTAAAGTTGTACTCCAAATATAATAATAAAAACAAAAGATGCATAAAAATTTTTAAAAAAAGGAAATGAGAAAATGAAAACAATTATTTAAATTATATATTACATACACATTGTCTATAAAAAAAATTGATGATTATTGACTATTATTAGGATGCTTTAGTCTAAAAATTCACATAGATGACTAGTCATAAAATTTATTTTATCATAAAATTTATTTTATCATAAAATACTAAATCTTTATAATTGCATATCATTATCACTATAATTGCAATAAATTATATGTTATATATAAAATATAATTTTTTGTAGCGTGTCCCAACGTATCCTACTTTTTTTGAGAAATTTTGTGTCGGGCCTGTCGGCGTATTTGTGTCTTATCGTATTTGTGTCCCGTGTCTGTATCCATACTTCTTAGATGGAAGGCCCTGAGAATACTTATTGAATTATAACCAAATTTGATCCAAAATTTACTGACAGCTTTAATAATTAAGTCACTCGAGGGGAGTAATCTAAGGCAAGAGAACTATTTGAGAAGGCAATTCAGGGTGAAGAAAGGGTAATTTCCGAAGCCAGTTTTCAGAACTTCAAGCTAAAGATAGTCTGTATCAAACTAATACTCCAACTTGGTTTCCAACAACACGAAAGGGCAGAATGCCAAAATTAGGGATCTCGCAACAACTTGTTGAAAGAAGGTAGCCATATGCCCCCAAAATCTTCTGTATGCTTCTCTAATATACCATTCCAATAATTAAACAACCTATGTAAAGCTTGTTTTGGATTCAGATAACATCTGTTATATATTACCGAAACCCATATCACAGAGTTCTTGAGTTTGAATATCAAATCTGCCCACCTTTTGTCAACTGGATAACCAAGAAAGAGCAGCAGAGTTCAAGTGCACTACAAATAAGTTTTCAAGGAGATACCTTTGGACCTCTTCTTTTGGCAAATTGGTAAAGCAAATGCCAGAATCCCCCCGCAGAAGCTGAACAAGAAGAAATTTTTCAACAACATTAAAAGCAACAAATCTAATTGTGAATAAAACCTACAAAGAAAAAAATGTGCAATACACAAGGAATATATACAACAGCAATTCGTACTTTCGAAATCTTGTGAAGACCTGGCCTGATTTCATCAGCGACAGATCGACCAATAGAAACCTGCATGACTTTGTTGGATCCCAGGAAAAACCTGACACCCCAAAAATATTGATGATTGTTACAAAGCATATGAGTATACTGTAATGGTTAGCCTACCAGAAGTTTCTACTGAAAATGCCCTCAAAACAATGTTGTAACTCGTAAAAATGCATTTCCAATATGTTCATGGGAGAAAAGTTTAAAAGTCCATAGAAAATTTACAAATAGTTCATTGCATTTAAAATTGCAGCTCGGCGTTTCCTGAAAAAAGGATGGTGCTAAATCCAAAGCCTTTTTTAAGTTCATAGCCCGAAGTGTGCATCTTCAGTACAAAAGTTCATCCTTCACTTCTCTTAATATTAAGCCCTCTATAAGCAAGGCAAAAAGTTTTTAAAAAGTGAGTAACTGTGTATATCCTACATTCACTATGAGCATATCCATCAGGACAGAAAAATGAACGCAATCTACTCATGAGTCATGAATATGATCTGTTTTGAAAATTACATCTAGACATATACAATAATATGATTGAGCACCCAAATAGATGGTGAAAAGAAAGCAATCTTTCCTGAAACACATTTTTTTCTAATTACCTGCTAGTGGATTTGAGCTGCTCTCTGAACTCCTTGAATTTGAGATTTCTCATGTTCTCAAAACTAAACACATACACAGAATTGTACTTTTCTACAGCCTCCCTTATAGAATTCACAATGTTTTCTTTGTGTTCCCTCCCCTTCTTCTTCGTCTTCGACAACGTCACTGCATTCAAAAACAAAAAACCTAAAAATCAAACATCCAAAAACACAACATGCTTTCCATCAAAAAACCTCTAGTCCCGTTTAATTTCCAAGAAAAAGGGAATTTTTTTTTCTTGGCAACCAAACAGAGAGCAAGGATGAGGTTGTTGACCTGGTCTATTGCGCTTGGACTTCGGCATCTCTGAGAACTCTTCTGAGAATGGAGGTATGCGAATGAGGCGGCTCTGATGAGTTTCTCTCTGTCTGCTCCGCTGAGTTTCTGCAACAGAAGCTCTAAAACCCTATCGACAATTCCTCGTTCGTTTCCTAGGGTTTTATTACAGCAGCGCTCACCGTTGGTTCAGTTTGGGCCGGGTTTCTGGACGTGGATATGAAAAATGCTATTTTGGACCTACTCTTGAGTCTTGACAAGGGCACGAACACAATAAGGAATTAGAAGATCAAGATATTCTTTAAGTGACACTTTTCGTAAATGAATGGAGTCCACGTGATTAATAATTAAATTAAATATGAGTGAAATTAATTAAAATAAATATGCAATATAATTTATTTTATATTAAAGATAACCCGTATTTGAAAGTATGGTACAACATAAATTTTTATAAATAATTTTAAGAGAAATTAGTGACCGTTGAATAAATTTATTTAAAATCGTCAGATAAACTTATTGAAATCTATTTAGTTATACACGATTTATATACAATGTCGCCCCAACCTTTAGGCCACTTAGCCATTGCCTAGGGCCCTAATTTAAAAAAAAATTAGGGCCCCAAAATAAAATAAACAATAACATATTATTAAAATTTTAGAATATAGTTAAATAATTAATATATTTTAATCATTTAATTAATAGTTAGTGTTAACTTTAAACAAAATTCATTTTTTATCTAACGTACTTGGTCCTCAAATTAAGTGTAACTAGTATTGTTGTAAAAATTTTAGAACCTCTGTCAAAAAAATTAAGGCCTTAAAATTCAACTTATTTTTTATCTCAGATGATATTTATATTATATATATTATCGCTTTACAATTTTATTATTAAAATTAATTGTCTATCATCTAATAGGTACAAATAATGATTTTACATTTGTATAAATTAAATTTGAGGTTATTTTTTAATAATTTTGTTGTATAAATTAAATTTGAGATCATTTTTTTAATAACTTTATTTACAATGCACATGATGATTATAAAATAAAGTGAATAGAATTAATGCATTACCTATCTTTTTTTTTAAAAATATTTCTTTTTTTCTATGATATCTAACAATTAAGGATAACTCGTGTTTAAAGGCATGGTGCAACGTAAGTAAGAAGTGATAGATTTAGACGAAAAAATTCAATTTGAATGATTTTGAGAAAGATATTGGTGGCCGTTGGATAAGTTTATTTGAGACCAACAGATAAACTTATTGAAGTTTGATCTGTTCTATATTATAAATGTCTCATTTATTTTAGGATTGCTCAATTTGTATAAATTCCTATTTTTATATATATTTAGAAAAAAAAATTATTTGATTAGTTAAACTAATTTTCAGTTATGTTTTTTTTTATCTTAAACAAATAGTATGTGTCATTGAATTTGATCTTTGTATTTGACTTCGATTAACACAATTTTTATTTATAAAATTTAAATTTAAAATTTGAATTAGTATGATATATCTCAAAAGGTAAAACAAATAATTTGTAAATAAACATATTTTAATAAATATTAATTTTTTTTTTTTACTAAATAAATATTTATAGAACTTCGTATAACATTTTCGCCTAGGGCCTCAAATTAGGTTGGGTGGGCAGCCCCTGTTTATATACGATACAAATTTACTATAATAAAATTCATTAGACAGAAATTAATAAATGAATCAGATATAAATAAAATATTTTTTTTACAAAAACTTGATTTACTCGACATAATTGACAGACCAACTTTTAGAACCTAATATGAAGATCTAATCAATTATGCTTATACGTGATTGGTTTGTTCAGTTTGGGCCGGGTTGTTTTTGGTTCATTATGTTCGCCCCATTGCAGATTCTGAAATTTTGGTTGGACTTCTCGGGCCAAGCTTATCTAGACCATCAATCTAATAATTTAAATTTTGTATTTAAAAAATTACGACAACATTTGACATTAATTTAATCTTCATCTAATTTTAATTAAATGGTACCAAATTTATTATAAATTTTTCTTTTTCAAAAAATTATTTTTCTCTACACGATCATTAATATCAAACAACTCAATCAACACACTCTCCAATATTAGACAGCTCTACTAACTCATACATACTTCTCTTCTCTCTGCTACCTTTCTTATTTTCTTTTTATTCACTTTAATTTTAAATTGCATAATTAAAAAAATAAATTATTATTTAAAATATAAATATTACATAATTAATACTCGATCTTTAGTATTACAAAGGTGATTCGGGGTTACTGATAGTCTTGTGATAACACTACTATGCCTACCAAGTAATTTATTATAATTTTTTTAGACTTAACTACCTATTTTGCCCTTAAACTATATTGTTTAAGTCAATTAAACCCTTCAACTTTGGTTTGTGTCAATCAAGCCCCTCAACTTGTCTATGTGTGTCAATCAAGCCCTTCCATCCAATTCAGCCATTTAATGTGACGGACAAACGCGTGCATGGCTCACGTGAGACAAGTTTCAAGGGTAATTAAGGGAAACTGATATATTTTGGCGCCAAATCTTCCACCGCTTCCTTCCTTTATAAAGCTTCCCTTCTTTTCAGTGGTTCTCTCTGTTTTTATGCTGGGTTTTGCAGAAACGTAGCAATATTCAACAAGAAAAAAAGGGGAAGAAGAAGAATCTTAGTGACAATGTAGCTGCGAAATGAAGTGAATCATCACCCTCATTTATAATGAAGCACTAGCTTGCATGCATTCAATATATATAGTTGCTATGAAGAAGAATGTTTAATACACGTTAGTTTATAGATTTTAAGATCCCTCAACTCAATTGCATAGTTTCCTTAATTGTCTGTGTATTATCATGTTCCTGATTCCCTGAATTAAACCACCTTTTGGATATTGTTCCCCTTTTCTAGTGGTTGGAGGTATAATACTGGATTTTAAGATTATATATATTAAATTTAACCTTCCTCATACTCATGCATGAAAATTTGCTTTATCAAGTAGCATAATTTAGAATATGCTTAGGATGTTAACATGGCTGTACAGCTAGCATGATCGGGGAAAATGTGATATGTTCCCATATCGAATCAGTTTGTTGACCAAAGCCGTGTGAATATCGCTCTGTTTTAAGATTCTCCTTCTTCCCCTTTTTTTTTCTTGCTGAATATTGCTCTATTTTTGCAAAACCTAGTACAGAAACCGAGGGAACCACTAAAAAGGAGGAAAGCTTTGTAAAGGAGGAAAGTTGTGGAAGATTTGACACCAAAATACATCATTTTCCCTTAATTACCTCTACATGAGTCATGCGTGCGTTTGTCCGTCACAGTAAACAGCTGAATTGGATAGAAGGGCTTGATTGACACACATTGACAAGTTGGGGGCTAAATTGACACAAACCAAAGTAGAGAGATTTAATTGACTTAAACAATATAGTTTAAGGGCTAAATAAGTAATTAACTCATTTTTTTATTAATCAATATGTACTATAATTCATGAAACTCTTTTAAATTATAATATGAAACTCATTAAAATTAGAGTATGCAGTCAATGTATGTTTATTTATTTGTCGTCATCAAAATTTTTTTATACAACTAAATGATGGATTCTTTATGACTCATGCTCATAAACTTTGAAGTATAGCAATTGAGGTGCTAAATCAGACTATTTCGTTATCAGGTTGTGAGCATAATTAGAGCACATAAAATCTTATTCACACTGCGATGAGAAACAATTTGAAATATGTTAAAACTCCAAAAATTTATTTTCATTCACTAAAACATGAAATTGAAGAATAGGCATACTATGTGAAAGAACTAACAAGACATCAAAAACAACTTTTTTTTGGCCATTAACTAAAACAACGTTAATCCTATCAATTTGGATTTCATTTATAATGAAAATGATTTAAATACATGAATAAAAGAAAAGGAAGAACCATTGATACCCTTATATAAGGAAATTCGTTCTTGGATGAATTATTTTGGTAAAGATGAGGATAATGATAATGGGCATCATCGGTTGTGGATGCATCGCCTTTTTTTAATGTGTACTGCCATAGTTCGTCACCGAGAATGTATGACCTTTTTTGAAGTTATGGTGATCTGATCAATGCTTAAATTAAAATTGTTAGATCGCGATGAACTCATAAGATGAACTACTACAGGAAAAAAGACCAGTTCTACCAAAACGAGAATCACATTTCAAATTTCAAGTATACCTGATTCTGCATTTTGTATCTTTTCCCAAGAGGATTGCAGAATATAAGTAAATTGGTTGTGTATATGAAGGAAAATAAAATTATGTCATGTAGATAGGCAGGTAAAATAGGCACATGGTCTTGAAGGGACAGGTCACGTTGGGTGAAAGTACCAACAGTCTAGAACAAACCAAACCGAGTTGCAACAGCTCGGTTCGTGCTACTAAGAAAGAGTGCACAACACGTCTTGAAGGCTAGGCACAAACCGAAAAAGGGGATATAATCGTTTATAATCAAGGGATTTAGGTGTAACAGACAAACAGCTAGACAGAGTCAATGACTCAAAAGAGCAGTGATTGGGGAGCGTTAGAGAGATTTCTGCGACTCTCAACAAACAATTCCGAAGGAAGGGAAATATGCCATCTCACACCCCAATAAAAGGAATCCTTGAAACAAAGTGAAATATATATATAAAATAGTAAGGATGCATGACAAGAGATAAGTTGAATCCTTTCCATATACATTTTCTTGATACACACTTAAGTATCGGAGTGCCTTTCAATCGAAACACTTCAATCCTAGGTAGTTCCTTTTTGCAGATAGTATTTTCAAGGATGGACAATTCTTTCAAAATGCTTAGGAGGTATGGTGATTTTTATCCATCTACAGTATACATTTTTTTCTATATTTGAAGTTGGTACTAGAATTATAACAGGCATTAACGGATGTTCATCAATACATGATAAGAGATTACTATCGAGGGCTATTGAAAACAAAAAAGCAAATATACTATAACTAGATCTGGATCAAGGGACAGGTAACTTCCATATATATAATAACTAATCATCTAAACATTTGATAGCACCATAAAAACTTACATAGAATTAAGCTGCCAAATTCTAATCCACACCCCATGATATGACGCCCAGCCTATAATTGGCTCACTAGCCCCAACTAAGAGCCCTATGTGCAGCTCAATCAACAGAAAGCTCAATTAACGTATAAAACAGCAGTTCATCAATTAAAACAAAAATCAAATCACAAACCTGACTGATACATTTGAAGAGGGAACCTAGACTAGGAAGCTTTAGTGGAGTCATCTCCAGGTAAATCATCATCATCTTGGTAAATGTTTTCTGCCATCTGCCATATTTGCAGTATATTATCCTCAGCTACACTCGCAACAACCCAATCTTCACATGGATTCCACGAGAAATCGGAAATTTTACTTGTGTGACCACCATGAATAAAGAGCAACTCCGGTGGGCCATCTTCAGCATCCTCTGGTGTCTGTTCTTCATCAATCCTGGAAAAGACATCCAAGTATAAATTATCTAGCTAAACAAGTCAGCATTGTTGCTTGCATATATTTCACATAGCCAAGTAAAAATTTCCAATTTAAATGCTATCAAAAAAAACACAAGCTTTTACAGAGAGAAAGACTATCAAATTACCAGATGCCCAATGTAATTCGTGGCGGTATGGTAAAATAAAATGAACAATAAAATGCTTCTAGTGAGCAAGGATCAACATTTCGTTTCAGTATATTATTTTGGTCACCTAACAAATGGAAACATTTCGATATGTTTCAGAAACGTTTCGATCCGTTTCAAAAACATAATGTAAAAAAAATAGAAAATTTAAGAATTATTTTTCCAAAACATTGGTCGAAATATATCAAAATATCTTGAAACATTCCAAAATAATTCTGTAAATGCATTAAAATATTATGAAATACCTCGAAACATTATGAAACACCTTTAAATATTATAATTTTGATTCTATCATTGATTTGTTTCGGTCTCCTTGGAAACGGAAACGTTTTGGATGTTTTGAAACAAAATTTAAATCCTTTGCTAGTGAGCAAGAATGGCCAATAGACTGGTAGGGATACAATGCTACCTAACTGCATTAATGAATGAGATTCTATACCTAATGAACTTGGTAAATATTTGAGCAAGTAAATTGGACAAATCAAAAATTTAGTATAAAGGACAAAAAAAAGAAAACCAGGAAAAGCTTTGAGTGGAGCATTAAGATACATGTATGATTTCACAAAGATCAGCAGGAAGAGTAGTTTTTGGGTGAAGTAGACAAGCGTAGGATTTAAAATTTATCTTCTCCAATGAATAGGATGACTGAAAGAATGGATAAGTATTAATAAGCATCAAGGACAAAACAGTATGCAAAGAAAAGCGAAGAAAGGCAAGGGCTAAAAATGATCAATTCATTCCTCAAGAAAAAATCAAAACACATGACAGTAATTATAGCAAGCATGTAGTTTGAACAACATCTCTTTTGGTAATTCTCTCTGGCAAATGCTTCATAGGTGTCACAAGTAATCCTGTCTTAGCTTTTTTTATATCAGCAATTCTGATAATATAAGAAGCACTTGTTTGTACTCATTCTTTGGGATTCTACATAAATAAAGCCACCCACTCAGTGATACCAACAGAAAATAGGAAATCATAGGGTCAAGGGAATACCTGCTAAGATCCCACACCATAAGTCTTCTACCAAGACAACAAGAAGCTAAAATGGTCTCATTCTTTGGATTCCACCCAACTTGGAAAACCTCCTCCCTGTGGTATATCACAGCAGAAATTAAGTTCACAAAACATTATCAACAACTCATTACATGATGCATCTCTTATACATATACTATGATTACACATATACTATTATATGCTCAAAGGATCAAAGAATTCCAATGACATATCCCAAACATGAAAATTAGTCAAATGCAAGAGAGCAGAACTCTTACTTGTGACAATCAAAGGTATGGAGAGCAGTGGAGATCTTGCGCAAATCAAATAACTTAACAGTCTTATCAGTGGACCCCGTAGCTACGACCCATTCGTTAAAAGGATTGAAAGCTAAGCAGTTAACCTATCACAATATCACATACAAAGTATTATCATATCCGAACAATAGTGACATCATAAATTCTCAAAACTACAGAAGTTAAGTTAACCTATCACAATCTCTTTTCCTTTTTCCGCTTGAAGAGATTAAAGCACAGTAAAATGCCAAAGGCCAGGAAATAGAGAACATTTTTCAACCATCCACCATCAGGATAAATAAATTTTATGAATCCCTTCAATCAGGTCAATAGTATAATTGACACTGTGAGAAGATGTATCATCGGCCAACAATAATTACAGTTGGTATAAACTGGCATATAACGACTACAATATCAAATGTCAAGGTGGAAAAGCATGTTAAAGTAAAGAAAGTCAAGCAACAGGTCGTTCAGAAAATATATACAAAATTATTATCTGGACTTAAGCATAAAAAAACTCGAATACAAATAAAAATACAGAGTGAATGTAACAGCCCAACAAATACAAAACAAAAAAACTTCTGTCCCGGAACTTTCCATAATCTTTCAGCTCACACCAACAGTTTTCATATTTCTTTATGTCTTTTGGACTCCTAAGCCCTACCATGCACCATGGGTTTATATGTTTCCAAAACATAACAGAAATAAAAAAGACTCACAACCCAACATGAAACCCTACATATATAACACCAAGACTTCATGAGCAGAGATCCCTTTGGGCACAAGAATTATTTTACTTCGTACCTACCATTCTGAAACTTCAAAATTGGAAGACTGCTTCCTTCATAGCTCACTGGTTTTGTTTCTCCTTACTGGGCTTTATATTTTGCATCATGGACAAAAGATATCTAACCCAAAATGTGATTAGATGTATAGATAGAGAGTGAGAGACATGTCAAGTAACAGAATCAAAAAGGACCAAAAGCAGGTTCAAGTCTACCAGTCAAAAAAAAAAAGGATAAGCATAGGGATGTCTTGAACGTGCAGAATAGGCATCAAATCCATAGCATAGACATTTACCCTTCAAGATGCAGGTACTTGGATGACCCATCTCGCTGTAATAAAATCCCTTTCTTTACAGTTTGACAACCTATCAACTAATGCTCCAAGCATTAGAGACACATGGTTTTTTTTTTTTAGCTGTTCATCCAACATGTGAGTTTCATGCATAGACATGTTTCATTGCAATTCCCAGAAGCAACCATTCGACAATATTTGGAAAAAATAAATCCCAAATATGAATGTTGGCACTAGAGAGAACAGACTTGACTGCAAATGAGAAAAATTCAGTACTAACACGGGTAGACTCTAGCAGAAGCTTCAATTGCTGCTCAAGAAGATGAATATATAGTTCTGCACTACACAGATACTTGAATCCATATACAAGGGAGTTGTGAGACTCTTGTACACACCTCACTTTGATGAGCAATTACTGACTGAATTGGCTTGCTGACTGAAGGAGTGCGGAGATCCCATACATGCAGATACTGATCATCACCAACCGATCCAAATAAGTATTCATGCCTCAGATGCCACGCGACATCTTCTACAACACCCTCATGAACCTTTCCCAAGAAAATAACCAATGTTCGTCAAAAGAGCTATAAATCACATGTAAGCAGCTCTAAAAATATAATCAAGTGTAAGATTACAGATTTTCTGTGTCTTGGAACTTCCGGACAGCCAAAAAAATACACCTTAATTGTCAAAATACCTCTTAATTGTCAAAATACCTTAGTATCACTTTTGGAATATTTTAAGTTCTGCAATCATATCCTAGATATCTAATAGTAAGTTGATTTCCACTGTCCAAGGAGCTAATTCACAGTAAAAACATTAGGTCTACTTACTTTCAAGCCTGCATTTTGACAATAGGTTTCAGTTCCATCAGGCACGTTAAGTAAAATAGTCAGGTGTGCAAGTTTGCTCGATGCGGATAGACGGTATAATAAGTCCAACATCAATGGAGATATGTACCTTAAATATTTGCATGGCATCTAGAGCCTTATTCTTTGGAGCTGCATTGATGTCCCACAAGCATATTTGGGCATCATCTGAACCACTCAATAAATGACCCTGCTTGAACTGACTCCATGATAAACCATATCCTTCAGTATTGTGGCCCCTCAATCTGAGATCGGGACTACATGCACCATCTAGAGGAGGCTTAGATGGGTGTTTGCTATAATCAAAAACATAAACTTCTGCACTAACAGTCTTGGTGGCGATGATAAATTGGTTTTGTGGCATATAACGAGCCCTGTTAACCTCTCCATCATGATTTATTTGCTGGATTATTTGTACCTGCAAAACATTTTTATAATAAATATTAAAGTCTTCATATTGCAAAGGTAAGACATATAAAATAATTCAATCACATGCACATGATGGTCTAATCTAAGACAAAAATCCCATCACCGATTTCTACGAAACCAATGTTTTTGAAGGCACACTCTGGAGCGTGCCTAGGCACAAAGCAGCTTTGGTGCCTAACCGGAGCTAAGGCAATTAGGCAAGGCATCTTGACATGCACAAGCATAGTCTCCAGTTGCTCACTCATGTGGACAGGCCCGAGGCATGAAATAGGTACACCTTGTTTTTTGGGCTTTTATGCTGATATTGTAATGAACCATGGAATATGTTTGAGGGGGCAAATATATGGTGTGTATGATACATCTTATCAAGTCTGCAGGTAGAAAAGACTGTAGCTGACCCTACGAACCAAAGAGAAAATCAACAAAGACAGTGATGAATAGCTACCATTTATTAAGTCCTAAACAATTACCAACAATCAAATAGAGACCAAAATAAGAGCAATATCATGCCTCTTTATTTACTCTCCCTCTCTATTGAACTGCTTTTCTCCACGATACATCATCTGCAGACCCACTGTTACCCATGCACATCATCTCCTTTTTCTTTTAAATTCGTCTTTTTGGAAAAATTTGGCTGCCTAACATTTAAACAACTGTTCTGTTTGAGTGTTTTCCTAATTGTATCTTTACCAGTTATGTTTCAGCCTTTTCAATACTATTAGCTGAATTTATTCAGTAAAATCAGCTTCTATTGTTGGAACAGAATGCTGCGAAATAAATAAAGAAATATAAAAGATTCTTTTAATTTGCCGACGGATAATTGGAAACTCTAATCCTATAGGAGATAGAAAATGCTCGCTCTACTTTTAAACATTTTTCTCCATAAAGAATTTTGCCTTCTTATAACATTATAGAAAGAAGGAGAAAAAAAAGGAACTACATTCATATTGGGCACCAGTTAGCAATTTCTTCAGGAAAAAATATTAAATCAAGTGGATAATTGACTTAACCACCCAAAGATCAACCCATCAAATCTTCAAGTCTGTCCCTTGCCAAATCCAATTTTTAGCAAGTCACAATCTATGGTAACTAGGTAACCAATGGCCCCCATATGACAAACACGCCCACCTAACTACAATGAACAAGTTCACTATCTAAGCAACAAATTTACAACTAAACCCACTATCACTACTTCTATTCACAAATGTATACCACAGTCAAGCCCTAAAAGTTGCAATTTTTCACATACAACAGTAAAGCTTCGTGCTTTACAAAACTAATCAAGCCTCAATTCAACAACAACAGTTAAGAAACAGTACGCACATAAAACTTTGGGGGGGGGGGGGGGGGGGGGGGCTATAACCAATTATTATACCTTGCCGTTGGCGCAACCGAATCCGCCGAAATCGGACCTATCATCGTCATAATGACGCGCATCATTCTCAGCATCCTCGAGAGGAAGCTGGACCTGGGCGAGCATGAGATAGTTGGGCTCGTTCTCCGATGTATGCGTCCCCAAAATCATCTTCTGCACCGAGTAGTCCTTCCCGGGAGGTTCTTCCCGGTCCGGCAGCCACTCGACGGTGAGGGACGGCCACTCGAGCGCATGTGTTATGACCAAATCGTAAAGGAACGGCGTGTTCTTCTTCCAAATCTTGTACTCTTCGTTTATCAGTCTCTCCTCTATCTCTCCTCTCATCTCTTCCTCGTCCTTCCCCATTCTTAGTTTCTTCTACAAATCAAAACTCCAAAGAAATAAAATTTGGCTCTGAATTTGAAACTCTCTCTCTCCTCTCTCTGCAAATTTTGATGTTGCAGATGGTGGAGGGAAGATTTCGTTTTCACAGTGGAGAGAGAGAGTTCGAGCGCTTTAAAGTGCTTGAGAGAGGGTAACAGTTGGACTGGGACTCGGTTGGGCTTATGAAGTTGGGCCAATAACATTAATGTCACGGCCCAATTTTCTCAAATAGGCATGGACTAAATTATTAACTATATAGTATTATTAAAATAAATTATTAAATAAATTAAATCAATCGTCATTCAATATCTAATTAAAAAAATCCCAAAGAAACATAATTGAAGCATCAATGTTACAATCAAAACCTTTAAATAAACCTATTAATGTTAATACCATTCATTCATCATAACCCAAATAAACTAAATTAGATAAGCAAAATTCTAAGTCTTGAGAACTTGATCCATATCTTGATTCATCTCAAACTCGACTTTCATATGCTCATTTATAGTGATGTCTTCCTATATTCCAAAATCTGAAAAATTTTAAAAAGGGTTGAGCAAACAAGCCCAAAAACACTCTCTCAAACCTAGACAATGTTTAGAAAATTGATAAAATAGGTAGATCTCGATTTTTTAACAAAATAACATATATAACTTCTAAAATAAAACATGTAACATTATAACGATCTTAAGTGTACGATACATGACAATAAATTCATAACAAAATATAATTATTTTAGAAAACATCAGCTCTTAGTAAAAATATCTCAAGTAAATAAAAGAACAAAAGAACCACAATAAACATATCTCATTTACGTCAATTGATTAACTAAAATTCACACATCAACTATATTTGGCCCATACTAACACCCAAATTATCAAATCAATCCTTGCAGGGCTGTGACACTTTAGGAAGTATGTATACCGACATATCGGCATTGATGAAACCTTTCTAGGACTAATATATTAACTCTTATCCTTGATCACCATGAGTGAATAATGAGAGATAAGGAATCTTCAAACCCCTCAGAATAAGAAATTCATCTAAACACTTAGTGATATATATTCGAGTGTAACTCACGTTCATTACACTCATCTATACAAGAGATAATATATGAACTTTCAATAAAATCCACATATCTCACAATTCATAATTTTACAATTCTCATAATAGAAGAATAATCCAATCAAACACATGGAAAAGATCGTACTACAAGAATTTAGGGTTTTTGCATCTCTTTTTTTTGCAACGGAATATTTACAGAGGCAAAAATATTTTTTTTTACAACTGTTCTTGATGATGATGTTTAAAATGGTATATTTGTAATAGGAAATCATTGTCGTGGCAAAAAGTAAAATTTTTTTGTAATAGGAATTTGTTGCCATGGCAAAATGTAAAATTTTTTTGCAATAGGAAATCGGTGTCGTGGCAAAAAGTAAATTTGTTTAAAAAAAAATTTCTCTTTTTGCGTTGATTTTTTTCCTATTGTAAATGCCTAAACCAAAACGATGTTTTATTAATTCTAATTACCAAAATGATAATTAATCTTTAAACAGTTGATTATTAAAAAAGGGTAAATTATATTAACTTCCCTTAAACTTTGTCACTAAAACACATTACACTGACACTCCCCAAAGTTTGTATGCGTGTAATACATAAATACCTACCATTAAAAACTATTTGAAAAACTGTCAAACTTTAATTATGTTACCATATTTTAAGAATTTAAATTCCAAAATACCCTTATAGAAATAATTAAAACCAACCCACTTAATTCTATCAGGTGGGTTAGTCTGGCTGTTATTGACAGAGGGTTTCAATGTAAGATGTAATACCATAGGGGTCTGTGTATTTTAGTGACAAAATTAAGGGGTCTAGATGTAATTTACCCTATTAAAAACTGCTTTCTTTTTCGTCCAATTATCAATCTCATGCCTCTTCTCTCTTTGCACGTCTCCTTCTTTTTCTCCAGCTACAACTCTCCACTGTCTTTCGCTCCCTATGGTTCTCTCTCCCTCTGTCTCTCTCAAATCGAGCAAGCCCAAGAACTCTAAGTCAAAGCAGCCACTCCAGGTAGGTTTTGTTCTTCATTCTTTACAATATATGCATATACAAATACACATGAGATTGGTTTAGCCAAAATTTTGCTTATGGCAATAATTGTGACACCCCAAAATTCAGGGGTCTGTTGATTACTCATCAACCCGCAGAATGTCAGTGGATACCGAATAACTTGATATCTCAACGTTATGCCCCATTTACCGGGGTCCATCCTTTATTAAAAATTTGGGCAGAGTCTCCTTTGTAAGGAGAACTCTACTTAAAACACAACCTGTACATTATATAATAACAAGACCCATCCGAGGTCTTATATTCAACAATGACCATACCGGGTCCATTTATAAGTAAACATTGGCCACACTGGGTCCAATTATCCATATTCATACAAACATGTAAAATTATATTAAAACAGTCGATATAGATTCTATCACAATTCCTTTACACATTACATGCCAAAATTTAATTACAAGTCTAATTTTACAAAAGAAATGGGTTGAAAGCCACAAGTCGGCTTTTCTTCCTCCTTAAGTGCCCGAGTAAGTGCCGTCCCTCGGCATATAACCCGTACCTGAAATATTTTCCGTGTAGGGTGAGCCAACGCCCAGTAGAGAAAAACTCCTACTAGGGCTACTCCCCACCTTAAATGCATATGCAATGTATATAAACAACATTTAACATTTAACAACCATTCATACAAGAATATGTATTCAATGTTGAAATGCAACAATGTCATGCCATGAAATAAGATGATACTCACTCATGCACTTAAACTCAAGTCCTCACTGACTTCCACAACATAATGCAATGCCAATGTGTAATGACCCGTCTTCGACGAAAATACATCCAATGATCGCTTTGAATAAAAAATCATGCGTTTTATAAATTAGATCATTATTGGATGGTACTCATTAAATGAGTATTTTCTTATAAATCAAAATCTTGTGTCTTGTTAGGCAACGGATTTTGGATTTTATACCGCCGGTTCCGTATACCATACTACACTTTTCTGGAATTTCACCACAGGGGAGTGTATAACCAAGTCGCCGGGTCTTGCACCCGAGGGAGAGTCTAGCCCTATTTGCTATACCCGACACAAGTTTTCTTCCATGCAACCATGCGACTCAAAGGGGATCTTCGATCCACTTTTTTCCGAACCCACATACCAACCACCAAACAAGGTGTTTTGATCAACCATGCACCTCACACACCCACACTCATGACTTATGCCCATGAATGTGATGTCTCTATGCACAATGATACAATGTTCAATATGCTATGAATGACATATGAACAATCTCAACATATCATGATAAGTTATGTTCTAAGCATATAGATATCATATTTGTCACAAATTCAATATATCATAACATGCATATACCAACAATTGCATTTCTAATCATAAATCATGTCATAAGTCCATAATTTCACTTTCATACTCATAGGCAAGTGATATCACAATTTTTAGGCTAATAACACACCTAATCAGTAAGGCATAATATAACACATAACGGCCCATGTAATAGCCCACGTAACGGCTCTTATCTAAACTACAAAATAGCTCATACAAACCACCATATAACAGCCCGTATATAGCCCACAAAATAGCCTAAAAACAGTCCGCAAAAATAGTCACAATTTTAGTCCATAACATGGCTTAAAAAAGTCCATAATTCAGCCCTTTAATAGCCTCTTAAACAGCCCAAATTCATACCCTTAACAGTCCCTAATTAGTGCACAAAACAGCCCTTAATTAGTGCACAAAATAACCCCAATTTTAGCACCAAAACAGTCCATTTGAACAGCCCACATATAATCCAATTTCAGCCACTAAAAGCCCACTTAAGGTAAGAATAAAACCAAGGTAGGAGGGAACCCTACCTCAATAGAAGTGTAAGAACTTCTACAAACACCAAATTAACCTCAAAGCTTTGATTTTCCCCAAAGTCTCCTCTTGGATCTTCGGTGAAATCCACTCTCTTTGGTACGTACGCGTAGCCCTCGTCGAGGAGATGAACTTTGACTTTTGGTCCGAGTTGATCCGAGCGACAGAACTCCGAGAATCGGTGAAGGAGGATTTGTTTTCTCCCTTTTTCTCTCCCTCTTGCTCTCACACGTTGGAACCAGCTGAAATGCAGAGATCCTTCAGCAAAATATCTGATTTAGCCCTTATTTATACTTTCCAATACTTGGCCCGAGTCGCGCCACGTGTCCCTCACTAATTCGGGTCTGTTTTTGCCCCGAAACGATTTATTTTGTACCGGTTTAAACTCAAAATATTTTATATGAACTTTATTTAAAATATTTTTCAACTATCAAAATTTTTATTAAAATTTCATTTTGGGGGGTCACCAAACGCCTCTAGCCTCGAAAAACGTAAAAAATTCAACTATCTCAAAATTCGATAAAAATTGACAAGGCAGCTAGATTTCGCAATGCGAATCCAACGGTGAGATCCGTTTCACCATACGAGGTCTAAAAATTCTAATTTTTCAACCCGCGCTATAATGATAAATTATCATTTTGCCCTTTATTTCAGAAAAAGTTAAAATTTTTCCCGGGTTTCACAATAATGTTTGATTCGAGTTATTTCATTCTATTGATAAAATTTTGACTTATTTATTTAGGTTAACCACTTAGATTTATCATCCCAAAATCCGAGCTTTTAAATCCATAGTCTCAAACCCAATAATTTCATATACTTAAATAAGGTCAAAGTATTAAAAAAAAAGATAGAAAATGTTGTTTATTTATATTCATGATTTGTTTTATGGAATTTATTAATTGTCAAGGCATTGAAAATAAAGTTGAACAACAGGAGCTTCGCAATCCCCTTCTTGTTTCTCTTTTCGATGCAAGGAAGGCCCTTGTTTGTGGCATGCATGCTTCGTATTGATTTTCTTATTCCTCTCAATTTCTTGATGGGTTTAGGCAAAATATATATCATCTGACTACCCAATTCAACTAAAGTGATATTGATTTCCAGCGAAATCACTTTGTTTTTTGGATCAATTATATGTGATAAGCCTATATATTGAATTGTTTTGTATTTGTAATTGTTTCAGTGGGTTATGTATAATTGTGTCTCCAAGTGTTTGTTAAATTGTCCCTAAGATTAAAAAAAGTTCAATTATTCAATTTTTCTATATTTTGTTATCAGAAACGTCATTTTGAATTCTTTTATTTGAAGGTGTGTTTCAAAGACATAGACTGGCAGGTTATGTGGTCCCATCTGAGATTGGGGCAAACAATAGTCTAGTATGTTTTCCAATAATGTCATTGTTTGTAATTAGAATAATAATAATAGCTCTGTTATGGTGTTTGCATGTGCTCTATTTCTTAGTTAACTTCAGTTGTTTTGTCCTTGCCCTGCATTAAATATCAGCAATTCATAAAAAAGAAACATGATGCAGATAGCTGCATGCACAAAATTCATCTGTAGAATAAACCAAGCATTAAAAAAGAAAACAAATCTTTGAAGTTGGAAAAAATGGTGACTTATGGAAAATGTACCCACATAGGCATCAGATACGAGGATAGCTCATCAAAGAAAGGTAGGAAAGATGCCTTGAATGTTTTTATCAAAGTTTCCAAGATTTCACCAACCTGAACCAGAAATTAATATGTGAAGCAATAAATAAATCTAATGTTCTGAAAATAAAGAAAGTGACACTTTATGTGAAAACTCAAAAGAGGTATCTGATTACGAACTTGGTCAAAAACTTTTCCTTCTTGCTCATCTTCCTCCCTAAGCAAATTCTATTGTCCTCTGTGTGTATGCAGGTATGATGAAATCCCAGATGTCCGACTGGTCAGAATAGATATACAACGCTAAATTTTCTGACTCTAGCTGATCAGGATAGTGATCCATTCCAATGTATAATTGTTATTTTCAGGCAACTATATATGGACTTAGCGTTTGTGTCGAATATGGTGGTTCTGTATTCAAACCTCTTGTTGGAGGTACAATCTGCTCGCACATAATGGAGTGGAGTTCTTTCTTTCATTATATGTTTGTGTGTGTGTTGGAGTTGACAATTTTTGTGCCCTTGTTCAAGGCTCTTTCAAGACTAAATGTTGTAATAGAATGGCCTAATGCACTGCAACCTGATAATGTGTGATGACATATGATAACACCTTTCTGCTTTGGGGAAAATATGTCATTTTCATCATGACAGTATTGATTCGACTCAGGTAGTTTCATTTTTTGATTTTTTTTCTTTCCTTTTTCGTTTGATATAACAACCTCATGTTTAAAAGAAAAGACTTGTGTATATTTTTATCACTTAACAAGCTATATTAGGCTTTGCGCCATATGTATTTCTCAAGGGCTGAGAGTAGACAAGATGAGCCTATTTTGAGGCAGATCATGGCCCCTGGTACATCGGAGTTGGAAAATTGACTATGCTTAGTCTTAATGAAATTAGGGTTTATGCCTTTAAATTTTTTAATTGCAGTGTGGTTAAGTATAGCGACGTAGATTTGCTATATGGGGTTAAGTGTAAATGAGGGAACAATATGAATTTTGTAGGAAATTATATTATTTGATGTTTGCACAGGATGGTTCTGATCAAATTGTTGTTGGGTTATACCACATTTCTTTTTTTAATAGGAAACAAAACTATTATTAAAATCAAAAAGAAAGTTACAAAAGACATGCCAAGGGTGGACAAGTTGTTCCACCCAAAGACACATAAAAAGCAGGAAATATAAACTGAAAAACATTTGGAGAAAAAACTCAGTCAAAACAAAACTGTCATGCACAAGAGGTTGTCCAACTCAATGTAATGAAAAAAGAGAGAGTCTAGAACTCTAAAGAAAGTGCCAACCTTGATTTAAAAAAGTAGAACCAAAAGATTTACAACAAAACCAAGAGTCTAGAACTATAAAGAAAGTGTCAGCCTTGAGCTGGTACTTTCAATAGAATCCAGACTCAATAAGAGACAAAGAAAGCAAAGAGGTTTCTATCAACATGGGACTGCATATTTAAAAACAGAAGAACAAACACACTAGCATTGTCATGTGAGCATCACCCTCTGTTTTTTGATCTTGTATTTCTCCTTTTTTATTTATGAATATATTTTACCTTCTGTAAAAAGAAGCCAAAAAGTTTATCCTCTTCCAAAGACCTTCAATATCCTCTAACTTGTCCTCAAAAATTTTTGTGTTCCTTTCCAACCAAATGACCCAAATAATAGTGAAAAAAACACAGGCCCACAAAGTTCTCCTCCACCTATTCATACCCTCCCCAATAACATCCAATTCAATCATAGATAACGTAGTTCTCAGTGGTCTTCTTTTAAGCATATCAAAGTGTTAATCTTACCGTGAGTAATTCTTCATGTACAAATTTACACCTTTCAGCACTAATTTGAGACCAAATCCAATGCCTGCAAAATTGCTATTTTATGTCGTAACCCACTTTTGGATAACCTGCCCACTTTATATACCCATTACCCACAGTCATTTCATATTAGCCAATTGATGAATATAAGGTGTCCTATTTAGGTTGAGTAATATTGATAACTCCTTTAAATTAATACTATTGTTAAAGTATTTGTTGGCAATTACTTGGAATTTAGATTTCCCTCTTTTCCATTAAGTTTTTCATTTTCTAAGTTGGTGAGCGACAAGTGATATGATATCATTTTGTTGATTGTTCTATCTTACTAATCATGCTAGTTAAAGAGTTATGTTTTGTACTGGTGGTAATATTAGGAACATCAAAAATGTCATATCATACATCTACCATGTTGTGTATTTGTTTATGTATGAACTTATGAGTGCAATAAAATTTTAGGAATGAACTTTGCTATTTGGTTTACTTTGTCTCTTCACATGATTATGTTTTTAATGCTATTGCATGTGCTCGTTTTTAATTTTTACTAGTTGATGCACACGTGCATTTTATGCGATACATTTTTATGTATAGTTAAGCTAGTGCTAATAGATCAAAGATTGATATTAGTATATGATAATCTTATAGACATTAGCACATTTTCCTTGTCATATTTTAATCAATTAAGACAGGATTTATTCAGATCAATTATTAGAATAAAAGTTTGGCTCATGCAATTGAGGCTTATAGTCTCATAACAAATATAAGCTTACGTCTGGGAGAACTTTAGTATTATTTATCGTTATTCTTAAAATTAAATCCCAATAGGCTTCTTGATCCCTTTATATGGAACTGTAAATGTGCCCACATAGGAATCCAAAAAAAAACTCAGCATAAATAAGATGCTATAAATAATTACAAAAAATTAAAAAAACAAACATTTGTGAACTTATTTATAATAATTAATCTATACTACAGTGTGTGTTCATGCACCTTATAACTCTGTCGGCATATCCTTCGGTACAAATACTTTTATTAGTGAAGTGAACTTTTCACCAAAATCATGATTGAATGTTTGAAGTGCAAAGTCTTTCCAAACATTACAAAGACATCATACGAGGTCTCAGAATTTTTATTAGTTAACTGATTAATTATTTAAAGGAATTTATAGCCCTAAATAATTTATGATGCTTTTTTGAGATGGAAATATTTAAATCTCTCATTGTGTGAGTTGAATTCTCTTATATACAATCCTGTGCCTCATTGTCTTTTCCTAGAGATTTCGTAATCCTATCACTACAAAACATATTATTAACAATAATAACACAAATCGTATCTTTTGCAGGTGCTATCAAATGAGTAGATAGCAGAGAGTAGATGACGCATGGATAGAGAGTACACATTGTGCATGACTAAAGAACAAATGGTCCATTGGGAGACTAAATTTTTTTTATTATGCATTGACACTTTCATTACGTAGTTTGGAATATTTTGTTTTTAAAATTTCGGATGATATTTACTTATGTTGAATATATTTTTATTTTTAAATTTAGACGCTATTGTTTTGGGAGATATGTCTTATTATTTTAATTAAATGATGTTATGGGTAATGTATTAGATATGTAAACAGGTGTAAAGAAAAATGTGAAAGAGAGAGTTATGTTTTAAAAAAAAAATATTTATGAAAGCAAGTTGCTGAAGCAAATAATATTAAAAGAGTAATCTCATTTTTTTTGGTGTCGGCCTTCTGGCACAACAAATAATATCTTTTGCGATGGTAAAAAACCATCGTAAATGAGTTTGTTGAGAATGTCCTCAATTGTGGCTAATAATACCTTTTGCAACGGATTAAAACCGTTGTAAATGAGTTTGCTGCGACGGTCTCCTACTGTGGCTAATAGTATCTTTTGTGACAGATTTTAACCGTTGCAAACGGGATTTTTTGCAACGGTCCTCAACTGTGACTAATAATACCTTTTGTGACGGATTTAAACCGTCGCAAATAGGTTTTTTTGCAATGAAAAATTACTGATGCAAACAAAACATGTTGGATCTAAGATTTTTTTTGCGATAGTGCATTTGCATCAAGTTTTACCGATGCAAAAACTTGTGTGATGGCTAATTGCCGATGCAAAATCTTTTGCATCGCCTATTACTTGCCACCCCCAATTTGTCGTCTCAAAAGATCATGTTGCCGTTGCAAATACTATTTGCGATGGCAACGTGATCTTTTGAGTCGGCAAATTATTGATGCAAAAAACCTCTTTTCTTGTAGTGCATAACAAGGTATATTCAAATTGACCATTAACAAGACGATATTTCATCAAGAACATGTAATTTCGATGGTAAATCATGTATTTATTCAAGAAACCGATATATATGATTGAATAGAAATTAAAATCGTTGTTTATCTATCATATAATTATGAATCAAAATAAAAAATATACATATACATAACTCTAATCCTAAATGAATAGATTTGAGAAAGAAACCATACCTTAATTCATACTTAATTGATCATAATGCATTTTGATACGATTTTTATGCATTAATCTTTCAAAATCTCACCATTTTTTGCTCTCCCAACTTCTATTGGCTTCATATGTTTGAAAAATTGCTTAAACAACCCTAAAACACGTCAAAAATTATTCAAACGACATAGATATGATCAAGCAGAATCGCGTACTCACGTTCAAACGGGTTTTGCTCCTAGTATCTCATATTCTGTTTGGTGAAAATCCATCAGGTCTGTCTTGCATTCAAAAAACATGGTGCGTTCGAACAGACTCCAAGATAATGTAACCTATCATAATTTTTCAAGCCCATTTTGACCTAGTTAGAAGTTAATTTATGAATTTTTTATGAAATAAACTTTTGTAGTTTTTAAAGTCTACTAATTGTAATACTGTAAGAATTAGGTCAATCGAACATTAGGGTAAAAATTTATGACCTACGCACTGAATAGTATCAAATTCTTTACAAACCAAATTTTTTCCAGCGTTTCAACTCCAAAACACCTAATATCACCTATCCCAATGTTTTTTTAATGCTCTGAATCCCTTTTTTTTAATGTTATTTTTAGCTAATTATGTTTAGAATGTCACTAAGTCAATTCCTCTAAAAGATTATTACCCCGAAACTTTAATTTGTTTACACCTCAACAGCTCTTACAATAAAGATTTAACAATCACATATTAATCAAAACTCCACAATACATAATAATCTAATATATTAAAATAAACACATTGGGGCATACAATTAGATTCTAATTGTTTACTTGGGCCTGAGTATTAGGCCATTACACTTTTAGTCCCTCATCGATGTGACACCCATTATCGTGAAGAGTAATATTACTTGTACTTAATTTACTGATTTAATACATCATAATCATTAGAGTGATAATGAGTTCTAGTACTTTTGAGATCTTCTACCAATACAAGAATTATGATGCATTAGGTTAGCTAGGTTAATAAATTAAGTTTAGATAATATTATTGTACTAGTTATTACTTCTGCCTGAAGGCATATAATAATAAAAAAAATGGTCAACAATAAATATATTTATATTCACACCCAAAATCAAATTACAAACACAGAGCAAAAAAAAAATTTAAGTACTAGTTATAGTGGGGGTGAACGATGAAAGTGGTGGCGGTGGAAGACAGTAATGGTTATGGTAGGTGGCGATCACTGTGGTGATGATGACAGTCATGGATGTCAATGATGATACTAGTTGTGGATTTTTGGTGATAATGGTGGTAGTGACAATAATGAGTGACAACAATAATGGTTGTGGACGACGATGATGACGATTGGCAGTGGTGGTGGGCAGTGATGACAGAGGTAGTGGGCGACGACAGGTGCTTTTGGACGACAGTGTGATGCGTACTAGTAATTAGTGGGGGTGGTGGTGGGGGTGGTGGGTGACAGTGGTGACCGATGACGATTGGTGGTGGTAGTTGATGGTGGTAAGTTTGATGGGGAGTGGGTGACATTGATTGACGGCGTGGTGGGCAATGATGGGTGGTGGTGGGTTGTGATAGTATGTGGTGATGGGTGGTGGTGAGCAACAATGGTAGTGGTAGGTGTTGACGATGGACAATGATGATAATGGTAATAAATATAAGAATAAGATAAAAATTGTGGTGGATTGTAACGGTGGATGACAGTAATAACAATCGGTGATGGATGGTAATGGTGGTGGAATGGCAACAGGGGTGGTGGTGGTGGCAGTGGTGGGATGGCGATAGTAGTGGTGGTGGCGGCAATAGTGACAGCAATGACGGTGATGGTGGGATGACAGTAGTGGTGGTAGCAACGGCAGCGCGGAGGGAGTGGTTGTTGTGACAGAGGTGATGATGGGGTGGTAGCGGCGGTGGTAGTGGTGATGGTGGTGGGGGTGCTAGCGATGGAGCGGTTCCAAATACTATTTTTTTTAAAAATATTCATAAGTAATTATAAGTTCTAGAAATACTTTCAAAAATTCACTACAAATACACCTTTAGATACTTATTTACTAAATTTGAGGGGTTAATATTAGCATTCAAATTAACTTTAGAGTAAAATTTAAAGAGATCTAAACTGCAAAAAATAAAAGTCATTTTGTTTATCTTTTGAGATTTAAATTGTATTGTACTTTATTATATAAATTCTAGGCCTATATTCATGTCTAAATTGGATCAAAAGTCATGTTTAATCAAATTCAATTGGTGTTATGAAAAATGACACGTGGGATGCTAAATAAAGGGCATTCGTTAATGCTTTTTTTTTTTTTTGTATACGTTAATGAAAATAATTGCAGCTTTTATCCATATATGTATCAATTTTGTCAAATTTACTCTTTGATCCTTTCTTGCATCTTAGCTTGTAAACCACCTCCAATATAATATTAGAATCCACCGTGGTATAATCACATCTAAAACATTATCACTTGGAATCAGGGTTACATAGAAAATGAGGTATATGGTTGGTTCATATGGTTTAACTAGGTGGGAAGGGCCAACTCTAGATTCGAGGTCCCACGTTCGAGTCTACTTCCTCTTATTGGCAATCAGTCAATGACACTTTTTTTGATCTCTAAGTTGATCAATACATCTATTCAATGGGATCCTACAATCAAGGTGTAGGTGGAGTGTTGTTAATCTCTCATAAGTGTTTTTGTTGTGCAAGAAAAAGTACACAATACAAGCAGGATGAGATTTTGTGCTAGATAAATTATTCAAACTGTCATCAAGGTTTATATATCTACACTTCGCTCCTCGAGGTTTGAGAAACTATAGCGGATACCAAAACCTATCAAGACCTAAGTAGAATCCAACTTTTCCCTTTGTTTATTATTCATCCCCTCCCCCCCCCCCAACCCAAACATCGTATTATGCCTATCCCACCCTTTTCATTGCCTATCTCACCAAATGAATTGACTTTTATTGATAAACAAATATAACATAAAAGCAGCCAAAACCAATGTTATACCCATAGTCATTAACCACCATGATAGACACATAGCAATTAACCACCATGATAGACATAACACACGGCATCGATGGCACAATCCACTTCTCAACTATTGACATAGAACTAACAAAGTGTAGATACATACCATGAGCAATGATAAAAGAATCATGAGTTCATGTTTTGCTTTCTTATTGTTTACAGAATTTCATCTATACAATGCAAGGTACTCGGAAGATGTCAAAAGAAAAAATCATCTAAACATAACTGCGACTAATATAACCTTCTAATTTCAATTTGTGATTCATTCAAATGACAATTGCCTACCATAAAACATTTTCCTCATAATAAATATGGAATTGTTGTACATAAGTTAGACATAAAAAATCACACTTACCATAGAATTTCAAATGCAAACAATTCAATTGACATACTTACTTCATTTCCATAACCCTCCGCATTGATGACCGCCACTTAATCTCCAAAAAATTTAGTTGAAATGGGTTATTGACTTAACTGCACATCACCTAAATCTATCAATTTCATTAAGGCTACTCATTCAACTAAAATTCACAATCCACACAAAAAATAAACTAAAATTCATATTCAAAACTAAAAATAAGATGTATATCACTAATACAAATAAAATACTCAATAGATCAAGCCAAAAATCTCACTTCAAACCACCAAGGTGAAGTAGTTGTATAACCCCAGACTGAATCTTAGTATTGAAGAGAGAAACTTGTATTTATGAGAGAACCATAAATTTAAAAGAGCAAATATAAAAACACAGTCATTCACATAATTATAAAAAAATTTCCACCAAGTACGTTGCCTAGTTCTCAGGCATTTCAACAAACATGAAAAATTAATAGTGCAAAGCATGAAGAACGTGAAAACAATTAACAATGTTATTACATGAAAAACATTCAATTTAGTCATCAAACATGAAAACAATTAACAGAGTCAGTACACTCAATTTAATCTGAGATAAAACAATTATGCAAAACTAACATTGTTAGTACTGTCAATGAGATATCTAAATGTCCAAACATTAATCAATTAATATCTAAATTGTGTATTTTACCTTGTTAAATAAAATTCACAACAGTAACATTACCAAAGCTATGATGACAGTAAAAGGTCAAAGCTAAATTGCATATAATAACCCTAAAATACATTCAATCAAAACCCTAGAAATATCTTTCATTAAAAACCCAAGTTATAATTGTACAAACCCTAATCCATAAAAAAACACAATTTGAAAACCCTAACATCCAATTTCAAAACCATAACATTCAATCAAATACCACTAATAACTATTAACATTTAATTAAAATATGACTAGCAACTATAACATTCAATAAAAACCCTACAAGTTCTTATGGTATATTTATTGTTTCCATGATACTTTAAGTGGCTTTGTGTAGTTTTACAATTCTTAGTCAATGCCATGTAATATATGAGACCAATGGCACTATATATCTTAAAACATTTTCTCATTCTTAACATACACTATAGAAAATTAAAATTTTCATATTACACTCTTAATTAAACAAAAAAATACCAATATACTTGAGTACAAAAAAAAAATTAAAATCAAGTATTATAGAACAATTGTATATAGACATAAAACAATATGACAAATATAACAAAAAAAAATATAACAGAAAAAGTAACTAATATTTAGTTTTGGACTTTATTACTACTAATTGAATTTTAATCTTTTAGGTATAAATTTAATTTAAAAAAATTTTAGGGTGTGAAATATCATTCACATAGTTTTGCAATTTTTTCGTTTTTTATTTACAGTTTACGCCCAACTTTCCCAATTCCTCTCAATTTGAACATAATCCCTACCCATCGGGCGGGAAAATTCAGTCTCGAGTGTTTATCCATTTCCTCTAGAGAGAGAAACTAGAGAGCATTCCACCACTCCGTAAAAATGCGCCACGCCGGACGACGCCGTCCAAAGGACTCCATCGCCTCCGACCGCAAACCCCCGCCACCCACTCCCACCACCGCCGACCCATGGCAGTACACGACCGCCGCCATCGGCCGCGACTCCGATGCAAGCTTCGCCAGCAGCCGCCCCTCCTCCTCCTCGATTGGCCTCAACCCTCGCTCCTCCACCCTCCCCATCACCGACAAGTCTTCCCAACTGGGCGTCATCAGAACCGTCAATAACTACCTCTCCTCTCACTCCATCCCCACCGTCCTCAGACCTCCTCTTCCCTCCGCCAAAGACATTACCGAAACCCTCAAATTCATCCTATCTCGTCTCGACTTTGCGCCTTCAAATAAACTTGAGGAAGATCTCAATGTGACCCTAAAGTTCCTTAATTGCCCCATCAAACTCAACAAATCTGCTCTTCGCGCCCCTGGTACCCCTCACTATTGGCCCACCATCCTGGCTGTGATTCACTGGTTAGTCCAGATTGCGATGTATAACGAGCATTTGTGTAATTCGACACAAACTCGGTCGGTTTTTGAAGATAATAGTATGTTTAGCTACGCGTGGAATAGTTATTTGGCCTATATTAGAGGGGATGATGATTCGGTGGATGCGTTGGATGGGGAGTTTTTGGAGAAATTGCAGCAGGAGAGGGATGTAATGGATGAGGGAGTGAAGAGTTTGGAAGGAAATGTGAGGGATTTGGAGGTCAAATTGGAGAATTTGAGGTCGGGGCCAACGGAGAGGGAGAAGTTTGAGAAGGAGAAGAGTGTGTTGGAGGAGGATGTGAAGAAATTTCATGCGATGATTGAGCAATTGGATGGGCATATTGCTTCGGTGGAGAAGATGTTGGAGGGGAAAGAGAAAGAGTTGGAGGCCAAGGTTGGGGAGAGGCAGAGGATAGTGGAGGAGAATGAGGAGTTGAAGAGGAGGGTGGAGGAGCAGGGGATTAATTCTAGGGATGCAGAGAGGATGAAGAGGGAGTTGCAAGCAGTTGAGAGGGATATCGGGGAGGCTGAGGTGGCGAGGAATGCGTGGGAGGAGAAAGCTTGGGATATTGATGCGGTGATTGGCCACAAGTTTAAGGAGCTTGAGGGTCTTTTGATTGAGTGCAACCAAGCTATCAGGAGGTTATATTTTATGCTCCTTGTTCTTTTTTTGTCTGTTCGTATGTGTATTAGTATTGGTTGAAATTATTTGATGACTTCTCATTGTCGTCAATTGGGTTAGTATAGATCAGCTATAGTTGTGATTGATATGCATATAGACACCAAAAATCGGAATTGTTATATTTAGTTTCTCTAGTTGTTGCTGACATTTTTATCTTTGCCCGAGGCGCAGGTGTGATAAATTTTGTTTTGCTTGGTAGAACATTGACAGAATAACACTCCATCCATGACTGCAGCATGAATAATAAGTGTTTTTTTATGAGGAAAAATAGTTGTGGTTAGTGATGAAGCTATTTGAGGGTCATTTTTATATTACTCAATCCCCTAATTGCAATGAAGTTCTCAACCTTGAGTTGTACTCTTCATACCAATGGAGAGTTTGAACTGACCATTGTGATGAAGTTCGTAACAATATTTTTCTTACCACTGTTGTGTTGATCTCACCTTGTATGACACTCGATTTAATCTTTGACACTATTGATTTCCATTTTGAGATGTCTAGGTTAAAGCTTGGAAATGGTTTCCAGTATGGGTTGAATGCCAAAGGTTCCACACCTGCTGAGGTGCTGAGAATAGACTACAAATCAACACTAAAGCCTGCACTTGCCTCCTTTGCTGATGACATAAAGAAAAGCTCAATGGCAAAGCTGGAAGAGTTGATATCTCTTCAGCAACAGTCGGTTGAAAATGCTGTTAAGATTGAGGCCAAACGGAATCGTATTGCAGCCCTTCAATCCCATATCGAAGAAGTAAGTTCAGTGCTAGTGGCTCTTTAACTAATCATACTAGCTTGTAGTATAATAGAAAATGAAATTGGTGCACATTGTTATTTCTTCTACATTTTATTTTGATGGCATATACTTGACACAAAATTAGTACTTGACTTTCTTAACTGACCTTGGTCTTAAAAAGGAAGAAGTATAAGAACATGAAATTTAAAAAAAAAAAGGGCAAAAAGAGGTGAATGATATGTTCCACTGGCCATAAATTCCTCTGTGACCTATAGACATGGTCAGCTGACATGATGAATGATAGCTTCCACTTGCCCTAAATTTCTCAGTGACCCATATCCAGGGTCAGAGGACATGCAGATGCATCAGGTTCTCAGTGAATTTGTGTTACTGAAAGAGGGCTGAAATATGTGTGCATATTGATTATATACACTTGGCATATTAATAAATAGTTCCTTTTCACCCTTCCTGATAGTCAAAGCTTCACTTCAGCAATGATTTTTTGGAAGTTTTTGTAGTGCGTACCAAAATTTTAAGTTCTTATTGTTATGCGGTATTTCGACACTTCTCGGAAGAAGAAACTTCCAATGGTAAGCTTTAGTGCTCTGTTCACTGCAATCACAAAAGACATACTGGTTGGAAATTGGAATCCTGTTGTCAACCTATTTGTGTTAATTGTTTTCTTGAATTGTTATGACTTCAGTACAGGGGAGAGTTTTGGTAATTCAACCATTTTATTTTTTTTAGGACTCGAAATTTAATCTTTTAGTTAGGACTTAGGAGATCTGAAACAATCAAATTCATTGTCTCGTTGATCGGTTGGGATTTGAAATGGAATGGGTGATGGGAGAATTGTGTTCTTCTGTAGAATGCAAAGTTCTTCCAACCAAAACAGATTGGAGGATTACCAACTACCAAGTGACTGATATTTATGGTAGTACCACATTCATACGCTGTACCCTATCTGAGAGGCAATAATTTATGTCTTTTGACGATGTGTGAAAGGGTTTATTAGGCAATTGCTGCTGATTGTTACATTTTTATTTTTATTTTTGTTGGGGAGGGGGAGAGGGGGAGGGAGACCTGAACCCTTGACCGCCTTTATAAGACAAGGAGTATCATTGGACCAAAGTAAGAGTTCTTTACATAAGAGTTCTTTAAATGGCAGAATAAAAACTATGGGAAATTGATAGTTGGAAGGTGACATTTGGTCACTACAAGGAGATAGGACATGCAAGTCTAAATTAAAGCTATTAACACACTATGGTTTATAGACTGCAAATGGGAGTTAGGTTTGGAAAGAAAATGTAAAAACAAAACTAGCATGCTTTGGGCCAGAATTAGGGTTGTAAATCAGCCAAGTTGAGTCTGGTAGTTCGCTCAAGCTTGGCTTGAAATTTAAACGAGCTTTGAATATAGTTCAAGCCCAAACTAACCTTTTTCGGTCGACTTCAAGAAGGTTGACTGGTTATATTGTTTTTCGACCTAATTGGCGTGTCAACCACCCGAATTCAAGCCAAGTCAAAAAAATCAATGATGTTAAAAATATGCTTATGCTTGGCTCGTGTATCACATGAGCTGATCTGGAACGAGTTTTCATGGATCAATTTTGAGTCAAGCCCGAGTTGTTCGTTTCATTTTACTTCACCACCCAGAACGGGTTTCTATCCAAAATCTCGATCTTCCGTATTTAATGAAATGTATGAAATCTCTTTAAACTGCAATAAAATGAACAGCTAAACCGCTTGTGTTATTGGAATTTCTGTTCTCATATGTAAGGCATTTAGAATGGGTCCTGAAGCTTAAATTATTGGGTTGCACACTTTAAATGTCTATATGTTTTTTATTTCTATTACATGTTCAGTGGATTGATTTTCAGAAAAAGTGGATAAAAAAGGAATCTTTTTTGAAGTATAGGTTGCCTGATGTTAATCTTTAACTTCATTGCATTGCCGATCATTTTGTCAGGTGGAAGCTCAATTGAACTTAATGAGGAAGGAGACACAGGACTATGCTTCCAGATGCGTAATAGAAGCTAGAAAGTTGGTAGAAGATAGTGAAGCAGAAACTCGTAACATGGATGTTGTTGAAAGAGAAGCGGCAGAGTTTTTGAAGGTATGGCCTTGGTCCTGTCTCTTTGCTCAAACAGTTATAAATTGAGAGGCGATGAGTATGTCGATGTCCAAGGAGATGTTCTGATTGGAATATAAAAAAGTGGGGAATTTCTTCCTTTTGAGAATATTGTTTCCAATGTTAAGGCAATTGTCTTTTGATTGGAGCTACAATGCTTGTCACATTCTCATGAACTTTTGTTTTTTGGTGTAAGGCATCCAAACTGAAGTTGCAGGAAACAACTACACAGACAGAGGAAGAAGTTCAGGCATGCGCTCGTGAACTTCTTGCGCTGATTGATTCGGTTTCAAAATTCAAAGAGTATGTGGAGTCAAAAATCTCAGAGATGAAGAATGCTCTTTCAGAAACAGCTGGTGCTGTATCTAATGTTCAAAGGGAGTCTTTGCCTGCACAGTTTGGTTTTGATTTTGCCGCAAGCCGCTGAATCAAAGTCTTGTTGTACATTAGTTGGTACAACCTGTGAATTGTTTGTCTTTTCTTTTGCCTGAGGGTGTATTTATTTTTGATTAATCAGAAATATATGTTTCCGTGTAATGGACGATTAAACTTGATAGAAATTGACAAAATAACATTGAGTCATGTTTCAACAAGATTTACCATCGTTGGTATATACATCCATAGGAAGTTTAGAATTACAATGGCTGTCATGTCCTCTCAAGTACAATGATTATAAGACCATCTATCCTAGAAGTACTAAGGCCAACCATGACTCAATTTTTGGGGGTTTTGAGACTTTGAGATACACAATGAGAGTGAACTCGAGTTTTCACTTATTCGTTCGTTAAAATAGTGAAGTGGTTTCGTAATTAAAAAGATCTTATATCAATTCAAATTTGTGGTTATATTCTCTTTTATTGCGATTTGAATTACTCCATAAATGGGTATTAACACGAACTCTTTGATGTTTTAAGTCTCCTTTGAATTTAATATTGGTGTGTAGTATTACTAGCAATAAACTCGTGTGTTGCATTAGATATAGATCCACCTTATCCTAGCATCTCTATCCTTTCCCCGCGTCTCACTTGGTTAATTTGCTTGGCGGTGATAAAAAAAAGAACAAATTCGGAGTATGAGATACTAAAAGATTTAATTGAGAAACTGAAGAAAAGTGGGAAGTTGTAGAGTGGTTATACTACTAGAATATGAAAGAATTTGATTGTGGTAAAGTTTGATAAAAGTTTAAAAATAAAATAATTAATTATTTATGGAAGAAAGGCTTCCCAAACTCTTCACCCGCAATTTGATTCCTTTACATAATAGATAGATATATACAAAGGAGACAACCAATAGAGGCATACCTTATTCATGTATGGTCATAGCCTTATACAAACCTATTGAGTTAGTTGTATGTATCAAAATTTTGAAATGTTTCATACGAAACATCTAACATGTGTTTAAATTTTATCTAGATGAAATAGAATTTAAAATTGCAAAGCTTCACTCGAAAATGTAAATGGTTCTTGCCATTTTTAAATAAATGAGAATGACACACTCAACATTTCACTTAAGGCAAAGTAATATTCTTTTGTGAGAGAAAAGCTATAAGGATTTTTATAATTGAAATACTTTTGTGAGTCACATGAATCCAATTGGTTGAGGTTGAGGTTGAGGTCTATGTTGCCAATTGACATTGAGCTTACTTGAAGAATGGATTGAAGATCAATGGAGATGTTCAAGCTAAACTCATGATAATCATACACCTGTTTGGTTTGGTAAGTAGATGTAGATACCTATACACATTATACTTATTTTCAAAATGTAAGTTAATAATTTAAGAATTTTATAGGGTGCAAAGTGTCATTTGTCCTAAAAAATAATAAACATGGCCAAGGGGAGTACTGCAAGTAGCAAATGCAAGCAAGTTAAGCAACAAAAGGAAATAGGGTTCAAAGCAAAACACCAAAAGCCTCGGTACACACACACACACAAAACAGAGCCTCCTCTGCTATATTCTCTATCTTTCTCTCTCTCTAAATCTCCTTGCACAGATAATCTTCTTCCCTTCCACGGCGTAATCTACGTGGTAGTGCGTTCTACGGTGTTTAGCTCTCTTCCTCTGACTCACGACTATATACATAGCGCCTCCCACTAAAGGCTTGTCACACAGTGCACATACCGTTTCTGTCTATCTCTCTACCAACAGCAATTGAAACTTTGGCTACCTCTGTCTAGAATTTCCTCCCACAGATATCCATACGCTGAATCGCACTGCTTAGAAGTAGAAAACACCAAGCGGCGAGAGCCAAACCATTAGGGTTTGGTTTTGTTCAGGCTTTGGCTTTGTTATATTGGATTATTATCAATTCCAAGGTTCAGGGTTAGTCGATTTTATCTTTCTCTTCGATTCGAGGGTTTGAATTTCTGTGTTTCCTGTACTGGGTATGAATTTTCCTTCAAGAAGTGCTCTGTTTTGGCCATCTTTAGTGGAGGGATAGGTTTATATTTTGGGTATTGACTGAAGTTCTAATTACTGAGATGAGGGTCTTCTAAGTGCGTTTTTACTGATAATTGAGGAATCTGGAAGCCCTTCTTGAGCTTGTTCTGGGGCACTGAAAGAGCATAGTAGTTTGTTTCTTCCAATTGAATGAAGTTTTTCATGTTTGACTTGGCAGTATATAGTGCATAGGGAGAATAGACCCTTGTTACCTTGTACAGGACACTTCATATTCTTTTATTCAAAGTGGTTTTTGAAGCATAAGATTTGCAAGATTAAATTCAGAACACTAGTTACTTAGTTACGTGGTTTGGTGCACGGAGAGGTTTTGGGGTAAAGAACAACTGAAATTGGATTAACTTTGTATGCACACATTTTGATTTTGTTGGTTTTATGGGGTGGATGCTGACCATTAATACGAGGAGGGAGATATTAAGCTTTAATACACGGAGGACAAGTTGCTTTTTTTCTGTTCTGTTATATACTGATCATGTTTGGTACTAGTTATGGAAAGAAGTGAGCCATCATTAGTTCCAGAATGGTTGAAAAGTGGTGGAAGTGTAACTGGTGGTGGCACTACAGCCCACCAATTTCCGTTATCTTCATTGCACCCAGGTAATTCTTATGAACTTTATTATGCAAGCTCTTTGTTTCTAATTGTATGCATTTTAACTTAAGTTTGAATTAGTGACTTGCAATGTTTTCCTTGTTAGTTGACTTGCGATATTTTTATTATAGTAGATGATCATCACACTGTATCAAAGCCTGCAAGAAATAAGTCATTAGTAACTACTAGAGATCATGATCTTGGACGTTTGGATCGTGCCACTTCCTCTTATTTCCGTCGGAGTTCCAGCAGTAATGGTTCTGCTCACTCGCGAACTTACAATAATTTTGGTCGGAGTCACCGTGATAGGGACTGGGATAAGGATATATATGGCTCTCGTGATAAAGAAAAGTTAATTTTGGGTGACCACAAGCAACGAGACTATTCTGATCCCTTAGGGAGCATTTTGCCAAGTAGGCTTGAAAAGGAGGTGTTAAGGCGTTCACAGTCGATGATCTCAGGCAAAAGTGTTGAGCCAAAAGTTGCAACTGACTCAAGCAGTGCCAATAAAAACCACCACAGCAACAGCAACAGCAACAGCCTGCTTGGTGGGGGCAGCCCCATCAGTGGTGTGAACAAGTCTGCATTTGAACGAGACTTTCCATCTCTTGGAGCCGAGGAAAGACAAGCAGCACCTGAAATAGGAAGAGTCCCATCTCCTGGCTTGATTACTGTCATTCAAAGCTTACCAATTGGTACCTCGGCCGTGATTGGCGTTGATAAGTGGACATCAGCCTTGGCAGAGGTGCCTGCAGTAGTTGGAAGTAGTGGCACCAGTGCCTCATCTGTTCAACTAGCCGGTCCTGCAAATTCATCTTGTGGGGCTTCAGGCACAACGGCTCTCAATATGGCTGAAACTTTGGCCCAGGGTGCTCCTCATGCTGAGACAACTCTGCAGGTAGCTTTATTGCTCTATTGTTTGTTCAACATAACATGAAATGTATTTTATTCTTATTTGCCGTCTTTGTTTGTTATTAGGTGTCTATTGGAACTCAGAGGCTTGAAGAGCGCGCTATTAAGCAATCTCGCCAATTAATTCCTATGACACCATCCGTGCCTAAAGCTTTGGTAAGAGTCGTTGCCTCCCTTATTTGAGGTTGTAATAGGTTTGATGCCAGGTTTTTATATTGTGGCTCAACTTGTTACAAATAATTGTTTGAGGATAGTTGTCTTTTATTTTTTCTTGTATTCTTTGTGGATTTTGTATAAACAATGCTTTTTTGGATCAGTGTTCATTTTCATTTTCCTACATTTCATAACATAGGAGTCTTAGTTAAAGTGCTCAGCCATTTTAGTTGTGTGATGAATTCTGAACAATGGATGATGCTTATCCTTCATGTCCTTTTTCTTATGTCTTTATTTTATTTTTTTACTTTTGCACATGACTTAAGACAAATTTGCTTCAGAATCTCCATGTACGTAGCTATAATGCCGTAAACATTTGACTAAAGTGATGGTATAACAATTGATTTATTCGTATTTATTGTTTTAGTTCTTATGTCTTATCAATCTTTGGATTAGTTTCTAAGATCTTTATATTTTTTTTGGGACGCTTTTCTATAGTATTTAAGGGATGGTGTAATTCCCATTTTGAGCAAATCTATTGATTTACTTGATGTTGCATATGTCCAATTTATTTAGCATTTCCTTTTGCCTGTGGTTTTATTTTGGATTGTTAAGACTTGAAAGATATTTGGCCATATGTTTGGTTGGTTGTTGGAGTTGAATATGGGATTTTTTTTATGGAGTAGATTGTAGTATGGGTTTAGGGTGAGATTGTCTTTATTACCAACATAGTTATGTTTTGCAGCTTCTGTCAACTTGGATTCACTTTATCAATTATGGAAGATGCACTTTCTTGATAAGAATCAAGGGTATAAAAAGAAGAGCATTAGCAGAGGATTTATAAAACAAAGGGAGGGTTTAAGTTATATCTCCATCTTTTTTGCACCGAGCCTTAGTATAATATACATTTTAACGTTTCGTTCCTCTCTATGTATTATATCTAATGTGGATTTATTGCAACTGGTGAGATATATTTTTAGTTAACTATAGAGCACATTTTTTGAGGAATTTTCTTCTATTTATTTATCCTCTCGTAGATTTTCTTCCAGCATTGTTAATTATATTTAGGGAAAGTTATGAAATATCTCCTTATGGTTTGATCCATAGCATATCACCTCCTTATACATTGAAAATGTACACATAACCTCCTATGGTTTTGGATCAAATTGAACCGACAATTTTTCCACACAAATTTATAGATGGTGAGAAAATGACTCATTTACCCTTATTTAGACGCCCCGTTATTCCTTAATTGGATAAAAATAATTCTTACTCGTTAATTGGATTAATTTATTCCATAAGTAAACACTCTCATCGTCAACCTCATTTCATGCAGAAGACCATTACACAAATTGACCGTAAACATCATGCAAGACAACATTGGTGATCAAGCATTTCTAAATTTTAAAATAGTTACCAAAAGTTGACTAATCAAAATTGTGTTCATCATTATACTAGAAAATCAAAGAAGTTGTATTGATGGCATGAAACAAACCCACAAAGCATTGCCCTAGGAATTTGTCTAACCCTCTCTCTCTCTCTTAATTGAAGTGCTCCCAAAGTTCTCAATTTTCCTCTCCATACCCTCAACTCTCGAACTAAAAAATTAACTTTAAATTTCAAGTTTTCCATTGTAAACAGTGGTCAGATGGTAGTGGAGATGTTGGTGGAGTCACCCACAAGCTTTGAGCCAAGAATTTGATGGAAATAAGAGGTTGGGAGGGAGATACATTGTGTCTGCAATGTGTGTGCGTATTGCACATGTGTGTGTGTTTGTTTTTTTCGATAAAAAAAACAATTTTATTGATAATCAAGAGATTAATAGAATCAAACAAGTGTGGACAAGCAAATCCGCCACAAAAATAGACAATGAAAACATAAAACATTGAACAATTACAAGCCACGCGATGCCTTCCAACTTGCCTTAATACAAAAGAAAGGGATATCTTCAAAATCCTTAGAAATTGAGGCCCAAAAAGATGACAAAAATAAATTCGATCTCATAAACCCGTAAGCTCTTCACTCTTATCCTAAAACATCCTCACATTCCTTTCTTTTCAAATCACCCAACGTATAACAAAGAGAGCACTATTCCAAATAGTCTTTCATTACTATTCCTTTCAAATCCCACATTTTCCATGCAAAACATAGAGACCATAATCCTTGGAGCTATCCAAGAAAAGCCTACAAGATCAAAAAGCTTGTTCCAAAGTGTTCATGTCAAAGGGCAATACAAAAAAAGGTGACCCAAAATGGATCTAATTGGACTTTATGCTCTGCGTTCTTCACGTCTTTTGGTCCACCACCAGATCTTGGCTAACCAACATTCTCATTTTCACTTCTACACATAATACACTATTGTGGTTGAAGGCAATGATTTGGTCCCCTCTTTTGAAGAACCTCATTAGTACTAATCTTTGCATGAGAAATTATCCATGTATAAACCTGCACCTTCACCTTCCAAATCTTTATAGATGGACCGAAAAAAGGAATTAAAGGATTATCAATTAAAGACTTGAAAAAGATTTATAAGAAAAAGCCTATGTAGAGGTATCAATCCAATATCTCCTATCCTCAAAGTTTCGAATCAAAGAAACACTATTAAGCATAGATAAGAGAATCATCAATTCTAAACATTCCCTATCATTGAGATTCCTACCAAACCCAAAATCCCAATAAATCGAATTAGAATATGATTGAACCATAGATGCACTCAATCGACTTTAATAGTTAGAGACACGATACACTTGTGGAAAAAGAGTAGAGAAAAAAACACTCCCCAACCCATATGTCCTCCCAAAAACGCACTTTAGTTCCATCACCCATAATGAACTTGACTTTCTAAGAAAAGTAAAGGAAATCCTAAAAAATGAACTTTCACAGACTTTGGAAAGTGCCCCATTACCAATTCCATTCTTGGGTTCCAACTAAGAAATCTAGTCATGCAGTTACTGAGACAAAGCAAAATTGACTTGGCAATGGAGGAGAAGAAATGAGATGGGGAGAGACACTCGTGTAATGTGCGTCTGCATATGTGTGAGAGAGATAGAGGGGTACCACTGTGTACATGAGGGCAATTTGGGTACTCAAAGTAACACCTTTGGATGAAGCATCTCTCTTCCAATCTCACATTATTATGCATGTGAGTGTGAATCACATCCCGTTGATTTGGATGAAAAAAATTAACGATTTCAAGGGGGTAATGTTTTATATGGCCAAACCACGAGGAGGTAATTTGTAATTTGCCCTTTTAATTTTTGTTGTTCTGTTGTGACTTCGAAGTGAATTTTGGGTTTGTAAGAGGGGAATTTATATTCGATAGGATTTTTCTTCCATTTGTGACCTTCTCCAATTTCTCGTGGCCACAATATTTGAGATAATAAAATTTGTGAGGACGGAGGTCATTCTTGAACAAGCAATGAAAGGCGGGAAGAGCTAACTATGAAATGCTCCATGAGAAATTATGAGGGTCTACCACTTTCTCTTTTCAGTAAAATATCTTTGGTTTTGCCTTTTTCCCTTCTTATTTCCACACGTAGAATTGTTGCCTTGTTTGATTATCTTTAACTGGATTCCAAAAATTAAGGGTTTTAAGGCATTTCCTTCTTTCCTATTATATATTGGTGGGAAACATTGGAATTGAACATTTTGAAATCTTTTCTTTAAGGTATTGGAGGGAAACTTTGGAGGTTCAAAACTTTCTCACCACATTTTAGAAGTATCGCATAATGTTTCCTAAAAAGGTGGAACCACAAAAGGGTCTCTTCTTGTGGAATAGGGTGGATAAAAAAACTGTTCCCTTTATCATATCATTTGCCCCTTCATAACACTCGCCACACCTTCAAACCCCTGCCCCCTCCCGTCTTCCTCTCCTCTTTTCCAAAGAAAGAGGAGAATTTTTTTTTGTTTACAACATGTAAATATCAATTAAGCAGTTGTAGTGATCCTCATCATTGTGTGTGTGTCTGCTTGCAGCTAAAAGCATTTTGTTCTCCAAAAATGTGGATACAGTCAAGGATAGGAATGATTGTAACTGTATGGTTTTACTTCCAGTACTTGAAAATAACTAGAAAAGGATTATTGAAGCATAAAATGTACACAAGTGAAAAATATAATAAATTAGTTGTTTTATAGACACATGCTTGTATATATGTATATTTACGGTGGTATCTCGTGTTTTGATTTTATGGAGTGGTTGTGTGAGAAAGCATATCTGTGATGACTCTTGACACGTGTTTGTATATACAGGATTGGGTTCCAACTTGTTTTCAATTTTTCTTTCTGAATAATGGTGAATTTAATGGTCACTAACTAAAGGAATGTGAAGAGAGTATGTTAATTGAAATTAGGAAGTCATATAATGGCATAGTCGAGAGTTATGGGTAGCAGATATCAAAGAATTTATTAGTCTGGTAAAACTAACTAGTGTATTCTTCCTCTTTAGCTTATATGGAGAGCCAGAGACATTGCTCTATCAAAAACTAGTTTAGAGTTGAGAACTGGGGAGTTATGCCATGCACTGTAATTGTTCTTTATTCTGGTTCCTCACCTGTCATTCGGGTAGTTACATTTAGGATTTCATGCACTTTTTAATTGAGAGCCTTTTTTCGATGGTGAAGTTCTTGGTGTTTCTTCTATGTACTAATGGGAAATTCTTTTTATTTGTTTTGTTGTGTCAAAGTTGACATTAGTTTACCGGTTGAGGACCCATATTTTAGTCATATTCCATTGTGATATTGAACAAATATTATTGCAAGCTATATTAGTTGTATTTTATTGAGAGAGATTATGAGATTCTTTTTCATGTCATTCATAGATATGGAAGAGCATAGTTGTATTTGGTTAAGGGTAGAGAGAGAGATGGGGAGGGGATGATTAAGTGGATGCTGGTGGGATGGTTGTTAGAAAGCATCAATAGTAATACAAATCTATCCTGTCGAATTTGAAATTGTAAGGGTCTAAGGAGCAAAGGGTTAATAATGTCAATGACTGGGCACAGAACAAGGCATAGACAAAGTTGTGGTGGTGGGCTGTTGAGAGAGACCAAGTGGAATGAAATTGTAATGGATAAACTATAATTTGTATTCCTTTATATAATTCAGGACACATATTTAGTCTGCTTTTTCTATACTTTTGGGGACGGGACTTTTCTTTTTGCTGTTTATGTTAAAAAAAGCTGCAAAAAAGTCAACTTTTTTTATTTGGAAAAAGGTGAAACAATATTTTGCGTTTTGTCACACTGCCTGGCTGTGGGGATGCTTTTTAAATGAAAATTTCCCAATTTCCATGCTTGTACTGTTCACCCCTTTTTTTGTTGAATTTATAGATCAGGTACATTTTTTGGATGTCAAATAGAGTAGTCTTGGTCAGGTGATATCAGATTGTAAGAAATTGATCCTCCAATTTGAAGCCTGTAGAGTGAAGAACAAGTTTCTTTCTTGGTTCCATGTATGGAATATAGATTTGTGTGTTTTTGACTGATCATTGCGAGTTTTCTTTTCAGGTGTTGAATTCTTTAGAGAAACCAAAGCCTAAAGTTGGGCAACAGCAGCATCAGACCTCATCTTCTCACCTTGTTAGTCTCTCTCCTCGTGGTGGACCTGTGAAATCTGATGTTTTAAAGACGTATAATGTGGGAAAACTTCACATTCTCAGACCAGCACGAGAGAGGAATGGTGTCTGTCCGGCAAAGGACAGCTTGAGCCCAACAAGTGGTAGCAAAATAGCAAATAGCCCACTTGCTATTGCTCCATCAGTTGTTGGATCTGCTCCATTACGGAGCCCAGGCAACAACCCAACACTTGCCATTGCAGACTGCAAGCCTGCTCTGGGAACGTTGGAGAAGAGACCAACATCTCATGTTCAGAGCCGGAATGATTTCTTCAACCTTGTGAGGCAGAAATCTATGACAAGCTCCTCTTCTGCTGTTGCTGATCCTAGCCGTGCTGTGTCACCTTCTGCCTTGGATAAGCCTGGCGAAACAGAAGCTCCATCTGCCTCTGCTATTCCTCAGAATGGAGATGCTCCATTGCCAGATAGATCTACTAGCAGCCAATCAATTAAGAGGATGAGTGAGTTGGCTTCAAATGGTTATGCTTGCAATGGGCCTCAGAAATCTCTCAACAATGGAAAAAGTCATTCTACATCGGATGCTATCATTTGTTCGGAGGAAGAAGAAGCTGCATTTTTGCGTTCTCTGGGGTGGGAGGAAAATGCTGGAGAAGACGAAGGGCTTACAGAGGAGGAGATCAAAGCTTTCTATAGGGATGTAAGTAAGGTAACTGCTTTCTGAGAACAGGAGACAACTAGGAGTTCACATATGCTTTTGTCAAATATCAATTTTTTTGTTTGACATTTTGTGGTTAATCTTATTTGGAGTTGCTTAAATACTTGAAATTATTTCCCAAATCCCAACAATATATTATCCATTTATTTTTGTGCAGCACATCAACTCGAGTTCATCTTCGAAAATTCTCCAAGGAATGCAGCCAAGGTTTTCAGTGCCACTCAACTCACAAATGGGTAGTGTTGGTGGCATTTCATCTGGGTTAAGCTCATCTGACTCTAAGCTGGAATCTTGAGTTACTAAACCTCTGACTGGGTTTCATAAGTTCTTAATTGATTTCGGGGAGGGTTCTGTTTTCACTTTTTCTTTTTATTTTTTTTGGCTGCTTGTTTCTTGATTGATAAATCTAATACTGAGAGGAAATTTTGAGGAGCCAATTGGGCATGAAAAGAAGGGGAAGTTGGGATTCTGATATCATTGCCGTTTGGTGGAAGTGAATGAGAATAAGTCACAGATGGTTGACTCCTTCCCAGAATGACTTGTGATATGATGTGCCTGGTTCTTGACAGAATAGGAATAGTTTATATAAAGCTGCTTAGGGAAATTGCTAGTGCAAAGTCTGGGTTTTTGTCCCTTTTCTTTTTTGTTTTTGGAAGTTGATTGGCTCAACAAATTGGTTATGGTTTCTTTCGTCATCTAAAGAAAAGAAAGAAATGAAAAGGTCACATTTCTCTTTACTTATTTTCTTCTATCGACTTCCATGACCTTTCTGCAAGTATCCACGTTTCTATTCTTTTTGTGTGAATGAAACCATCTCGGGCAAAACCCTAAACAACCTAAATCAAACCCATCCATATCAATGGCGAAACGAACCCTACCCATCCTCGAGCAACTATGTGCTCGATCACTTGCCCATGTCCACCCTCTTTTACGGTTAACCTCAACCAGATTGGTGACCTATATGCCCGGACGGATCTCCAAGGCCCGTTACTCTGATACCGGGCGACGGAAGGAATCGGTTCTCTGGTCACCGGTGCAGTCGAGCAGGTCATGGAGGCAATGCACGCGCCTGTATACTTCGAGAGCTACGATGTCCACGGCAACATGAAGAAAGTCCCTCAAGAACTGATCGATTCGATCCGCAAGAGCAAGGTGTGCTTGAAGGGAGGCTTGATTACTCCGGTTGGTGGTGGTGTGAGTTCGCTTTGCAAAGTACCTCCCACGCCAATCCCACCTCTACAATTTTCAATTCTTTGCAAAGTAACTACCCAAGGTCCCAAAAAAAAAAAATTATTTCATAATTTTTGATAATTGACAAAGAAAGGTTACAATGTCAAATATTAATTCTATACTAGTTCAACCCTCCCGCTAACTTTGATTAACAAGGATCAAGACTTGGTAATTGATTCATTTTAAACGTGGTAGAAATGGTGATCACACTAAAAAATGTGCCCCTGACTAGTATGATTAGTAACATGAATATCATAATGATTGTTTGAAGGGACATATTCCAATCAAAAAACGTCATATATCGATATAATAAAGTAACTTATAATTCAAATATCAAAAGATAAATAAAATGACTTTTGTTATTCACGGTTGAGATCATTTTAAATTTTACTTTAAAGTTAATCTAACGACTAATATTAACACCCTAAATTTAATAAGAAAAATAGGCCCATAAGAATGTGTTTGAAGTGACTTTTTAAAAGTACTTCTAAAATTATTTCTAATAAATACTTTTTTTTTAAAAAATAATGTTTCAAATTGCCCCACCACTACCACTACCTCGACCACCACCACCGCCGCCCACCACAACTATCACCGTCTCCTACCACCACCTCTCACCCCCACTATAAATCAATGTTTAAATTCTTTTATCTATTCTCTATGTTTGTGATTTGATTTTGAATATGCATACAAATATATTTATTTTTTATTATTTTTTATTACTCTGTGCCTCCAGACACAGGCAATAACTAGTCTTTATATAAAAAGCATTAAATAGTAACATAGCATGAAATCCAATGTTAAAGGTTGAAGTAAGGAGAAATCCAGAATATAATTTTAAAATATGGCTCAATCCAAATGCCCTGCAATATCATAAGACACACAGCAGGTAGTACCATCTTATTCTCACAACACTCTGCCTATTTTATGGTCAAATGTAGTAAAGCAGCAAAAAAGTGCTACTAAAAATTTAGTGTAAAATTACCAACCTATTAAAACAATGTAGTACAAAATTAATACCATGAATCGAAGCATCATAATAATACATACAGAAAAAAAGAGCTGTGTATAATAACAAGAGCTGTGTATAATAACAATTAAAAATCCCTCTAGAATAATAGAAAAAAAATGGCAAATTAAACCAAATAATTGTTTATATAGGTCTTACGGAATTCTTTCCCCTGAACTTGAGAGGTCATGTTCTTCTGTAGAAGGAGTCTCATCCACATCAGAAGAGTGCACACCACAATTTGAACTTGATTGATAATTGGACACTTTAAAATGTGCTTTCTCCAATGAATAACTAGTGATGTCAACATTGGCCAGTGCTTTGTGATTAGATTGCAATGCCTTACAACATCTGCATAGCTCAACCTCTTTCCAATAACTAACCTAGAAAAATTGTGAATTCGCCTTGAATTTTGTGGAGAAAATGCCCTTGTTGCTTCATTCACGGTGTTACATTCTCTACTTTTAGTTGCCATTCCGTTAGAGACCGCACCACCACCATATTGTGCCACCGCCATTATTATAAAGTTGTCTAAATTCTCCTTGGCAAAAAGAAAAAACATAAATCACTACCTATAATGAATCCATATGTCAATATTAAAACTTCACATACAGACAGTCACATTCTATATTGTTTTGCAAGAACAATTTGATGCATATGCATTAAACGAACACATTTGCAATCCCAAAGGGAGAAAACTGGGAATGTTAATACAATATTCAAAAAGTTAGTGTGGTTCATCTTTAATCAACCACCTCTCTGATACGATTCTCTGTGTGTGTGTGAGTGTTTGTATGGACACGTGAATACATAAAAAGGACAAAACAAATAAAACAATACAAACACAAACTATAAAGAAGGACAGAAACAGAAAGACCCATCGTGAGTAACCTTGAAGTCAACAACAAAGTCTATGATGAAGAGAGTTAGACATGCATTTTCAACAAGACAACCGATAGATTTTAGGGTTCGAATTCCGTCAAAAAAATGCATAAGAACAATGACGTTGAAAAAAAAAAAACCAAGATGAAATAAGAATTAGAAGAGAGAGAGAGAGAGAGATTACTTCTTCTTTTCCTTTTGTTTTCTCATTTTTTATGATGATAAGGAGTTGACTTGTTCTTTCTAGGGCTGTTAAAGGGAATTGGTGAGACCATATACTCAAAATGACTGAACTTTGAAAGGTGGTAAGCAAAAAGCATATACTTAAAAGACTGAAGTTTGAAAGGCGGTGCTTTCACTAAACCACCATCACGTATTCGGAAAGAAGTTGTTTTTGTAACTTGTATACCGCCACTTACAATCAAAGTTAAGAATAACAAGCTTGACCAAATTTATGATTTAATTTAATGACGTGATGGCATAATTTTATTTTTATAACATCGAAAATTTAAATTCGTACCTAAATTCGAGTAAAAATGAAATAAAAAACCCTAATTTTGTGCATTAAATTGTCATTTGTATTCTAGTCTAAATCGTCCGTCATTTATCTATGACCGTGTCCGTACAACAATGAATCTAATATATTACAATTACAAATACAAAAGTGAAATGGTAAGTAAAGCAACAATGGAAATAATGGATGTGGAGCACTAAGGTTGAAGTTTCTTTTGGTTATGTGCGTTCAAATTTCAACTGGTTAAGACATCATCGATTGTATTTTACGATTGCAGTTCATTAGCAATAAATAAGATTAGTACCGTACATTGTATATCTATATAATAAAATAACTAAGTGTTTGAAATTTTATCACATACATATTTTTTCTTTAAAATCATCACATCACTCGTTTCTATCACATGTTTAATTATTTAATATTTAATTAATTTTGTAATTTAACATATTTTTTATTTGAAACATTATTCATATACAATAATATATACATATTGAAAAAATTTGTTGGATTATATATTTTTGTCGATATTTTTACAAAAATAATGAGTAAAAAATAAATTTTAAATGATGTAATCAAATAAACGAAGGAAAGAAAAATTATTATTTAATATAGTGATATCAATATTTTAAACGTTTGAATTTTATGTTTTATTGTGCCTTTAGACACAAATTATGTATATTTTCTCATATAATTGATAGGACAACAATCAAATTATATAATTAATATAAGATTGATCTTAGTTTGTTGGTGAAGATTTTGAAATTGTAGAACAATTGTCAAATCATATTGTTTATGCATTCAATCAAACCAAATCATCTGCTGCAATGATTTTATATTTTTTATTAGTTGTTGAGAATACCCAATTTGATAGATCAACAATTAAACTATAAAATGACTGATGGTTGGTTAACAATAAGCCAATATACAGTTTTGTAATTTCATTAATTCACGCCAATAAATCTCAGGTTGGATTTTTTTAAATAAAATAATAAAATAAGATGAAAAATAAATGATAGAATTTTATACGTATTACTCTGTAATCTGCTAAAAATAAAAATAATAAATTAAAAAATGACTTTTTGATACTAAATTTTAACCCCTTAGTTACACATGAGAATTGTAAGTTAGATCTAATGATTTTATTAATCTATCATAATTGATTGATTGGTTATGTGTTTTTCTTGCTTCTACAAACATAGACGATTAATTTTAGAGAGTTGAAAAAAAAGTTAATCCATCAACTTTTTCATCTTTCTTATTTTTTTTTCTTATCAAATATGATATTTTATTTATCTCTCCAACTTTTTATCCTTCAAACTTTCTATCATTTTAGGTTTCAATAGTACCAAACGAAGCATTAAAGTATGGATACAGTTCCTATTTAATCCCTAGTGTTTCGATTTGTACAACTTAATCCTTAAAGTATTGATTGTATTTCCATAAAATGCTTTCGTCCATATTCATCCCAAACATCAACGTCGTATATTTTTCTCATTGTCTTCACTTACTACTCTAACCATATTTATATCATTGACTCTTACTTTTAACTTATATATGGTGAGGTAGACAATGTAGACATAGGTGTTGAGTGAGAAGGCCTTAGATCAAAAAATATTGAAAGTGAGATGAGTAAAAAAAATAAAAAAACAATTTTGATGACTTAATTGTAGATGAAATTAACTTTATTTTATGTGATAAAAGATATTTTCAAGTGGACTGCTCTTTCTTGGATTGGTATGTTTGGAGAAATAATCTATAATATAAAATAAAGTAAGTTTCAATAAACCCATTCGACGATTTCAAATAGTTTTATCCAACAGCCACCAATATCCTTCTCAAAACTATTCGTATTAGACCTTGTTTTCAAGCACGAGCTACCCCTAGTAAACAAAGAAGATACATTTCAACATAAATAATTAACTTTCCATCCACTTTCCTTTCAATTTTGGAGGGATTGATTTTGGTGAGTTAAAAATAAAGTTCATCTATCTACTTTTTTATTCTTTCTATTTTCCTTTCTTACCAAACATGATGTTTTATCTATCCCTTCAACTTTTCATCCTTCCAGAAATCACAAAAGCAATGGATTTCCGCCCTCATGGCTCCATGGGATTCCCTCCCATTCGAGAGGCTCTTCACTTACTGTCTCCTAAATCATCCATTCTTGTTAACAAATTAGTGCCTGCACACACAAAAATAAAACCCTTCAGATAATCAAGCAAGCTGGTTTTGGAAGTTATGAAGTGTTGATTCAAGAGCAAAGGAAGACAGTAAAGATGATGAAGGATAAGCTATAAAGAAAAATGTAGGTCACCCGTGGAGACCTCCTAAATCAAGCCATCAAAAGATATCGAACAGGATAAGTTCAATAACAAGAAAACACGTGATACTTCCGCCAATTCAGAAATCTGACTATTTGACTATTGAAAGGCAATTAAGCTTGACCATCCCAATATCCGCGGGCACTTGAGCTTTAAGTATTGTCATATTCTGATTATAACTAAATAACAAAAACCCACTAACCTCAATTCTCTTCCGATCCTTATGCAGGAACCACCATGGGCCACTCTTTGACATTAATCTAAAAAAGAAACATAAAATACAGTTAGCTATACGACACAAGAAATGGAGCAAGGCGCCATAATATCACAGACGCACTAGAATTTCAGAATCAAGAACTAGAACAAAATTCAAAATTTCCCAACTCTCCCTTTTTGGATTGTTGTGCATCTGAAAACTTTATCGAGCATGCCAACAAAACAAGCCCTTAATAATTAAAATTTGATACAGAAAATTTTGAACCCTAAGCATATATTGAAACTGTCGCCTCGTATTTCTTTCATATAATTTCACAAAGAAGCAATTCAATCAAAAACCTTTACGAATATACAACCTTTCTCATCTCCAACATTATCAACACTTGAAGTCAGTGAGGTTTTTTCTGAGACTAGGCTGGCAGAAATTTCTTACATAAAAATGGAAACTTGTCATAATGTTATCCAGTTTTCCTAAGCATATATCAAACAGTAACCTCAGACTATTTTAAAAGCCAATAGCAATATAAAACCTTTCCTATCTGCAATCTTACATCAAAACTTGAAGACGACTAGAAAGTTGAGGTTGTACAATAAGAAAACCTTTGAAAATGGCAGGCAGAGAAATTTCTTCAAATTGAAAAAAAAATTGCCATAATGTTATCCAGTTTACCTGATGTATCCTGCCACCGTTCGCAACCCCATAAAGAGAGTCAAGCCACACCAAAACACCGGGAAGACCAAAAATTGATGAGGCATACAGCGGAAACATGGAAGATATTGTCCCCACAAGCATCTAGAGTTCACTTCAATAATATTAATAGACACCCATATGCAATGCAATGCAACGCAACCCAATTAATGACGTGTCCAAACAGTTATTCGGCTTACCATAGAACGCGCAGCAAAAAGCGAATCCGAAGCACACAATGGAGGCCATCGAAAATAAAA
>CAUOFW020007537.1:0-20655 GCA_963454935.2 Ilex paraguariensis
GGTAATACCCCACATGCGTTTAAAAAAAAATAAAATAAAATAAAATAAAATAAAAAAAAAAAATAAAAGACATAGGTGTTCAGTAATTATTTCATTTGAAATGATAAAATAGTATAACTCAAGGAAAGAGTAGTTAAAAGATTAGTTTCGGTATGAAAATGTACAAAATAAATCATAAAAGAACTTGAACTAATTAGGTCGATGTAGAAAAGTATGTAGGATAAGTTAGGATTAAAGTTGGAAGGATTGGAAGTGAAAAGGGGCCCAAAATGGGCGCTGGGGCGCTGCTCCGGGTACATTGCCTACTCCGGACCAGTTGTCGTAGAATCGTCATAACTCTTGCTACAATGGTCCGATTGAGCTGAAATTTTGACACAATGCAGAAGACATCTAGATCTACAACTTTCATGTTTTGCACTTTTTCAGATTCAAAGTTTATCATGATCAAAAATAAGGAAAACAGTAAGTCTGGAAAACCCCAAAACAGACGATGAACAGTAAAAGTCGGGATTTTGGGTTTTAAAACACCCATTCCAAGCCCTATTTCTCCCATTCTTCATTTCCCTTCCACTCTAAATACCTTAGAGCCCTAAGAGAAGAGAAAAGGGAGAGAAAAAACACCAAGGTCAAGAGAGATTCCCACCTCATAAAGATCAAAACCGAATTTCTCAAGTTTTCTCTTCTCCACCCATTTCTTTTGCTTCTATTCCTCAACCACTCACACCCAAATCTCTAGAAACCCTAGGAGGACGAAATTAAGAGGAAAAGGAAGGAGAATAGGAAGATTTTGAATCTTGGGTCTTAGATTGAAGCTACAACCAAGAGGTAGGGGATTTCTTCCTAATTTCTTACATTGAGGCTAGGGTTTATGTATATACATATGTTTTCCACTCCCATCCATATTTATTTGATATGATTTGTATGATTCTTAATTCTCCTTGTAATAAATGCTATGTTTGAATAATGGGATGGTTTGGTAACCATTAAATTTCTCTTTTTCATCTTCCAAACTTGGTTTTAAGAAAAATTGAGTTTTCTCCATATATTGCCTTGGTTCTCACTTTATAAATTTAGTGTTCGATATTGTTCAACGAAAATGATCTTTATATTGATCTTTTGCTCATTTTAATTCCATCTTGCTATGACGCTTTACTTGTGAAATTTGGGTATTTTGCGATTAATTGGTAAAATGTGAATTGATTGAGAATATGTTGGTTTACTCATTGTATGGTGGTTGGGAGGGACTTGGATTACCTACGAGATATGCCGTAGAGTGTAAATGTCAGTTGAACCCAGTGGGGGGGGAGATGGTTTCTTGCACTTGTAGTGAGTTGTCATTTGGTAATGCGACCACTATCGTACGCCTGGAGTTCGAACTAGGGTTGGTATACCATTCCTGGGGAGGGACTCGTCACTGCCATTGGGATGGTAGACGCCCCTTCCCTAAGTACTTGTGATTGTGATTATAAATGGGTGGACTAGGTATAATCGTTGGGTAGATTCATGAGAAACAATCAACATACATGGTACGGGGATGAACCAACATAAATGTGATGATTGGCTGGAATGGCTTGGCCGGTGCATTGGTATGGGACGATGCATCGGAGGGAGCCCCTCCTAATTGACTTAATGTTGGAAATGGTTTGCTATGGTTAAACTTAATTTATTTCTCTCCTTAACTACTGTATGGCTTAAACTTGAGATCTATTTAAAATGTCCCGTTTTACTTCAAATTCATATATGTTATTTATGAAATGTGACCGACCCGTTTTGTATTTTATAAACCTTGTTGGAGTTGGGAAGATTTTGCTACAGAGCCTAGTGCTCATCCCCTACTGTTAACATTTTTCAGACTATATCCTTGAGGAGGAGCCAGGAGTCGAGGAGCCCGTTCTTTGGGAGACTCCGATCGACGGGAGCGTAGATCCCGAGGTGGACGCCTAGAGCGGCCCTTCTATTTTGTTCTAGACTAGGCTATGTTTTTTTGAAAGATTGTAAAGTCTAGTTATCTTTTGAAATTCCGCTGCTTATCATAGTTTAATTCTTTGGGAATGTACATGCCATTGTGGGCATATTTTTTTGGGTTAACATGTAAATTTGATGGATTGATTATATAGTAGTTAATTGGACCCGGTGTGGTCATTATAGTAGAATTGCACAGGTTGGATTTTGTGGTAGAGCTCCCCGTACAAAGGAGACTCTGCCCGAATTTTGTTAAAATATCAATGGTTGATGGATAAAAATTTCTTATTTATGGATTTATTTAGTGCTCTCATGATTGTGAAAGGTTTTAGAATGTAATGCCGTCCGAGGGGGTATTTGGGGCGTTACAAAGTTTGGTATCAGAGCCTAGGCTTTAGGTCTTACATGGGAGCTGTAGGTTATGGACTACCACTAGAGATGTAGGTTTAGGGTGCAGGAAATGGTTGAGTTAATTTTTGTATATGCCTTGTGCTTAAATCAAGACATCCTACATATCATTTTAGTATGTCTTGTACATCAATGAAACTAAATTGTGAATTGATGTGCAGGATGGACGGTGAACGTGTACGTGGACGTGGACGTGGGCGTGGCCGTGGCCGTGGAGGTCAAACATATCCACCACCACCACCACCTCCCGATGCCATGGATGGCATATACCAATGCTTGAGGGAGCTCACCACTTTGGTACAAAACCAAAATGGTAACAACAACCACCACAACCATAATGGTGGAGCACATCCTTTAGCCCAAGTACCGGGCAACGGAGAGGAGACTAGGAGAATGGTAGCTCTCCGAGAGTTTCTGAGGCAACACCCACCTACTTTCCAAGGGAGCTCCAATCCCTTGGATGCGGATAAATGGATCCGCCGTGTGAAGAAGATGTTGGACGGAATGGGAGTGGCCGAGGACTTGCGGGTTGGCTTGGCTATCTATTTGTTGGAGGGGGAAGCCGACCATTGGTGGGACTCGGTGAAAAGGAAAATGAACACGGATGCTCTCACTTGGGCGGAGTTTGATCAAGTCTTCCAAGACAAGTACTTCCCGGAATCGGTCCGAGATCGAATGAAGACCGATTTTCTTATTCTACGACAGGGCAGCCTGACTTTAGCTGAATACGAGAGGAAGTTTGATGAGCTATCCCGCTATGCTACGGAGTTCATATCTACGGAGGCCAACAGGGCCAAACGCTTTGAGCAGGGATTGAGGCCTGCCATTAGGGAGAAGCTGGTGGCTCTCAGGATCCGGGACTACGGGGATTTGGTGGACAGAGCTGCACTTGTAGAGAAGGACATGGAGGATACTCAGCGACGACAGGGCCTTATGAGGGGAGGTCCGATCCGGACGGGTGCTAGTAGCAGTGGAGCACAGAGGGCGGCACCCTACCGTCGCTCGGATCAGGCAGGGGGACAGAGACCCCAGATGGGTCGAGGAGCAGGAGGCGTATCGGGGAGGACAGCCACCGACCCCCGTCAGTGCTTCGCATGTGGAGGAGTGGGGCACTTCAGACACAATTGCCCATCTCTCCCACCGAGAGACAACCAGGTGACAAGACAAGTGGCTGCAAATAAGCCACTACAGCAGCAGAGGCCTGTAGGAGCTCCAGCCCCAGGTGGCGCCACTCAGGGGAGAGTCTTTGCCTTGACCCAACCGGAGGAGGATGCCTCCAACGCAGTTGTTGATGGTATAATTCTCCTCTATAATTCTTGGGCCCGAATCTTATTCGATCCCGGTGCTACTCATTCTTTTATACGTACTGCATATGCTATGAATTTGGGATTGGGTTTCGAGAAGTTAGAGCATGCCTTGACGGTTGACTTGCCTACGGGAGAACAGTTGGGTACTAGCCGAGTTTGCAAGGGTTGTGTGCTTCGTATTGGGGAGCACGAATTAATTGTGGACTTGATTGCTTTAGAAATGAAGGGGTATGATGTGATTTTCGGAATGGACTTGTTGTCCGCTTTCCGGGCGGTAATGGATTGTTTCCGCAAACGGATTACATTTCAGTTACCGGGAGGAGTCGTTTTCAGTTTTATTAATAACCGAGATTCTTCTCATCCATTCCCTACGACGGGTAGTAGATTCTTAAAAGCGAAAGCGGGAAGTCATTTGAGTTTCTTAGCTAGCTTAATGGGAGAAAACCGGGATAAAATTCATACGGATGTAGTGCAAATTGTATCGGAGTTTTCGGATGTTTTTCCCGAGGAATTACCCGGATTACCGCCACATAGGGAAATTGAGTTCAAGATCGAACTCTATCCTGGAACCGAACCTATGTCCATTGCTCCCTACCGGATGGCACCTTTGGAGTTGAAGGAGCTAAGGAAGCAATTGGATCACTTGTTAGCGATTGGGTTTATCCGTCTAAGCACTTCACCTTGGGGAGCCCCAGTCCTCTTTGTGAAGAAAACGGATGAGACCCTACGGTTGTGCACGGATTATCGGAGGTTGAATCGGGTTACCGTGAAGAATAAGTATCCGTTGCCGAGAATTGATGACTTATTTGATCAGTTGAAGGGTTCGAAGTATTACTCCAAGATTGATCTTCGCACGGGATATCATCAGCTGCGAATTAAGGAGGAGGATATTCCTAAGACTGCTTTCCGTACCCGTTATGGTCATTTCGAATATACGGTGATGCCGTTCGGATTGACTAACGCCCCCGCAGCATTCATGGATTTGATGCACAGAATCTTCCGGCCTTACCTCGATCAATTTGTCATTGTGTTCATTGATGACATATTGATCTACTCACAGACTCAGGAGGAACATGCTCGTCATCTCTCTATTGTGCTACAAACATTGAGAGAACATAAGCTATACGCGAAGATGAGCAAGTGTGAGTTTTGGATGAAGGAAGTGAAATTCCTTGGCCATGTTGTGTCCGAGCGCGGAGTAGCGGTTGATCCCGCCAAGATTGAGGCTGTGATGAAATGGGAACCACCGAAGAATGTAATGGAAGTACGGAGTTTCTTGGGGTTAGCCGGTTATTATCGAAGGTTTGTGGAAGGGTTCTCCAAGCTAGCGATGCCGATGACTCGCCTTACAAAGAAGGGGGAGAAATTCTTGTGGACTCCAGCGTGTGAACTAGCTTTTCGCACCTTGAAGGAGAAATTGACGACAACACCTATCCTCATTATTCCGAGCAGTGGGGAGGGCTACGAGGTATACACTGATGCTTCACTACGAGGCTTGGGATGTGTTCTAATGCAAGGAGGGAAGGTAGTTGCCTATGGCTCGAGGCAACTCAAGATTCATGAGCAGAACTATCCCACTCACGACTTGGAGCTTGCCGCGGTGGTCTTTGCTCTTAAGTTGTGGAGGTGTTACTTGTATGGCGAGAAATTTCAAGTGTTCTCGGACCATAAAAGCCTCAAGTACATATTCACCCAAAAAGACTTGAACATACGGCAAAGAAGGTGGATTGAGTATTTAGAAGATTATGATTTCACACTTAACTACCATCCGGGGAAGGCCAATGTAGTTGCAGACGCTCTTAGCAGGAAGTCTCGGGGTGAAATCAATTCTCTCGCGATAAATAGGTGGAAAATGATTGATACTTTGGAGGAGTACGATCTATGGGTGGATGGACCGGAGTACCAACCATATTTATTCAACCTTGTAGCTCAACCGACGCTTCGACGACGGGTGGTAGAGTTGCAATGCCTAGATTCGGAACTCGATTTGATTAGAGTCCGATTGGGGAATGGAGAAGCTATTAAAGGATGGTCTTGGAAGAATGGAGAGTTGAGATATGGGGAGAAGCTATGTGTTCCCGATGATTCGTCCTTAAAGGAGGAGATACTTGGAGAGTGTCATCGCTCCAAGTTTGCTATCCACCCCGGTAGCACAAAGATGTATAGGGACATGAAGCGTCAATACTGGTGGAGGGGAATGAAGCGAGATGTGGCCAAATATGTGGCAAAATGTGCGGTGTGTCAGCAGGTGAAGATTGAGCATCAAAGGCCAGGAGGAGTCCTACAGTCCTTGCCTATTCCCAAGTGGAAATGGGATCACATTACTATGGACTTCGTGTCGGGTTTACCACGGACGTCGCGCGGGCATAATGCAGTGTGGGTCATTGTGGATAGACTCACCAAGTCTGCTCACTTTTTGAGTATGAAGACCACGGATACATTCGAGACCTTGAGCCAGTTATATATCCGTGAGATAGTGCGGTTACATGGAGTTCCGCTTTCTATTGTGTCGGATCGTGACTCTCGGTTTGTGGCGCGATTTTGGCAAAGTCTACAACAAGCCATGGGGACAGAGTTACATTTCAGTACCGCGTTCCATCCCCAAACAGATGGCCAATCTGAGAGGGTGATACAGATTGTGGAAGATATGCTACGTGCATGTGCGTTGGACTTCAAGGGGAGTTGGAGTGACCATTTGCCGTTGGTGGAGTTCGCGTATAACAACAGCTATCAGGCAAGCATTGGGATGGCACCGTATGAAGCATTGTATGGAAGACCGTGTAGATCCCCGACGTGTTGGTTAGAAGCGGGCGAGAGTAGCTTGTTTGGGCCAGAGATTGTTCGGGAGACTACAGAGAAAATTCAGCTCATCCGGGAAAGACTACGCACGGCACAGAGTAGACAGAAAAGCTATGCGGATCGAAGACGAAGACCATTAGAATTCCAAGAGGGGGACTATGTATTCCTTAAGGTGTCCCCCAAGAAGGGAGTATTTCGATTTGGCAAGAAAGGGAAATTAGCACCAAGATATACCGGACCCTTTGAAGTGATCAAAGTTGTGGGCAAAGCGGCATATCAGTTGCGGTTACCAATTCAGTTGTCTGGAGTACACGACGTATTTCACGTGTCCATGTTGAGAAAGTGTCAATCGGATGCAACGCCGGTCGTAGACTTGGAAGACATTGAGATTCAAGACGGAGCAACCTATGAAGAACAACCGGTGAAGATTCTTGACGCCAAGGCGAAAGTGCTTCGCAACAAAGTAATCAAATTGGTGAAAGTCTTGTGGCAACATCATGGAGTGGAAGAAGCTACTTGGGAACCGGAGCTGGAAATGCGGGAGAAGTATCCATTTCTGTTCGTTACTGGAGGTAAGTTTCGAGGACGAAACTTTCTTTAAGGGGGGTGGATTGTAATACCCCACATGCGTTTAAAAAAAATAATAATAAAATAAAATAAAAGATAATAAAAGACATAGGTGTTCAGTAATTATTTCATTTGAAATGATAAAATAGTATAACTCAAGGAAAGAGTAGTTAAAAGATTAGTTTCGGTATGAAAATGTACAAAAGAAATCATAAAAGAACTTGAACTAATTAGGTCGATATAGAAAAGTATGTAGGATAAGTTAGGATTAAAGTTGGAAGGATTGGAAGTGAAAAGGGGCGCCCAAATGGGCGCTGGGGCGCTGCTCCGGGTACATTGCCTACTCCGGACCAGTTGTCGTAGAATCGTCATAACTCTTGCTACAATGGTCCGATTGAGCTGAAATTTTGACACAATGCAGAAGACATCTAGATCTACAACTTTCGTGTTTTGCACTTTTTCAGATTCAGAGTTTATCATGATCAGAAATAAGGAAAACAGTAAGTCTGAAAAACCCCCAAAACAGACGATGAACAGTAAAAGTCGGGATTTTTGGGTTTTAAAACACCCATTCCAAGCCCTATTTCTCCCATTCTTCATTTCCCTTCCACTCTAAATACCTTAGAGCCCTAAGAGAAGAGAAAAGGGAGAGAAAAAACACCAAGGTCAAGAGAGATTCCCACCTCATAAAGATCAAAACCGAATTTCTCAAGTTTTCTCTTCTCCACCCATTTCTTTTGCTTCTATTCCTCAACCACTCACACCCAAATCTCTAGAAACCCTAGGAGGACGAAATTAAGAGGAAAAGGAAGGAGAATAGGAAGATTTTGAATCTTGGGTCTTAGATTGAAGCTACAACCAAGAGGTAGGGGATTTCTTCCTAATTTCTTACATTGAGGCTAGGGTTTATGTATATACATATGTTTTCCACTCCCATCCATATTTATTTGATATGATTTGTATGATTCTTAATTCTCCTTGTAATAAATGCTATGTTTGAATAATGGGATGGTTTGGTAACCATTAAATTTCTCTTTTTCATCTTCCAAACTTGGTTTTAAGAAAAATTGAGTTTTCTCCATATATTGCCTTGGTTCTCACTTTATAAATTTAGTGTTCGATATTGTCCAACGAAAATGATCTTTATATTGATCTTTTGCTCATTTTAATTCCATCTTGCTATGACGCTTTACTTGTGAAATTTGGGTATTTTGCGATTAATTGGTAAAATGTGAATTGATTGAGAATATGTTGGTTTACTCATTGTATGGTGGTTGGGAGGGACTTGGATTACCTACGAGATATGCCGTAGAGTGTAAATGTCAGTTGAACCCAGTGGGGGGGGGGAGATGGTTTCTTACACTTGTAGTGAGTTGTCATTTGGTAATGCGACCACTATCGTACGCCTGGAGTTCGAACTAGAGTTGGTATACCATTCCTGGGGAGGGACTCGTCACTGCCATTGGGATGGTAGACGCCCCTTCCCTAAGTACTTGTGATTGTGATTATAAATGGGTGGACTAGGTATAATCGTTGGGTAGATTCATGAGAAACAATCAACATACATGGTACGGGGATGAACCAACATAAATGTGATGATTGGCTGGAATGGCTTGGCCGGTGCATTGGTATGGGACGATGCATCGGAGGGAGCCCCTCCTAATTGACTTAATGTTGGAAATGGTTTGCTATGGTTAAACTTAATTTATTTCTCTCCTTAACTACTGTATGGCTTAAACTTGAGATCTATTTAAAATGTCCCGTTTTACTTCAAATTCATATATGTTATTTATGAAATGTGACCGACCCGTTTTGTATTTTATAAACCTTGTTGGAGTTGGGAAGATTTTGCTACAGAGCCTAGTGCTCATCCCCTACTGTTAACATTTTTCAGACTATATCCTTGAGGAGGAGCCAGGAGTCGAGGAGCCCGTTCTTTGGGAGACTCCGATCGACGGGAGCGTAGATCCCGAGGTGGACGCCTAGAGCGGCCCTTCTATTTTGTTCTAGACTAGGCTATGTTTTTTTGAAAGATTGTAAAGTCTAGTTATCTTTTGAAATTTCGCTACTTATCATAGTTTAATTCTTTGGGAATGTACATGCCATTGTGGGCATATTTTTTTGGGTTAACATGTAAATTTGATGGATTGATTATATAGTAGTTAATTGGACCCGGTGTGGTCATTATAGTAGAATTGCACAGGTTGGATTTTGTGGTAGAGCTCCCCGTACAAAGGAGACTCTGCCCGAATTTTGTTAAAATATCAATGGTTGATGGATAAAAATTTCTTATTTATGGATTTATTTAGTGCTCTCATGATTGTGAAAGGTTTTAGAATGTAATGCCGTCCGAGGGGGTATTTGGGGCGTTACACGGTGGGCAACGGTAGTGGGTGCTAACAGTGAGCGACGATAGTAGTGGAATGATGGTGATAATGACAATAAATATTACAATGAGATGACGATGGTGGTGGGTGGAGGCGATGGATGACGGTGGTAGTAATTGGTGATAGGTGGCGATTGTGGATATTTTAAAAGTGGTGGTGGAGGTAGTGGGTTGGCGGTGGTGGTAATAGTGGTGATGGTCATGGAGGTAGGGATAATGGTCGGACAATGACAGTGGTGGTACTGTGGCGACAACGGCGGTGGTAAGGGTGGGACGGTAGGGGTGGTAGTTGTGGTGATGAGGGTGATAGCAACGACGATAGCAGTAGTGGTGGCGGCGGTGATGGTACTGGTGATGGTGGGGCGATGTTGGTAGGGGTGATGACACTGGTGGTAGTGTGGTGGTGACGATGGTGATAGGAGTGGCAACGGTGATGGTGTTGGGGTGACGGTGGCGATGGTAGTTGTGGGGTGGTGGGACAGTGGGGTTGTGGTGGTAGGGGTAATGGTGGGACAGTGAGATGGTGATGGGGGGTGGCGGTGGCGGTGGCGGAGGTGATGATTATGGTAATGGTGGTGGTGGTGGGGCTGTGGGGGTGGTGATAGTGGTGATGGGGCAGTGTTAAAGAGGCAACAGTGGTGGCGGCGGTGATGGTTGTGGTGGCAGAGGTGATGGTGGGGTGGCAGCAATGATGATAATGGTGGGGCGATAGGGGGTGGTGGTTGTAGTGGTTGTGGAGGGATGGTTCAAAACACTATTTTTTTTAAAAAAAAATACTTATAAGAAGTTATAAGTCCTAAAAGTACTTTTGAAAAGTTATTTCAAACACACCCTTAAGGTCCTATTTTTTCCTATTAAATTTAGAGAGTAAATATTAGTTGTCAAATTAACTTTAAAATAAAATTTAAAAAGATTTCAACCTCAAAAAATTAAAATTATTTTATTTATTTTTTGAGATTTAAATTATATTGTACCTTACTATATAGATTTATAAAGTAAAATGGACAATATGAATAGACAAATCTTTTCCAGGGATATAGATGAAGTGCAATTAGGTAAAAATTTAGGGGAAAAACTATTATTAACTCAAAAAGGATAAGTTCTGTAACAAACTCATATGATTCTGCATGACATCAAAGTATTTTCTAATGGAAATTGCTATTGTGATCTAATGTATTGATTGATTACGGGTCCAAAAATATTGGAATTTGGTATTGATCAATAATTTCAATAAAACTGCATCATTATGTCAACAAATTAAGTTAGATTATAGGTCTAAATAGCATTACTTTTTTGTAACAATTGGTAAGGTTAAGTTTAACACATAAATGGCAACGTGGGATTTGTTTTTTGGGGGAGTGAAATTCCTTTTAGTACATTTTTTCTCGATTTCTCTTCTTAGTGGATAACTCATCGTAAATTCAAGTGAGACCCATTGAATATAAGTTAGTTCGTCACTTAATGGTGTATGATTTGTCAAAAAAAAAAAAAAGAGAAAAAAATTATTATAGGAGATCTGAATCCTTCATCTAAGAAGGCCTTTTAGATGCTCAACTACCTTTTATTTCTTTAAAAAAAAAAAATTACTTGTTTATGTCAACTTCATCGAACTTCCAATCCAATCTTCTTTATCTCATATTTACACTCATTTGCATTGTGCATAACGTGCATAAAGGGGCTTTAATTGTGAAAGAAACTTTTGTTTGCAAAACATTGATTAGTTGCTTGAGCCCTTTTGGTTGTCAACTGATGGGAAGGGCCTAGAATCTCACACGTGTTCTCGGCACCGAAAATTCTCAAAAAACCTGATGATGACACGTGTCTTCGGCATCGAGGACACTTTCAACCTCCTAATGATGACACGTGTTCTTGGCACCGAAGACACATCATGTTCTCTGGAGATGACACATGTCATCGCTATCAAGGACACCTCTAGATTCTTGTTCATGTGTACCCCTGCATGGCTCAGTCCTAAGGATTCTTTCTGACACATCACCTCAGCTTCAGTATACATTGGTGACTATTACATCCCATAAATCTCAGAGTTTGACAAAGAGTTATTGGTTTGTCTTCCCCGTGAAGTTAGAGTGGTAGAGTGAACGAGACCAACAACCAAGAGGAGTTGGACATGTGGCATGATGTGCAGGATTAAGGGTAAATTGACAGAAATACCCCTGTTGACTTGTAGTCATCCTAGAAAAGCATTTAATAAATCCCCCATGAGGATATAACGTCCAGGGTGACTTAATAAGCCTAGGAGAAGGAACATTGAATGTTCCATAATCTGAGCATTTAATGACTATGCATTGAAGAAAGAGCATTAAATACTCGTGGGCCAAGGAGGAAGGGTATTAAGTGCTCGGAAGGTCAAGTATTTAATATTTAAACTCAGTCCCTACAAAATGGAGGGTGCACTGACCAATGATTGAGCATCGCCTGCTACCTACTAGTTAGTAATGATGACCTTCGTAGAAGGTATAAATAGTTTTCAAAAACTCAAAGAAAAGGTACATAAAATCACTCCTCATAATATACACTGCTTTTCCTACTCTCTTTTTCATAAAATTGACTAGACCGTCGGAAGGGATATGCCGAAAAATATTCTAACGCCCTTCTATCCTCTATTTTGAGTGCCAGGAAGCTTCAACGATGCTCCGGGATCGATCGGAGAGCTCCAAAAGTAATTCATCACCACTCCTTAGGTCCCGCTTCTCCTCTCTTTGTCACCGGATCGTCGACTTTCGAGATAAACACGAATTCACTAAAGAGAAATCTATTTTTATTCATTTATTGTGCAAAAAAATCATCGCGCACATCAACAATAATTAAGCACACAGCCTAAGGAAGTCAAGTTTAATGCAACTCAAGTTTTGCATGTGTAAGCAAAAGTAACGTAGGAGCAAAGTAGAAAACCCCAAAGTTTGCCATTCGGCACATATTACAACTAATTGGATAAATCATATTTTAGCCCCTTCAACTATGCTTATGTCTTATGTGATCCCACATTTTTCACATTGGATCTCGAATTACGATTATTGGTTTTACATTTCTCTTCAACTAGTACTTTTTATTATGCAACTTTAACTATGATCATTAGTTTTATATTGCACTTATTTCATGATTGAAAATGTGTGTTTGACTACATGCAAGAATATTTCCTATAAAAAACATAAAAAATATTTGATTTTGGGATAATGTGAAGTCAAAAATAGTTGAGAGACAACGTGAGAAACACAATAATTGAGGGGGAAAATGAGATCGAGACCATGGTTGAAGGTGTCAAAATAAAACTTATCCCAATTTTACACAATAGGGCTAGGGGCAATTTATACTTTGATCTCAACTTTGTCTCTTATTTTACATTGTCCCTCCAACTAGTACATTTCTTACATTGCACATACATCTATGTCTATTGGTCTCATATTTTCCTATAAAATGTCATGTTTCTCACATTATACATTCAACTATGGTTATTAACTTCATATTGCAGACAATGAAAATGTGTGTTTTGCTAAATGTACCATTGGACATTTCCTATCTAAAGATATGATAGACGAGACTTTAGTTCATATGAGATCAATTCAAGTTGTTGAGAGGATAATGTGAGAAAGTCAACAGTGGAAAGAACAATGTGAGACTGAGATCATAGTTGAATGAGTTAGTGTAATTTGAGTTAATGAGACAAATCTCCTTGTAGGCGATATAGTGCAACTAGTGAGAAACTTTAGGATGCAAAATGTTATTAACCCAAAGAAAATAGAGTTTAGCATAGAAACTAATTTGACAAGATAATTCGAAATGAATTTAGCTTATTTAATCAAAGCATGTGGCTAATAAATTTAATAAAAATAGAAAGCTTCAGGAGTCGAGTTTAGCCCGACTTAAGTTTTTGCATGGGTAAGTCAAGGATCAAAATTATTTTTTTTCAATCACTTAAAAAATAGAAACGTTTTAAACATAGAATGTAATGGATACAAAATTAGGGAATGCATTTTACAAAATTTTTCAAAATATTGTTCGAAATATACATAAATATATTGAAATATTTCAAATTATTGGTGAAAATATACCAAAACATTTAAAATTATCTTGAAGTATTAAAATCTCAATTCAATCTTTGATTCGTTTCTCGTTAATCCGAGTGAACGTTAAAATATCTACCCTATATTTATTCATAAAGGTACTCTTAATGGGCGGAAGATCTTTCATTTTTCAAATAAGACATATCTTGTCTAGACAAATTTTTTGAAATGATACATTTATTTCTAGGGATAAATAATGTTGATCCTTAGAGTAAGCAAATGAATTTATAGGCGGAAAATTCAATTAATTGGTGGGTGTATTATAACAAATTTACAAAAAATTAAGTGGAATTACTAATGGAACAAAGTACAATTGATAAAAACTTTGGGTGGGCAAAGCAGAATTATCCAAATCAAAAAATTGGTGAATGACAAAATTATAAGTTGATTGTTTTAATATGGGATAGAATGGTTGTTTGAGAGACTCAGTCTCATTGAATTGTTTCTTATCAATCATGTCCTGCGTTGGTACAACAACACTTCTTGACTAGAGCTAGTATATAGGTCTGGTGGGTCTCTCCAATAGTTGTCGTTTAGTTTACAATTGGATACTTTAACACATCAAGAAAATAGAAAATTTGGAACACTTTTACAATAAGATTATTTCAAGATGAACATAGAGTTTTTAATTGTCATGGTTAACCATGGTGAAGTGGGTCATTGTAACAACCCGTATAAAATTAATAATTATTACGTTCCTTAAAGTGCTAACTATAATTTGTATAAAATGGAGTCAAATTACTATAATGTGTTTTATGTCAATTGAAAAATAACAATTTAAATATATATAACTAAAAATAAAAAAAAGTGTCTATCCTAATGTCTTGTCAAAAAAAAAAAAAACAAAGAAGAAGAAGAAATGGACAAGTGTCCATGGTAATTATTGACTTGCATACGTCACTTTGTATGCATAAGCACAATGACGTGAAGGCCTTGGCGTAAGACTCCTCAGTGGAAGCTATAATACCCTCTATGTTCAGTGGGCAGACCGGGAAAGAAAGGTAGAAAAAACAAGAGATGAAGGGAGGGAAAAAGGGTCTCTATGTTACAATCAAAAAGAAAGGTAAAGTTTTTAGATGAATTATGAGTTTTGTAAGTTTAATTTAGCGAGTACTCACTTAAATTTGATCATCGTTAAATATCTATTAGTGTCTATACTAAAAACACATTTCTCAAACTTATTATTCACTTAAAACACAGATTTCTTATATACATCATACACAAAAAAAAAAAAATTACTTTTATACTTGAAACAATCCTTTAGATTTTGCCAAATTTTATAGTGTAGAAAAACAAAAATACCCTCTCAAGACTTTCGATCTATTTAATTTTAATTTTACTAATACTATTAGGACATAATCTATTGTGACAATTGGATTAATAGTAGAATGTATTTAATGCTTGTATTTACTGACGATCTAATGACTACAATCTTTATGTTTCTAAATTTTTGTCCCAATAGTATTGCTCTCTTGGCATAAGTTGACAAGATTTGTAATTAAGCCTAGCAATTGTAAATACAATTGGCGAACATATCTTATTTTCTGAATCATAATCAAAGTAGTATCCACCTTCTTCTTTTGCCAGTATCCTACGATCTCTTGACTATGTCATTTCACAATAAGCACCAAGAACAAGGGAATGATCCTGTACCGTGTTACTGCCTTGACCTAGGATTCTTTTCCTCGCATAAAATTTTGAAGGGTGAATTTGTCAAATAAATAGGTTGACTTGGACTCAATTAGTCACGTGATGAAGGCACTAAACATGATTAATATATAATCTATATACAATATAAATCAATTTGTATCAAATTATACACAATTATAATAAATTGAATATAAATTAAATAAATTTTAATACAACATAGCTTAGACATGCCACAAACCATTAACAAACCCTATTTATAATTGAGAGGATCAAGGATTCCTGCAGCCAGGCTTATAGCCATCCAAAGAGATTGGGGAGGCTATTGTTATTTCAAATCCCAAAACCACAAAGGTAAAGCTAATGTTTATTACGAATCCCAATCATGAAACAAGTAGGAATATAAATTAATAAAAACTATATGAGTGGTGAGATATTTTTAATAATTTGGTGGTACTAGGATGCCATGAAACTACTTATTAGTAGATTAATAGATCACTTTGAAATGACATATACATCACATATCCTGGATTAAATAAAGATTATGGGTTTTCAACAAACTACTGCTACATCTATTTTTTTTATTTTAAAGTAATGTTATTTAAATTTAAAATTTAAATTTAATTTATTAATTCAATGGCATATTTTTATATAATCATTGAATCAAGATTGTCTTCTTATAAGTAAGAAATTATAAGTTCGATATTTTTTACACTTTCTAAAGCTATATATCTAAGATATATATATACTAGTCATAACCAATGTCTGAAGGTACGATAAAATATAAAAAAAGAGCGTCAAAAAAATTGATTTCACTATATTAATTTTTTTAAAAATATATTAACTATAAATTAATTAAATATTAAATGATTGAATATATGACAAAAGTGAGTGGTGTGATATTTTTAGGGAGGAAATATATAAATGATTAAATATGTGATAAAAATGGGTGATGTGATTTGATGTTTGAGTCTGACAAAGAATGATAGGTGAGGTAAGTGATTGATGATGGTTTTAAGAGATAAAATATGACTGAGATAAAATTCAAAAATACTCATGTTTTATTATATAGATATATACCATTAGAAAAAAAAAAAGAAAAAAAAAAAAACTATATGACATAGAGAATGAGGGATATAATTGTGAAGCAGCTTAGGCTTTTCTGTTCTTCCAAGGTTTTGGTTGCGGAAGAGGAAGAACAGAGCAACTTCTTCTTCTGCCTTTCTGGTGGTTACTTCCTTCACAAGGTTCTCTCGTACAATATAATAAATTAATCCTTCATCAACGACCAAGAAGAAACACAAAAACCACATAGAATAACAAAAACACAAAGCGTTTCGTGTTAAACCTTCTCTCAGCTTGCCCCAAGTAAATCCCTCTCCCTGTTCACCTAATTGATTCATTGAAATATTCTTGTTTGATTTTCTTTGAACCCTTTTCCGATTATCTGTTTTCGTGTGCTGTTGTTTTTTTTTCCCTTCATATTTTGCATTTGGGTTTTATGTAAATTGGTTTCAGGAACTGATTGATTTTTGTGGAATTAACGTTCGGTAGCGATGAAGTTTGCGTCTTTTGGACGAATTAATTGGTGGGTGTGTTGAAATCTCGGCTTTTTTTTTTTTGCAGAATTCTGTGGTGGGTCGGTGATAATTCTATTCGTGAAATATTATGTGGGTGAGTTGAAAACAGGGCTGTTTTTGAGATTTCTGAGGCGGGTCGGTGATAATTAGGGTTCTATTCGTGAGCTATCAGGTGGGTGTGTTGAAAAGGGAGCTATTTTTGGAGTTTTCGGAGGAGGGTCGGTGATAATTAGGGCTTTGGAAAGGATTGATATGTGAAATTGGTTTGTACATGTGAAATTTTTTCTGGGTCTGTTGGGATTTGGGCAGTTCCGCAGATTTTAATAGGGTGTCGAACATAAGTGGGGGGGTTTATCAAGGCTCAAGGCCAACAATTTGGGGAATTTTCACTTATAGGAGGGTAATTCTGAGGAGGAGTGAATTGGTTTCTTTGTTTTTATAGCTGGATTGGATTGTTTTGCCAAGTTTTGACCTGAGTTGAAGGCATTATTGGTTGATTTTGAGGGCTTGGGCTTGAATTTTTCTTCTGTTTGCAAGGTGTTGGTGGTGGTGTTTGATTCCGGGGATTTTGTTTTTGTGGTGGGGAGTTATTGATTTTGTAGGGCATAAGATGTCAAGTGTATCAGAAGGTGTTGTTCAAATTGGCAAGCTATTGGTTCATATTGCTGAGAATGGACACTCATTTGAACTTGACTGTGATGAATACACTCTTGTTGAGGCTGTCCAACGGTTCCTAGAGTCAGCGTCAGGGATTCAGTTGAATGACCAGCTGCTTTTGTGCTTGGACATGAAGTTGGAGTCCCAAAGGCCCCTTTCGGCTTATAAACTCCCATCTGAAGACCAAGAAGTGTTCTTATTTAATAAAGCAAGAATGCGGAGTAATTCACAACGACCTGCACCAGAGCAAGCTGAAATCATTGAAATTCAGGATCCTCCATCACCATCCCCCTCACACAGTCCCCATCCACTTGATGATGCTTTGGACCCTGCTCTGAAGGCCTTGCCTTCTTATGAGAGGCAATTTAGATACCACTATCAGCGTGGACACGTGATTTACAATCGTACTCAAGTGAGATATGAGGCTTGTGACAGGATTTTGAGGGAGCTGAAGGTGCAAGAGAGGGCATTGGAGATTGCTGGCGGTAATTTAGATCATTACTACAGAATGATCCTCCAAAATTACATGAATTTTGTGAAGTGTTATTCGCAGCAGCACCAGAGCCATTCTAATCTTCTGGTGAATTTTGCGAAGGTTATAGAGAAATTGAGATCTTGCAAACTTCTACCAGCTTTACAAACCTCTAATCGCAAGTGTTTACTAGATTTTGTGAAGGAAGAGAACTTGCAGAAGTTGGTGGAGGATTGTAGCAGTTCCCACGTGCAGTTTGAGAATAAGGTTTCAGAATTCAAGCACGAGTTTGGAGAGCTAAAGTGCAAAGTTGAAAATTTGTTTTCTAGCAAAGCTGCATTTCACATTAGGGAGTTGGAAGCAACAATTAAGGACCACCAGCGATATCTCATTGAGCAAAAGAGTATAATGCAGGCTTTAAGGTTAGTTCTGTGTGTGTGTGTGTGTGTGTCTGGTGACCATGTTTATTTTATATTGTTTGACCTGTTTTTATATAATTGGAATCATATATTTTCTCTTGATATGACTTTTGGGCCAGATGAAAATCATGTGTGGTGTTGATAGCCTTTTTCCTTGTTTGATACACTAGTTGGAAATACTGAATCTCCAGCCACATATAGATGCAGATTGCGATGATGAATTTAGGAGTACACTGACTTTGAGAAATATTGCTTGGTATTTCATTTAATAAATCATCCTTATATATGTTTATTTCTCGTGTATTTTGGCTCTGATTCGACTTAGTATCGTTTACAGCAGGGTCCAAACAATATCCATGTGCTGTAAGATAATGAGTACTATTCCAAAGCATGGATAACCTGTTAGCTTTTTCCCGAATAGTCCCCACTTGATGCACATTCTGTACTTTTCGCTTTGTGGGAGCTACAATCTTGATTAAATTAATGGGTCTGTTAAAATAGAATGGTTGGGAAGTTGGGGAAAAGAAAGAAAAAGGGGGGGGGGGTGTTAACAATCAAAAGAAGGGAGGAGGAAGGTTCTTCGGTTTGAGAGAGGGGGGTTGGTGGGTGGGTTGGAGTGGATATTCTAAATGAGCTCAGTTAGCTAGAGACCTTTGGCTGTTTTGAATTTGGTTCGTTTTGCTCAAATCACAAATCTGGAAAAGTGAGGCAGACATTTAGAACTGCTCAATTCTTAATTATGTTGCAGTGGTGGAATACTTGATGGTTTTGCTATTGTCCAGTTTCTTTCAAGAGAAGAGAGAGATAAAAAAAATAAATAAATGATAATGAACCAATATTTACGGGCCAGATATGGAATTCTGTTTGTATTTCCTGTTGTATTGTTATTGGATGATAAGATGTCAAAACAGGGAAATGCAGAAGGAGACATGGCAAATTTATTCTCGTCAGATTCAACTGCATGCATTACGACAATTGAAGAAGATAATTGCCTAATGGATCTTTAAGGGTTCATGTATATTTTCCAAGATTGTTTTAAATAACGACCTTGTGGTGATTACTGTGATTTCATCAGATGTCTTGGAACTGCAAACAATATGAAGAAGGCAGGGGGACAATTGTAAATTTTCTCATGAGCTTTGTTTGAGCCCAATTCCGTGGGGCTTACTGTATTGGTTCAGATGACTCGGAGTTTTTCAGAAGGCACCCTTTCCTGCTTATTTTCAGGCGCAATATCAACTTATTATTCTTGACCCGCTGCACAAATTTCTCACTGTGCCAGGAGAACATACTAGAGTATTGCCCAAGGGGAACACTTATTCAAGCTAGAGAGGCCTAATGGCTTATTCTGTCTAATACATTATAGAAGAGGATAGGAAAATATATTACAATGTGAAATTATCTGGACAATGTTTGCTGGGAATCCTTGCTAGATGCATCTTTGTCATACTTCTCAGTTGCATCACAGGGCAATTTACCCAAGCCACGCCCATATTGGTCATACACTTGTGGAGGAAATCTTCTTAAACTTATCTTTCCTAGATTAGCTACCACCACCTTTTTTAATAAGCTACCAAGTTTCTGATCAAAATCTCCAGTGTCATTTATTTTTTAGTGTTTGTTCATTTTTTCCATTGAAGAATCTCTGACCACTTCCTTTTTTTGCTTCTAATACTTTGATATAATCCCCAAATAAAAATCTATTTAGATTTTGATAAGAGTACTATCTTTCTTTGTTGCGGCTTTTTAAATACATCTGGATGCACCATGTATACATGTCATGCTTAATCTTTGCTTCATTAGTCATTGTATTTCTTCGCTGAGAAAAATATTAAGTTGGCTATGGTTGTTTAATCTACTAATGCCTAGCCTGCCTTGAAATAGGAAGTGCTACTTTGTGCTACATTATAGTTTAAATAATTTGAAAAATGCTTTGATCATGAAGATTTTGGTTGATTATGACCCTTTAGTGGCAAGTGTTGTTACCATCCCTTGAATTTGTTTTACAGCACAACATTCTGTATGTCATTTGTGTATACATCACCTATACCTATTGAATTTTCTCTTTCTCGATAGGTAATAGTAATACATCATCTATTACTAGTCTGCATGGATTGTGCTATGCGCACTGCACTGTTGGCAGATTTTCCCTTGCTTTGTTCTGATAGTTATATAATTGAAGGATATCATCATTGTCATTACTAAATCATGTATGCATGTTCCATGCAGCAAAGATGTGAATACGGTGAAGAAACTTGTGGATGATTGTCTTATCAGCCAATTGTCCTCGTCACTCCGTCCTCATGATGCAGTTTCAGCCTTGGGTCCTATGTATGATGGCCATGACAAAAGTTACCTTCCCAAGATGC
>CAUOFW020007538.1:0-20646 GCA_963454935.2 Ilex paraguariensis
CTATTTAGCACCAGAGTCCCACCACCCGCCTCCTCTATAACTCCCTCAACCAACCACCTCAGTCCCCCACAATCTCTCTCTCTCTCTCTCTCTCGTTTTTAGTTTACTATTCTCATAAGTTCCGTCGACAAATCGTTAATAAAAATCCCAACGCCTATATCACAATTTCCGTTCGGAAAACCAGCCGAAAAACCTCTGAATTGTATCCATCTCACGTAAATCCTCCTTCAAAGATCCAGAAACCCTACAAATACCTTGAAGAGAACGATAAAAAGTTAGTTTGCACCACCCACCTCACAAACTCATCAGAAAAAAAAAAGGCAAAAAAACCCACAAAGATCAAAGGTTCACCTCATTTTCTTCTTGACAGAAGCACCATTTCTCTGTTTCTCCGCTTCACGAACGATGTCCGAATGTGTGTTTTCAAAGCTCTCTGATGACGTTGTTCTGAAAATACTCTTCAAGCTGGAGGACGATCCTCGAAACTGGGCTCGACTCTCGTGCGTTTCCACCAAAATCTCATCTCTGATTCGCGACATTTGCTGGAAAATCAAATGCTTGCAGACCATACCCTCTGTCGTTTCCAATCTCTTCTCCACCACCGCAGCACCGTCCGGTAGCTGGGCCGCCCTCCACAAGCTCGCCGTCTGCTGCCCTGGACTTTCCCACGCTGGTGTCCTACTTGAAAACTCTGATTTCGGACTGGAACGCGAGCTCGGCCCTGATGACAGTTATCAAGAAAATAAATTATTTCAATCGGGTCCGTCCCAAACAATGCCTCCTTCGAGCAACGGTGATGGTAATTCCGAGTCAATAGCTTGTGTGTCAGATTGTGGTTGGTCTCTGTTCGATGATCTTTATCACGATACCCTTTACAATCCTTCTGAATCATCTCAAGATTGGCCCGAAATAATCGAAGAGCCGGAAAAGGGTGTTGTGAAACCGGCTTCAGCTTGTGATTTTGCTGTTTCTAAGAGAAGAAAGATTTGTAGATCACTGGGGTCTCATTTGGCATCTGGGGTTTGGAGTTTAAACCGTGAACAGGGCAATAAGTTGCTCGGGAGTCGGTTTAAAGGGGATTGTTTGTACATTTGTGATTGGCCTGGTTGTGTTCACGTTGAGGAGAAGCGAAATTATATGCTTTTCAGGGGGGTTTTCAAGAATTTCAAGCAGTCCAGGGTTTGGAGGACGATAAATGATAACGATGGGAATCGGAGAAGGATTGATCTGAGTTGTGCTTTTTGCTCTTGTAAACAGACTTGGGATTTGCATTCTGCGTTTTGCTTGAGGCGGTATTTCGGGTTCCATGAGGATGGTGAGCCACACGTTCGAGCTTATGTTTGTGAAAATGGGCATGTTTCTGGAGCCTGGACAGATTGGCCTTTGTACACTTGAAATTGGCTGTCTCTTCGTCTTCCATGGGTGCGTCTCTGTTTTGGTGGGTAGATGCTGATTGTTGCAAGGAAGTATCAATAGATAGCAGCAGTGTGTTTGCCTTTCTGCTTATTTATGGGCTTACTACTACTAATGTTATGACGAAATGCTATCGAGTCTAGGAGGACGACACAGACCCACTAACGATCTACTAAAGGGCAATCGGGCAACTTCTAGTCTTGAATCCCTTCAAATATTATCGCAACTTTACATTTTATATAAAAAACCTAAAATGGAATGAAATACAAGAGCACGAGTTATGTATCTTCCGGGGGTAGCTTGGCATCGGTTCAAACCCAATTCGTGAGATGACAGAAGAAGTTTAACTAGAATGAGCCAACGCTCTAGTAACCCTTTTCGAGTTCGATTATTGTACTTTGACATATATATTTGGCAGCCCCTTGTAGGATGCAGCAGCTTCAGATTTCTGGGCAGTCTTTCATGACTTGTTATTTTATCAAATTGGCTTATTTATGGATTTAGCACTTCTAATGGTATTGTTTGATTTATGATCTGTTATTCTGGTAAATTGGCCAAAAACAGTGTGTTGTTTGATATTGCCTTCATGCCAATTGGTCTGCACATAGTTGCTATTCTTCTTTCATGTGATCTTCCAATCGCCTATATATTTCCACAGCTTGAAGTTAGGACAGGATAAATAAATTGGTTGGAAAGTTAATGTTTCCTTCATCTTTTGGAAAACTGATGAGAGATTAGCTTTAAATCTGATATCGGAAGTAGAATGTCAATGGGTTGGTGGAAGAAGCTCAGTTACACCAACGTACACCGATACAATACAAGAGCACTTGGCATCTAGCTCACGAAAGATTGATCATACTTCACACAGTTTTTGTTTTGAAGCATATACAACAGAGTCCACATTCTCCCATCTCAATCCCTGTTTATCTCAGTTCCCAAATTAGGCAAAAGGCAGGAGGAGGAGAACCATTCTGTAGTGTCCATCCACACATTTCCTGAAGTTTGCTGAAACAGAGTAGGTATAGCAACGACCAATGAATAATTACCTTACCAAGTCAAAGGTATGATCACATTCCGGATTTTTCCTCCATTGACAACGAATCATGCTAATATATGTACTTATATATTATGCACATTCACGTTTCTCAGTGATATGGGCTAAAAGAATCAAAATGCTCAACTTCCATTGCCGATCCATAGTCGCCTCCTATTTAATGCTTCATAAATATGCAATTAAGTTCTTAACCGTTTCATACAACCAACCCTTCTTCATCTAATCCAGGAACTACTACATCTGCCCTTCTCACATGATCATAATTTTCTCCAACCTGTGCTCCAGCTTTTGCAAACAATTCCACCACAGCAGGCAATTTTCCATAGTATCGTTTCAATCTATCAACAAGTAGGCCATCACCCAGCCGATCTTGTACATGCCACACATGCACTGGAGGAACCAAATCATCAATTGTGGCCTCCTGCCAAGCATGTTGTCCATCCCTCATCTGGTGCTTGAATGCTTGGCATTGCCTCACTCTTTGGCCCTTAGGCCCCACTTGCACCTCAGAACAATACGCACATGTTTGGACAGCATAACTCTCCATGACTTTTGTGGCTCCTGACCGCATCTTCTCCCATGCTTCCATACCTCGCACAGCAAAACCTGAAAATATGCTAGTACTTAAGAATGCATTCATTGTAAACTTCACAAAATGATAATTTTGTACAACAACGAAAAACAAATCGATGTTTTCTTTGCAAATAGTGACAATAAGGAGTAAGTTATTACGTACACCTCATGACCAGAAAGTGGTCTAAACCCTATACAATTTTATGGCAGCCCAAGGGTGCAAAAACCATTTCTCAGAGTTCAACAAGTTGCATCATGGAGGAGGAAGTTCTCTTCGGGAATAGATGAACGTAAAGAAAACAGACCTTGTATATTATCATATTGCAAATTCAACGACTTCTTATCTTCACAGGGCTTTTTTCTACTCTCCCAAAATCCATACGTGTTGATGTACTTGGCAGATGAATCATCCTTGGGAAATCTTTTCTCAAAATCTATCATCCTCCCGGCAACACGGTATAAAGGGAACTCTCTTCTTCTCGTTGGGTGCTCGAGGATGTCCACCCCTGCTTGAATACACAACTCTACAATCGCTGGAATCCGATCAACTTGAAGCCGTTCGTTATGTGAAACAGCTCTCCCCAACCTGTCATACAGATGAAAGGATTCCACAACGGGCAAAACTTGATCAATGCCACCCTTTTCCCAAGTATGCTCTTTGTTTGTTTTGCTTCCACTGACATTACATGTCCTGATCTTATGTGGTGGATAACCCACATGAACTTCCCCACACAAGCTGCACAAAAGAGTGACACCATTACAAAAGGCTTAAAAATTTAAGCAAGACAAATCAACAACGAAAAAAGAATGCCCGTCCCAGTTATTATATTATTTGCAGCTTGAAAAGAAAAAAAAAATCCAGCTTTTCATATAAAAATAAGTGACAATGATTATTACCTGCATGAATAAATTGGAGTGCTGTTGACAACTTCTGACACACAAGCCAACAATTCGGTTCTAGCAGCTAAAACCTCATGCGCAACTGGGACTAATTTTTTAACCAATAATCCATTTTCGGGAGGACTTAACGTGACCTCTCTGACGACATTTCTCTCTTGTTTTTCTAATCTAGCTCTACGCTTAAGTTCGTTAACACTCGTCACCCATGGCTTCCGCTCAGACTGCTTAAGCTTCCTTGGCAGCTCTGTGTAACTCGACCCAGTGGAGAACAAAGCACCGAAATGGTTTAACTTATTTAAGCCAATAAAGTTGGTATCGTAAATTCCTATAATCAAGTCATGGAGATTCAAGATGGCTCGAGCACGTCTTCGAAGCATTTCTGCAATCACTGAATGAGAAATTCAAAAATAAATGCAAAACACTTATCTTAGGCATTTTAGCAAACGACTTGAATGCGAAAAAGCCTAGTATATAATTGAAGCTTTCATTGGTTTTGGCAACAAAATGACATTGAGCAACACTGACCTTTACCCGTGCTTCTCGTCTCGAGGCTCCACTCTCCCCCTGAATAAGGAAGGTCCTCTTAGCTTCGCCAGACAACTCTGTAACTGTGTTAAGTCAAGCCCTTCCGGTCCGATTAAAGTCAGTTATAACCTAATCTTACGGGTTATTAAAATATGACAATTCATTCCTATCAGTAACGCCTTCAATTGTATTGTATTGTATATATTTCTCCTTTCTTGGTTTATGGAAAGACAATCTTCGAACACTCAAAGAAATCAATTGGCAAATAACCTCCCCCGAGGCAATCCCTTACCTCGCAGTCGGCCAAAAAACACGGCCTGTGGGCTACACAATGTATCCAAAGCCTGTTGTTTTGTGGGCTAGTTCATCACGTTGTGGGCCACACACGATTCTTGATAGCCCAACGTGAGAGATAATTTGCCATGGTTTTGGCTCGTTAAGTCGAATGGGCTGACGTGATTAAGATTAGGTCCACTGACCCACCAAAATTCAATAAATATGTCACATTTGGACAAAAAGAATGACCACAATAATTCCATTAGGACTGCCGGATAGGCAAACCGCTTCAATAAAAAAAAAAAAAAAAAGAAATTTAGGGATCGATCTTATTTTGTAGACTTATTTGGACATAAGAAGATGGCAGTTATGAGCGTAAATCAAGGGTTATATTTGCGTTTTCCGTTGATCTCAATGTTTCCTAGTTAGGAAACAATCCTATTGTTAAAATATTATATTAAAAAAAGCTTAACGATTAGTGTATTTTAGAGTTTTAAAAAATTATGGACTTAACTACTTATTAGTAAGATTAAAATAAAATTTATTTTCAAATAAGTTTAAGTGAAAGACTAAACTCATAAAAAGGACTAAGCCCTAATTTTCACTATAAAAAAAATAAGTAAACCATTAAATGCACATTAAGACCAATTTAGTCAGTTAAATGAGCCTTCAAGTTTGTAGATTACTCCAGGCTTAAGAGTCTATTCCAGATCGACAAAGCCTTTTCACTTGAGCCCGTAAGCTCTATGGATCAAATTTTCTCACCGGTTCTTCTTCCCCTCCCCTATAATCGTTGTGATTTAAAAAAAAATCCCCCCCCCCCCCCCCCCACAAATAGCCTGTATGAGAATACTTTCATAAATAAATATCTATCAAACTTACAAATTTAAAACCCACAGCCTATCCCATCTAAGTAATATGATTGGTCGTGTGAACCTTTGTTTCCTAGCTCGTAAACTACTGATGGAGAAGGGTAGATAGGTAAAGAAATACGCTTTCTATAACAATTAATCAAAACCAATAAAAATGCCCAGGGTAAGGCTTAGGTTGGTAAGAGAATCATCTAGAAAAAAAAAAGAGAAAATACCTTAAAATCGCATTCAAATTTCATAACAACATAAGCATAGCACCTTAAATTAGTATCGTCACGAATAAAAATCCCATCGAACGCTCAAAATAAGCATTGTAGCGAACAAGGATCCCATCGAACGTTAAATAAGCATTGCAGCGAACCCTTATGTCATCGAATGCAACTCTAAGGATGACATCGAATGCACAAAAGGTCTGAATCCATATAAGTTGATATGTGAGAAAAAATGAGAAAAGAAACTGAAATGAAAATAATAAATGTTTACATATATCCTTAAAATGTTGAAAGTAACTCTGTTTAGAAACCACGAAATGCTTAAAAATAACGAGGTCGCTCAGAATTAAGAGGTTATCCGACGTGAAAATAGATGAGCTGTTGAGAGATTCAATTGCAATCCTATGAAACGCTTCACTAATCAAAGGATGAATGCAATGTGCTTACAAAAAGGACAGAGAGCGTTCCTGGCAAGTATGCCTGAAAAGCAGTAATTAGTCAAGAACCTTGACTTACCCCATCGAGGGTTCGGAGTCAAACCAATGAAAATTGTGAATGAACTAATTGGTTTAAGTAGTTTTTTTGATATCATAGATGCGGGACAAAGAAAGCTAAAAATAGGGGCGTTTAAATTTTTGATTGATCGTAATTTTCTACCCTATCTGACCTTAATCTACCCTACTAACCAGTTAGCAGCAAAAATAGGGTATGAATACGGAAGAATTTTTGGTCTTCTGATTAAATTGGGTAAGAATGCAAAATACCCATCAATTTTCAGGTTTCTACCATACACTACCCTTAAAAAATATATTTAATTTTTTATATTTTTTTAGTAATTATAAGAGTATTTTTGTGGTATAATTTATATTATAATATCGTTATTATTGTGAATGTTTGAGTTGTAAAAATATGGACTTATTTTTTGTGTAGGTTACATGATTTGTGGGGAACTAGTGATTTATTGGAGCAGTTATGATTTTAATGTATTTCTAATGGTTTAAACTTAAAATAATTGTTATTGTATTTATGTAACAATTATGATGGATTGATGTTCATATTTTTCTTATATTTTATTGTAATTGTTGTTGTAGTTGTTTTAGGTTTTAGTATTATTGATTTATTGTATTGTTAAATTGGTGTATGTTATTTAATTGAATTTTTAAAATGATCTAAAAATTAATAATTACAAAAGTGTTTATCCGACTTCCTACCTGATTAATAGGGTAGGAAGTCGGATAGAAATATCTCATCCGATCAGATAAGGTAAGTCAAGAAAAAATTCTTCCATAAATTATCAGGTAGAAAAACAGAAAGACTATATTGTTTTACCCATAGGGCAGGATAAATAACCCTAACTAAAAACAGCTGATAAGCCCCCTGAAAAAAGACTCAAAGGAATAGAGAAACAGAGTACGAAAGAAGGGACCTTCAATTGTGGACTACTCTGTGTTCAAAAAAATTGTGGACTACTCCTTGATTAGGACAGCCGGTTGACAGCTGAACGAGCTCAATTGGAAAAAAGTGAGAACAAAATGCAAATCGGCATCAACTTCAAGGTTTAAAAGTATAATTAATCTCAAAGCACCGAAATGCTTTTAACTTATTTAAACCAATCAGTGCCGGCCCAACCTTTAGGCCACTGCCTAGGCCCCAAATTGGAAGAAAAATTTGGGGCCCAAAAAAAAATAAATAATAATTATTTTAGAATATAATTTAAATACTTAATATATTTTAAATATTGAATTAATAGTTAATGTTAAGTTTAAACAAAAATTACTATTTATCTAATGTACTTAATTCTCAAATTAAGTGCAACTAACATTATTGTAAAATTTTTAGAACCTCTTTTAAAAAAATTTAGGGTGCTAAAGTTCAGCTTATTTTTTTATATCACCTGAGATTTATATTATATGTATTATCACTTTGCAGTCTTCTTATTAAAATCAATTGTTTATCGTATAATAGGTACGAATAATAATTTTATATTTATATAAGTTAAATTTAAGGTCATTTTTTAATAATTTTGGTTACGATACACAAGATGACTATAAAATAGAGTGAGTAGAAATAATACACTAGCTATCTTAGATTGATTAACCATAGTTGTTTTACTAAAATTTTTTATTTAAAAATTACTCTTTTTCTCTATGATATCTAACAAAATCTCATTTATTTTAGAACTACTCAACTGGTATAAATTCTTATTTTATATACATTTATAAAAAAATTATTTTACTAGTCAACCTAATTTTCAATTATGTTTCCCTTTTATCTTAAACAAATAGTATGTATTATTGTATTTGACTTCGATTAACACAATTTTTATTTATAAAATTTGAATTAGTATGTTATATCTCAAAAGACAAAACAAATAATTTGTAAATAAACATATGTTAATAAGTTTTTAATATTATTATTATTAGTGAATAAATATTTCGTACAATATTTTTGTCTAGGCCCCAAATTAACTTGGGCCGCACCTGAAACCAATAAAGTTCGTCTTGTAAGTCCGTATAATCATGTAAAGGAGGTTCAAGATGGCTCGAGCGTGTCTGCGAAACATTTCTGCAACCAACAAATGGAAAGTTCGAAAACAAACGAAAAACACTATATATTAAATAATATAATAAAGAGTAGTACTATATATTTCAAATTTGTATTCCAAATTAAGGAGGATCATTGAATTAATAGGTCCCATTAATTTTTTTAAATGGGACTCACTGATCCTCTTTAATTTGGGTTATAAATTTAGAATACATATCATTACTCATATAATAAATTATGATTAATAAATAATAATAAAATGCATTTAATATGACTCATGCATTTCATGGCTTCATTATTCATGCACCTTTGCGGCCACCAATGAGCCTTTTAAGTACCACTTGGATTTGAGTTGATCTTGGCTCTTTTTGTTACAAAATAAATAAATTAATTATTATTAAATTTTAGACTCATTTAATATTTAAACTAACTTATACATATAACTTTTAATTTATAATTTTTGTGTTAATTAAGTCTTTGAACTTTTATTGTATATCCTTGAATCATCTAATTTTGTCAATTGAGCCTTTATTTATGTCTACCTCCGCTAAAGTGCGCCACGTGAGTAACATAATTAAATGGTTCAGAGGTTCAATTGACACAAAATATAAAAAATTTAGGGTCTTAATTAACATAAGAGTTAAAAAAAATTAGCATAAGAGTTATACTTTGAGCGTATATATATATATATTTTACACAGGCCCGGCCCAATAGAATTAAAAAAAAAACATGGATTTTAGGTCCTAAATTTTTAGAAGGCCCCATAAGATACATAATTAGTCCACATAAAAAATTTAAATTCATGAAAATTTTAGGCCTTATAAAAAGGTCCCAAAAAATTTAAGCCTAATCAAAAAATTATAATTTCAATAATTTGAGTTTACCATTCAATCCATAATATTAGAAACTCAAAAATAAAAAATTTTAAAAATAAATAAATAAATAAAATCTCTCTCTCTCTTTCTTAAAAAACAAAAACAAAGTATCATATCCTCCTCTCTCACTTAAAAAAAATTATTTTTTTAAATAATACTAAAAATAAAAAAGTCTTATTTATTATTACCATTTTAGGCCTCAATTTACCTTGAGTCGCCCCTGATTTTACTCCAACTATTTGTGTCACGTGAGTGACATGTTTCACCACTTTCAACTAAAAAATATAACAGTGATCGACAAAAAGGTTTATAACTTTAATTTCTATATTTTCCTTCTATTTTTTGTTTCTTGTCCTTTTTGAATTCAAATTAAATGAAAATTTATTATTAATAAAATAATATTATTTATACTTAATTTATTGGCCCTAATTACTATCATTAAATTGACAGTAGAACTACAATATTACTTGAGATCCACTATTAAACAAAAAATTATAATACAATAGGTCACAAAATAAAGTCAATAAATTAAATTCAAATAAGAATTTCCTTATTAGAGAATTTTACAAAGTGAGGACAGGAAAGTTATTTGGTAAGCACAGAGAAGAAGAGGCCAAGATTAAATCGAACACTTAACAACACTTTCGTAAACAACAAGAAACTCTAATGGCGGACAAGAGAATGCCTTTTGGAAAATCCTTTATTTAGTTGAAAATACAATTATGTCCTTGTAGAGGGATTTAGTAAGCGTAAATTTGTGGTGTTACTTGTAGTTTACAGAAAATATGGGGGTTAACTTGCCATTCTCTAATCTATTTACGCGCTTTAGAGGCTCTCGTAATAATCGTCAGCCAAGTGTGACACGTCAGCACGATGAACTTTTGCCGGCTGCTATCACTACCAACGCACCTTTCCATGCCACTCGATGCCAAATGTTTAATTTTCGTCTCAATTTATCGTCTCAGGATAATATCGTTGACCAATTAAAATTATATGAGTTTTACTAACATATTAACACTTAATAATACCAAAAAAAAACACTTAAAAATAAAATCTACCAAAACAAATTTAATAAATCAAAGTGTAAATGATAAAAACTAAAATTAAAAAATTAAAAATATCATAATCGACAAATAAAGTTATAATTTCTAATCTTAGGCGCCTTGTTTTAACCAATATTTAATTAAATTTGCTAATAGTTTATTAAATTTGAGATATTTTTTGTTCTTATTTTTAAAAAAATACATATTGGTTAACAATTGTCCAAATCCCACAAAAGTACATAATGACAACAAATATCACATATATCTTTTTTTTTTCAATGGTCAAAAATGTCTGAACTAACTTACACACATATAAAAGACATGACTGGGTGCATAGATTTCATATGAAATAGTATCATTTTAAACTATGATATGATAACAAAATCCCACCAAGCATTGGCCGGGTGGATACATCAATTTCACTATAAAATTAATTCACGAGTAATGTTAGATTGATAAAAAAAAAATGAATAAAAAATAGGGATCAAATTTATTTTATTAAAAAAATATTATATCATTTGATCAATATTTTTTTTTTTTAATCAGTGTAGCACTACTCTTAATTACACTTCGAAAAAAAGAAAACGCTCATTTATTTGAAGATCAAAATCAGGAGGTGTTGGGTGACATTAATTGAAAAAGATAAGAGTTGCTCACCCATCCTTATCTGTCATACTATCATGCCAACTTTAGGTTGGCATTTTTAGATGAAAGTTCATATGACTCTTGAGATCCATATCTATATACCTTATCACTTTGAGTTGGAAATGTAGGTTTAGAGTTCACACAATGCTCGTTATCAATTCCAAAAATAACAAAAATAAATGGTATATCTTATCAATTTTTATTTATTTTTCCTAAGTCCATCACTCTATCAAATTATTTCTTCGAATTCTTAGCAATAATAGCAATTCCCACTAAGATTTGAAAATTAGCCAAATATATCACTAGAATTATCTTTAAGTAAAAAAATATTAGCCAAATAGGGGAATTCTCATAACAAAAGCCATCTAAACAAAGTGGAGGACCGCGGAAGCCTTATTTAGTCGACCCATGTCATCATAAAAATGTCAGGGGATGATCCTGTAATGCATCCATTTGAAGGGGCCTGCGAGTGTAATTTTTCTCATTTTTAACCCCTGTTTCAAATATCTATTTCACCCCCATTTTATTTCTTATTATCAAACTATTACGTCATTTTCTATACCCACCTCATACTATATACAAGTATTTAATAAGTAAGTCCACCTTATATATTCTCACAATTAAAACTTTATTCATTATCTCATCTCATGCATTCACAAAAATACTTTTTTTTTTTAAATAAATTTTTGTAATGAGATATAAGTTAATATTACTTTTTGATTTCATGTGTGAAATGTAGGTTTCTATTATTTTTGTTATGTTTTGGTATCTCGGTCAAGTTTAATAATTTTTTATTTAAATTTTATATGTATGCGTAATATATATTCAAGTTGTTTAAAATGTTACAGTAAAAGCTATTTTAATAGAAAACTTATTTCGTTTGACAAGCTTGTGTTGTTGCTAAATTAGTCTTTGTGATATAGCCTTTGTGAATTAAAAACCTTGTTTCGTTTTTATTTTTCAATGACAGATTTCTTCTTTTATTTTCTTGATTTCTTCTATCTTATTTTATTTATTAAAAAGATATATGTGACATAAGGTGAACTTATTTACTAAGAGCAATGTTATAGGGACCTTATTTGGGGCCAAAGGCGGCCCAAGGTAAGGAAGGGCCCTAGGCAAAATTTTTATACGAGGGCCTATTAATATTTGGTCTATTAATATATTTTATTTTTAATTATTATAATTTTTTTTATGTTTTTAAGAATTATTTTTTATTTTTTAAAAATTTAAAATATTGATCAAGTTTTTATACTCAAGTTTTGACAATAATTTTTATTAATAGATAATATTGTTAATTCATTCACTCTTAGTTGATTGTAAACAAAATTTTATCAATTTAAGTTTTTAACAAGTAATTTAATAATAAAATATGTGAGCAAAGAATAATTTTAAGATAAATAATAATCAGTCTTTACTCATAAATAATGTGCACACATGAAGTACAAAATTTTAATAATATAGATAATTTAAGTATAAATTATTTGAACTAAAAATTTATATTAAGACAAAAAAGAAACCAATTTTATAGATTTTCACCACAAGAAATAATAAATAAAATTTTTTTATGCGAGTGAGTGAAATACAACTATGAACACACCAAAAATATTTAAAAAATTTTAAATCAAAGCTCACACGAAAGAGTAATTTTAGACCCAAAAAAATTAAATATTGATTTGAACTATTAAAATTTGAGCTCTAAAAATTTGAATCATATCTAAAATACAAAAAAAAAAAAAAAAAAGATTATTATACTAAAGTGGTAAATAGATAATATAATTTTATGGAAGTCTCTAAAACTTGAGCTTAACCAAGTAGAAAGTAATTTTGGATTTAATAAAATTAGATACTGATCTAAACTAATAAAATTTGGGCCCTAAAATTTTAATAATATCTAAAATAAAAAATTAGGCATATTATACTAAAGAGATAAATATTGTGGGGCCCTAGGCAAGCAACTTAGTTGCCTAAAGGTTGGGCCGATCCTCTTTGGGGCCCTAATAATGTGGTGTCAATGTAATAATTAGATTAGTTGTAAGTCCTAATGTTAAATGAAGCCTACAATTAATCTAATGGTTGTACATTATTAAGTCTCTAGATTAAGTTCTTAAATTAAATCCAAATAGTATTTTCTATTTACTAATAAAGTGAGTATAAAAAAAAAATCAACTTAAGAATTTGATAATAAAAAATTAAATAAGGTAAAAAAATATATTTTTGGAATGGAAATAACCTCCCCCTTCGAATAAATAATCTGAACTCGGCTCAAAGACTTTGTTAACATTTTCCTTGTTAGTATCAATTCCGTGAAGTTTTCGAACAACTTCTGAGAATTTGACCTTTTCTAATTTATCCACCACATACGTCAGGTGTACGCCAAACCGTTATTTTAGAGAGAGAGAGAGAGACTTGATTCAAGAACCATTGGATATGAAGCATAGTAATCATAGTCACAGGTACTAAGTTGAGGGCTTTAAGAAGGAGAGAAACAGAGAGAGAGAATTGTGCTAATTTTGTCACCGATTCTAAGAGAAAGAAAAGATGAAGTTCTGCAAGAAATATGAAGAGTACATGCAAAGACAAAATCAGAGGAAACTACCTGGGGTTGGTTTCAAGAAGCTCAAGAAAATCTTGAAGAAGTGTAGGACAGAGCTTCAATCCCACAATGACCTCCAAAATCATGGTGATGTGGTTCTCCACCACATCTCCACTTGCCCCAATCATTGCCCAGGTACATATCTTTGATTCAAGAACACAACACCCAGATCAAGTTCTATCAGTTTTATATTTGATTTTGTTATTTTGGGTCTTGGGGGTAATCTATTGCACAGATCAATGTTATGTCATAAATGTATCTTGGAAGCCTTTGAAAATTCACATGAAGCAATCGCCATGTCTTTTCAACAGAATGGTGTGTGTATAACTTAGCTTATAGTTTGTTCTCTTCATCTCAGACACTTCTGATTAAATTCTAATTTACTCTTTATGTAGTCTGCGATGGAACTTTTTTCCCTTCCCTTTTAAAGGAAATGTCTGCAGTAGTGGGTAGCTTCAATGAACGTGCGCAGAAATTGCTCGACCTTCATCTAGCTTCAGGTTTCCGTAAGTACTTCATATGGTTTAAAGTGAAGCTGCAAGGAAACCATCCTGCCTTAATTCAAGAAGGCAAAGACTTGGTGACATATGCACTAATCAATGCTATTGCGATGCGTAAAATACTCAAGAAATATGATAAGGTATATATATATATATATATATAAATATATATTCGTCTAATGTTTTAGCAATTAAATGGAGTATTAGTAAATTATGCTCTGGCTTTGAGTTACGAAATTGACGCATTCAAGAACTTTTATTTTGATTATAGATTCATTACTCTAAGCAAGGCCAAGCATTCAAGTCACAAGCCCAAAGTATGCACATTGAGATTCTTCAGTCCCCATGGCTATGTGAGCTTATGGCTTTTCACATAAATTTGAGGGAAACAAAGGCCATTACAAGGAAGGCTCCTGCATTGTTTGAGGGCTGCTCTCTAATAATCAATGATAGCAAACCATCACTCTCTTGTGAGCTCTTTGATTCAGTAAAGATTGATATTGACTTGACTTGTTCTATATGTTTGGTAAGTGCCTGGAATTTTCTATTAATCATGCCTATTACTTCAGCACATGACTCAGAAGAGAACTTTCTTCAATTAACCTTGGCCACACATGGGTTCTTTGTTACTGTTGACATTGCTAGTTCTATAGGTTTGGTGGATCCGCAGATTTTCTTCTATTTATCGTTGACGCCAAAACTTTGATTAATCATATGACCGCATTTATTTGTTCATTTGGTTGCTCAAAACATCGGTTTGGGATTGTGGCCTCTAGGTTTAATACGATTTCTTTTCCAATATTGAAAATGAATTCTTGAAGTTAAGTCTGATTATCAGAAATTTTAAACGTGAAAAGCATCACTTGCATGGTGTTCCACTTCCACTCCTGCCCTGTTTCCGAACCTTTCTCTAAACATTCTCGTGATTTTGAACAAACCTCACATATTGTAAAGGGCTTTGAAGTGTGGCCTTTTTAGATTTGTTGTTCCGGCTAGTCAATTTCCATAGTTAGGGAAACTCCAGTATCGATTGTGATAAACTTTCAAGACAAAGTTAAGTTATTAAGTTAAAGATAATGCAAGATATTGGAAACCACTAGTAGTTTGTACCAGATAAAGATTTAGTCTTATGTGCCAAGAATTAGAAAGAGCTACAGCAACATAAGAAATTCCTGTCAATAATACACCCTCCCGAATGAACATATTATCCAAAAAAAAAAGTTCTTAGTCTCATAAATGTATGGGTATTCTTAGCATGGTGTTACACTGTATTACATGAAGGTACCCCAGAATACGATTTAAAGCATTTTGGTTTGGGATCCACGAGGTCTCTGGCAATCATTTCTTTTTTTTTTGAAATTTCAGCACTTCAATCATCTTCCAAATCATGTACAAATTTCTGATTGACATATAGCTAGGTGTTTTTATAAGCCAACCCATTGATCTAATTTGACTTGTTGTAACAGGATACAGTATTTGATCCAGTATCTCTTACCTGCGGTCATATCTTCTGCTACATGTGTGCTTGCAAGTCTGGTTCAGTGACCATAGTGGATGGGTTAAAGGCAGCAGATCCCAAGGAAAAATGCCCCCTCTGCCGAGAGGTGAGTTATTATCTTTAAAATTCTCTACCAATTTTTTCTTTCGCATTTTCTGTTCAATTTTTAGTAGCTTCTGCTTTATTTATCTGACAAAAGCATTTCTAGACAACTGAAGGGACAGATAATTGCATTGAAATAATCATTTGAGAAAAAAAATATGCATAGGTTGATGCCAAAGTTGCATCATTAAATACCGAAGCACACAATTGCTCAACCAAATATATGTCGTTGATCTTGGAAACCTCAGGAGGATGACATTTTATAGTTGAAAAGTTACATGCTGATAAGTATGCCTCTTCCTAAAATGGTTTCCAATAGTCCTAAAATGGTTTCCAATAGTGTTTCCAATGGTATCTAGTGTCTAAAGTTATTGAACATTCAGTCACAATATTTTGTCATAATTCAGAGGTGCACTGCAGTTGTTACACCGAAAAAAGGGGTTATTTATTGGAAATAATTATTCTTTGTTGAAATTAGGGTTGATATCCTCTGTACCTTGATGTGGTGAGCCTTGATACTCATCAGGAAGAATGAGATGTTCTGTTTCATGAATCTAATAGTTTAATGATCTTATACTGTTGTAATAAATCGATTCTGATTGATTTCAGGCAGGAGTTTATGAAGGTGCTGTGCACTTGGATGAGCTGAACATTCTATTGAGCCGGAAGTATATATTTTCTGTCCATTTATTTGATAATCAGACAGCTGAGGTGGTTAAATATGTTGTCATTTTTGTTGCACCCCCTAGCAAATTTCTTACTTATCATTCTTGAATTGAACAGTTGTCCTGAATATTGGGAAGAACGTCTTCGGGTTGAAAGAGTGGAAAGAGTTCGGCAGGCCAAGGAGCATTGGGAATCCGAGTGCCGGGCATTCATGGGCGTCTGAATTAAAGAGATCTTTTTCCTTCAGTGTTAGAAATATGGTACCACTGCATAAATCAGTTGATGTTTCCTTGGTTGGGGATGTTCTGTATCTCGCACATGCGAATAAATTTGTACATATCTATGTTTTGTTCCATGTAATGACATTTTGGAGTTCTTCATAAGGCTTGTTAGTGTCTTGCTAGGCTGAAATGGAGTGCAATTGTTGTAAAATGTTGGTTGTTGTTCAGAGTTTAGGGTTTATGGAGGGTGAATTCCCTATAAAGTATTTGGGAGTCCCTATTATATCTACAAGACTTAAGGCTTTGATGATGATGTTTTGAGGGGGGGGGGGGGGGGGGGGAGGGGGGGGCTTTGGTATAAAAAATTTAGCTGAGTGGAATAAAGCTTTGATGATGAGGCACATGCAGAATTTGTTTACTGATAAACGCAGCCTTTGGTCTAATTGGATAAGAGCTTCTGGGAAGTTAAAAAAACCTCAAATCTGCTCCTGGAATTGGAGAAAGATTCTTCGACTCGGAGATATGGCCAGACCTTTAATGCATCATGTTGATTGGTAATTGGACGAAAACACACTCATGGCATGATAACTGCCATACATGTGATCCTTTGTTGCTAGGGTACTCCTGTAGAACTCTGTATGATTCAGGTTTGCCTAAGGGAGCATAGGTCAGTTCTATTGTTTCAAGGGGAGGAGTGGTGTTGGACTGATACATATTCAGACGAGTTGCTTGAAATTAATGCCTCAATTCCCTCTTATAAGCCTAATAGCTTAAAAGAGGATATTATTCTTTGGAAGCCTGCTGCACGTGGTTTATTTTCAGTAGCTGCAGCGTGGGACCATATTAGAATTCAATCACCTATCGTTAATTGGTGCCACCTAGTGCGGTTCAACAAGGCTGTTCCAAGGTGGAGTTTCATATTATGGCTTGCCATCAAATGTAAACTGATGCCACGGTGGAGTTGATTGTGTACTTTGCAGATCTGCCATGAAGACCATCAACATCTATTTTTCCAATGTTCCTATTCAGGTAGGGTATGGTTCTCAGTGATTAGTAAATGTGATTTATGTATGCAAAATATGCCGTGGTGTTCCTTGGTTAATTGGGCTGCCAATGAATGGAGAGGAAAGGCCTTGACGACAATTATAATGAGCCTATGTTTATCAGCAACTGTTTATTATATTTGGAAAGAGAGGAATTCAAGAATCTTTCATAACTCAATTCAAAGAAACTGAGACAATGAAGCTTGAGTTGTGTGCAGTGTTAAGGGAAAGATTGTCTACTCTTTAAGTTTTCAAACTATTCTCATAGAAGACTATTTGCAACATTGCTGCAGTAGATATTCAATATGATGTTTGCTGAAGGCCCTTGCAATTCATTTACTCACTGAGTTACACAAAATAGAGTGAAATGTTGTTATTTGCTTGCTCTGTTATTTGAGATGCTCTGAGGATACGACTTCTTAGAGTTGAGTGGAGTTATTACTGAGTGTGATCATGATTGATAGCAAGTAGTTTGCTGTATACTGTATTGGAAATCTTGTGTTGATTTCTGCTGGACATGGCTGAGCTCCATTGCTTGAGAGAATGCCTTGAAGTTATGCCTTTTCACTGGTTGTGCCTATTGTTGTTGGGAATCCAATTATTTGGCTGTGCTTTGTTACTGGTTGTGCCTATAGTTGATTATTGTGACTTGATGGTGTGCATCTGCACTTTGTTAAGAAGTTTTCGTGTTTTTCCTCTTTCCTTGTAAGGCTCTATATTTTCTACCAATAAATATTCAAATTTTATTTACCAAAAAAAAAAAATGTTGGTTGAGATGGCTTACCCTTTTGGTGATGCATTACTTGGTCTTTCGTTTAACCTGATTCTAACGTGTAGAGAGATTATTTTAATACCTTAAATCCGTGATGCTTAGGGCAATGAAGTAATTTTATTATTAGATCAAAGGTCGCTTTGAATAAAAACTAAAAAAAAATTAAAAAGCTAAAAATAGTTCAAAAAGAATTGGGAAATTTGGAGGCCGGTCCCTGGACTTGTTTGGACTTAAATCCGTCAAAAAAATTTATTTGTTATGAAATCTATTTTTTGTCAATTTTATCATATTATCCCTTCCTTTTAGAAGTGGAATAAAGTTAAAAATTAAAAACTCCTAAATCTTAGGAGTTTGACTAACATTAAAATTTTTTATCTTTTATATCTATCTATATCCATGCATAGGTTAAGAGTTTGATTAACATTAAAATTTTCTCTTTCTCTTATCTATCTATATATATACATAATAACATTAAAAATAAAAAATAGTAATATTCAAATACAAAAAAAAATTATCATTTGAACACAAAAAATAATACATTTAAACACAAAAAAATAGTAACATTTAAACATAAAAAAATTAAAACATTTAATATTAATATTTTTAAAAAATAACAACAGTAACATGTTCAACAAAAATAGTAACATGCTTAATAAAAACTATAACATACTTAACAATAATTATTTCTTTCAAATTCAAATGTAAAAAATAGTACCATTCAAATACAAAAAATAGTAATATTAAAAAAAAAATAGTAATATTAAATATTAATATTTAGAAAAATAATAGTAGTAACATGATAAACAAAAACAGTAATATGCTCAAAAATAATAGTACATGAACAGTAACATAATAAAAAAAATAGTAACATGAATTTGAATTTTACTATTCAAATTCATAGTAACTTTTTTTTTTGTATTTGAATGTTATTATTTTTTTTTAATGTTATTATATATATAAATAACCTATATATGGATATAGATAGATAAGAGAGAGAAAAAATTTTAATATTAGTCAAACTCTTAACCTATATATGAATATAGATAGATATGAGAGAGAAAATATTAATTTCTTTTTAAGGAAGGGTATTTTTGAGATAAAAATAAAAAGTGGACTTAAGTCATTACATATAATTTTAAACATGAACTTAGCCTCTTATAACTTTTCTTACAGGACTTATTTTTAAATAATTACATTTAGGAGGACTCACTTCCAATTTTTACAAAATAATTAGGTTAGAGCAGCCAAATGGGCCCTCCCTCCAAGGATGGGTTGTTGGATTTGGAGGCCCAAAATTACAAATTAGATAGGATACTATAAGCAAATAATGGGCCGAAAGGCAAGGGAGTTTCGATTCAGTTCATAGCCCAATGATCTCTCAACGGGCCAGCCTTTTCTTGGATTATCTCCCCCCTTCGAGTAAAGCAAAAGTTCAACGTCAGCCCAAATGCACCTCAATCATATGGACCTTTGATTCACCGACTTTCCTAAGAGAACCAATCTTGACCCTTAAACTTCCTGATCGTCCAATAGAATTCCTCGTCTGGTCACACGCTATAAACTATCCGAGGCTCTGAGCGATCACATGTTAAAACATTGAAAGGGTTTAAGAGTAAAGAGGGTAGTTGTACTTCAACACTTTTTTGTCGCAAGTTTTACTCTCCCACTCTACTTTGCTTCTAGGGTTTCCCATTTTGATTCTTTCTTCTTCTAGACAACAACATGAGGTAATCTTTCTTCTCTGCTTCTGATTTTTGCGATTCTCGGGTTCTGACCCCCCTTCCGATTGAATCTTTTATGATACGAAGAAGAAAATACGAACAAGTTTTTCTTCTTCGATTTTTGAAATGGAACATAGTTTGTATACTAGGAACTTAATTAAGTTTTTGGTTCTTGTTTCATACGTTGCTTTTTGTCCCCCTTAGAAGCTGAGATCTCAATGGTAAAATGGTTAATATTTGCGTTAGGCTCACTTTCGTGAAGTTTATAGTTTCCTTGGATTCTATTTAGTGCAATTCTATGTACTGGTTTTTTGTTGGATAGTGTACTTTTTTTTCTTAGTTTTCTATGATTTGTAACCAAGTAGAGTATATCTGATCTCGCTAATTGCTTTCAGATGTGTAGTACACAATGGCATGACTCTTTTCTTGCTGTCTCATCTACAGCTAAAGAACAGATTTCTAGGATTTTTGTTGTGTTAATGGTTGAACAAATGTTTTTTAAGTTTACAGTTGGTTCATGGAATTGTTATGCATGATGAATGAGAGGAGTTCTACTAGGCATGATTGTAGAATAGGTTTATGAGGTTGAGTAACA
>CAUOFW020007539.1:0-20643 GCA_963454935.2 Ilex paraguariensis
ACCACATAATGCAATGGCAAATAGGCCGGATGACACTCATTAATTTGCATCAAACCGTTATCTCCTCTCAAATGTAACACAATATCTCTCATTCCACTTGATTCAGTTCCATCTCCCGGTAATATTACCGCAATCTCATCAGTTGTTGGGAGATTATATCGACGTCGATCTGTTACAGAACTGTAGTGAAGATAGGCTGGTAAATTCACCCCCGTCAATTCCAATTCACTTAAAATTGTGTGAGCCTGTCGAAATTTCATAGGAAATGGATTTACTTGCAATAAACAATCTTGGATGGTTTTCAAAACATCTCTTCTCAAGTTAGGATTTCTGTTGGTGCGAACATCTAAAGCTGAATTAGGATCATAAATGTACAATTGAGAGTAAATTGGTTCACATCCTGGCTGTGGCATAAGCGATCCTGTTCGATGGCGTAATTCTCCATGGATGGTGAATGTTCTAGGCCCCCTCCCAACAATTAATCTGTCATCCAAAGTAGCACCAAGACTCGTAAACGCATTAGCTGCATTATACTCTCGTGTGTGTTGACGAAACGATTTTGATTGTTCATCATTGTTGTCATACAATGCTTTAAGCATTAAAGGAGGTGCAATAAGTGGAGGTAGTCTAATCTTTCCTTGTAAACAACATTTACCAAAGAGAGGATTTGATATAGATGATTTTGTTATTTTTCAGCAACCCAGTGTAAGGCAGAACAATGAGGACATGTTCGATTCATCAAGCCGAGGAAATGACGATCTGGAATTTGATGGTTTCGAGAATTAAGTGCAACATCCATAGCTACACCTTCTTCTACAGTATAGGCACTACATATAAAATTTAGATGTCATACAATTTGATTGTATAATGAGAACATGAATAAGACAGCAAGAGTGAGAATAGGAAATTAAAACTTATAGCGAACACCTGGTGCCTTCATTCAGATTGCGCATTTGTTGGAACATGTTTGTCATATCCGATGCCTCTGGGGAACATGGGGAGAATGGTTCCAAGACTGTTGTTATGCTTTTGTCTAGGTTTTGAGGAGGCAAGTCTTGGAGCATGGTAGTCACAGGCGACACCATTGAGATATTTGTTGGTGTGCCTTCTTCAAGATTTTGAGGAGGATTTTCTTGATTCATGATGGCCACAGACAACCACCGTGAAACAATTGTTGTAGTGTCTTCATTAAGATTTTGAAGCAAGGTGGTTGACGATGACTCTAAAACATTTGTTGTCACTATACTGTCTGTTACAGGATTGAAAATTTGGTAGACAAAGTCATTGGTTGAAGGCGGGACCTTTTATTTGATTCTCGTTCTAGGCATGCTCGGCGACGACGGCTCGGTGGTAAAGAAGGAAAAAATCTAGGCTGAACGGGGGCACAATGTTTTGATCGCTCTCTTTCGGGGGCACAATGTTTTGATCCCAATTGACGTTTGGAGCACTCATTTTCTTTCCCAATATAACGCATTTCTGAGCAAGCCTTGCACATTGCGGCAATGTTGATTGTGATATAACATTATACTTTGGTGCCTAAACCACAAACTCATAAAAAAATAATTATTATTTTATTGATTTAACGTATATCGTATCGTTTTTCACTTTGTATATATAGCAACGCGAGGTAACATGACAAATCATAATGCTACAATGTAAACAGTAATACGGATCAAAAGATTTACTAAACTCTTATTATGTATCAGTGTTGCATTAACAGAACTATCTACCCAACCACAGTTGCATCTAACACATTGTTTACTAATTACTGGACAGATGGAAAAAATGCAATATCAGATTATAAAGTAACATGTTCTATAGTAATATGCTTGATCAATAGCATATTGAATTTAACAACTTGAAAGGTATGCTATGTATGAAAATGTGCTTCAAACTACTGGGAAAGGTTGAGGTTTCACTATTGATCGATGCTTCAAATTATGGAATGTTCAAACAAATTTAGAGTTTTAAAAAATGGGACCCAACAAACGATTGAAAAGCATAAAGGCTACAAATCAACATTAAGATTAAGGAACTAAAACTCTCAACTACAAAACTGGTAAAAAAACAAAAAATCATAGTTTCCTAGTAATTCAATTGTATACACAGAATAACACGATTAAAAAAAATAATATTAAATGCGACAAACAAAAACCTTGTTGACAAATCAAACGTTCTACATAAAACGAAACTTAAAATTTTTTAAATTCAATAACATCCAAATCCATTGTAAAAATATAGAGAAAAGAATAGGATTAAAAGTGATACCAGTTGGCAATCTTGATTTTTTGTTCCTTTGGTAGAAGCGGTTGCTTTTTCTTTCCCCTTAAATTTGTCATTCGCCAAAGCATCAGACCTTTTTTTTTCCTTCTGTGTAAGAAAAATACTACTTAAAAGCCAAAAAAAAAAATTGAATGAGAAATAGGTGTGAGAATACACTACCTCACGTATACGGAGACAATTTAGTTCATACTCATTGCGAATTACCACTCCTACATTATTATGACGAAGTCTTCGAACCTGTAGACCAAAAAAACATTGAATAGTAAATAAGCGGGTAAAAAGATTAGATAAAAAGTAAGAAAATGATGAGTAAGAAAAACTTATCATACGGTATTTTCTAGGTCGTCATCCATCTGTCACGACATTAATAAAAATACATTAAAATAAATAAGTTATTAAACAAATCAATAAGATATATTTAGAGAGAGTTAATTAGATAATAAACTTACACTGCCAAATATAACGACATCATCCATTGGTCGATGATTGTGCAGTTGAAACGGTTGTAGCTACATAGTAATTATCATAAGCTATGTATAATTAACATCAATTACAATGAAATTTCATACAATTAACCTGCATTCCATAAAACATAATACATATACAAAAATACATACACATCCAATTCCTAAAACCAAAATTAAGAAAAAAGACAACCTAAATTAGTCTATAAATTTCACAAAATGAACACTACATAATAACCAACTCAATATGCATTCCATCCTAACATTCATAATAAAAAAAACCTATTTTATCATAACTATAAACCTATTTCATAGTAAAAATAAAAATAAAAACAATTAAACACCCAATTAAAAGACACTCAATTTAAATGTGTGTGTGTGTTTTGTGTGGTGTTGTGTGTGTGTGTGTTACTGCTGTGAAAGAGAGATAGAGTGAGAACACAAATTAAACACCCATTGTAAACAAAGCCAAATTTAAAACACTCAAATTAAATAATACATATACAAAAATACATACACATCCAATTCCTAAAACCAAAATTAAGAAAAAAGACAACCTAAATTAGTCTATAAATTTCACAAAATGAACACTACATAATAACCAACTCAATATGCATTCCATCCTAACATTCATAATAAAAAAAACCTATTTCATCATAACTATGAACCTATTTCATAGTAAAAATAAAAATAAAAACAATTAAACACCCAATTAAAAGACACTCAATTTAAATGTGTGTGTGTGTTTTGTGTGGTGTTGTGTGTGTGTGTTACTGCTGTGAAAGAGAGATAGAGTGAGAACACAAATTAAACACCCATTGTACACTCAAATTAAACACAAACATTCAAAAAACTGAAGCTGTCATCGACTTTAAATATTATTTCTATTGATTATTTTATAAGAAGACTTATGATGAATTAGATAAGAACACTAATCAATAATAACCAACTCAACATTCATTCCATCCTAACATTCATAATAAAAAAACCTATTTCATTATAACTATAAACCTTTTAATAAAAATAGCCAAATTAAAAAACTCAATTTAAATGTGTGTTTGTGTGCAAATGTGTGTGTTTTGTGTGTTGTTGTGTGTGTGCGTGTGCTAGTGCTGTGAAAGAGAGAGAGAGAGAGAGAGATAGAGTGAGAACACAAATTAAACACCCATTGTAAAAAAAAATAAATTTAAAACACTCCAAATTAAACACAAACATTCAAAAACTAAAGCTGTCGTCGACATAAATGGAAGAACCACACTGCCTTTAAATAGACAAAGAATGCAGGGATACACAGAGTTCAAGGATCTGCATCTCCTCTACATATGTTTTTTCATGCACCATAATAAAGTAAAACCCACTGCAGAGAGTTTTTTCCATAATGCTCAATTGACAACATAGAAAATCATGTCCAAACTAATTCAACTAATACAACATTAGAACGAATGAAGTTAGCCTCAACTATAGTTATAGATTAACACAACTTTACAACCACTTTCTCATTTCTATTAGGAATATCATCGAACGGGTTTTGGGCATCATAGCATCCAAATATATATGAATGTAAAGATAAACTTAACTATCTGAAAACACAAAAAAATGAAGAAAAAAATATATACCAAGTGAAGTACGAACACAAACTATTTGCACCAATCTAAAGCTAACAAAATTTTTTTAAAAAAAATCATAAACATCTTTATGCACATAAAACCATAGAGAAAAAATAGGATGAAAAGTCATACCAGTTGACAAACTGTAGCTTTTTCTTTCCCCTTAGATTTGGCTTTCGTAGATGAATTTGACATTTTTTCCTCCTTTAATAAAAAAAAAAAACAATGCATATAATGTAAGAAAAAATGTTGCAGTATGTTGTTAAGCTATTGTCGCTTCAACAGATCAAACTTTTCACCGAACTCACAATTATATAACAGTGTTGCCTTAATAGAACTGTTTACCCAATCATTTACCAGCTTCATAATTATAATAGTCATAAACATTTTTATACACATAAAATCATAGATCGTCATCCATAATAGCATTTTCAAATTTTGGCATTTAAGCATAATTGTAGTTATTTTCAATAGCATTCAATATCATATTTTCAGCATTTGCACAATAATATTATTGTAGTTAAATCATAAGCAGTCTACTTTCATAAGCAGTCATGTGACAACTAAGTAAGTCACATGAGTAGTTCAAATGCCACAAAGCCATTCAAAATTTAAAAACATAATGAGTACTTTAAATGCATAAGCCATAATTAACCAAGTATGAAAAATTAACTCATCATAAACAGCATAATTAAAAAATTATATTGTAAAAAGCCCAACATTTGTGTAACTCCTTAAACCACCAACAAAGTATATCCAAAAATGATTCCACTGTTCTCAAAGACAACCAAAAGTTGTCACAGCAACATCATTGTGCCACGAATTAACTTCTTTTAAGAACAAATAACTTTTGAATTATTAATTCAAAGGTAACGAATGATCATTCATGCAAAGATTCTAGACCCACAAATTTATATAGTATCTCAGTTGGTTACTAAATAATAGACAACAACAAATTTATATAGTATCTCAATGTGGGAAGATATGACCCATGCAAATGGGGGACTAATTCAATTGTTAGATAATGAAAAATATAAGTAATTCCAGGGATGTGTAAATCACCCCAACATATTATATGAATGGCCAACACTTTTCTTTTATTACTTTAATGGGCTAGGAAAAATGCATTTTGCAATATTGAAAACACAATACACTCTAGAACAAAGGCAATGGACTATATTCTAAACATTTTAATCAACCAAAAATCTTAATCCAAAAAAACATAATTGAACAGTCAAAAGCGTTCGAAATCTGTAGGTTCCAAAAGTGTTATCGGGATAACATCACTGAAAGTGAAATTAAAATCAAGACTTAAAAGTGAAAATTCTAATCGTATAGTACTTAATCAAGATATTTCATTGAATGTGCAAGATATTTCAATCTTGCTTAATCAATAAAAAAACAAAGGAAAAGAATGCAGGAAGAATATGAATTATAAAAAATCCAAGAAACACAAAATACAGAACAGACTGCACCGAGTTTGCTTTTCACCACCCCCACCATAAAGAAAGTGAATTTTAATTAATTTTATCAGAGAGTGGAATGAAAGAAAAAGGAGATTACAAAGAACTTTTGGTTCCAAACAAAAATTAATTTAAGCAAAACAACGCCCTAACATAGCTAGCCAGTAAATAACCACACCATGAAATATTAAAACAAAAAACCAACCAATTATGCACCTGGTACCACACAACACAAACATGAATATAAGATACTCTTACATATTTCTGATAATAAAAGTGTTAACTTAGTTTTAAAGGAATAATTTCTTCCACGTGCCAAGAACAAAGGCTAAAATTGGGGAAGGCATTTTCAAGTCTGCGTGTTGCTGTGAAGACCAGATGGAGAAGAGGGAGAATAAAATAAATAAAAGACACAATCATATCCAAACCATTAAAACACCATTGTCTCTTTCTCACAGTCTGCCAAGATATGTTCTACCCAAAGCATGTTCCAATGGAAAAGAAAAATATTTTTTCAAAGCATGTTCCAATGGAAAAGAAAAATATTTTTTCATACAAAAGCCTTGATGGTGGTGGTGGTGGTGGTTGGGGGGGTAGTTGTGGTGGTGGGGTGACGGTGATGGTGGTAATGGTGATGTGGGTGGTGGTGCAATTCCAAACACTATTTTTTTAAAAAATATTTATGAAAAGTTGTAAGTCTTAAAAGTACTTTTAAAAAGTCATTTCAAATGTACTTTTAAGGACCTATTTTTCATATTAAATTTGGAAGGTTAATATTATCTTTAAAATAAAATTTAAAGCGATCTCAACCGTGAATAACATAATTTATTTTGTTTATCTTTTGAAATTTGAATTGTATTGTATTTTATTATATAGACTAAGAATAACTCATGCCTGAAGGCACGGTACAACTGAAAAAAATCAAACATTAAATTTGAACACCTGTTTTTAACCTCCCAACCCTCTAACTCAAAATCGCAATATAATCATAAACATGTTACCACCACCACCATTCCTAAAATGAACATCTATAAAGGCTTCAAGCCTTGATGCCAAGGGTGTAGTTTCGCAAACCAACTTTAATAAATATAAAGAACCCGAAATGATCTATTACTGTTAATTACACTCATATATACAACACCAATAAATCCCAGGTCATTTGTAAGTGTCTCAAACTTTGATCTTACAAATGTGTGAGTGAAGTGAATGCAAAAAGAAACATTGGCAATCATACTAATATATCTATGTTAGTAATTAATATGATTTACGTTTTTTTAGATAGAAGGCACTATGTAACAAACAAAAAAAATCAATTAAAAGGCATACCAATTAGAAGATCACTACAAAAGCAACATATAAAGCATATAAGTGCGGATAGAAAATATATTTGAACCGAACACCTATTCCACAAATAAAAACACTATTGAAAAATCTAATTGAATCTTAAAATGTTTCAACATGTACAATTAGAAAAATTAGAACACCTTGGTGGTGAGAGACAAAGAGAGTTGAAAGAAAAAAAAATAAACACTACATTAGAAGCGTTCAATTTGACTCCATTCTACCAATAAGCCAAAGTTTTCGGCTTCAAGAAATTGTGAGTGATTCAATATTGCATTGTCAACCATTTGCCATAGGAATTAAATATTCCATTATCTGCTAACAAAAAGAGAGTATAAACATCAACAAATTCTTATGTGTATGCATAGATTCCACCCAAAAATAGATTCCACCCAAAAAATAGATTCCACCCAAAAAATATTTTTTTACTCTAGCAAGCAAACATAGATTCCACCCAAAAAAGCAAAGATTGGTCAGCAACATATTTTAATCCCAAATAGGCTTATATTCAAAACTTCCATAGTAATAAAATAGACTTCTGACCACTTACTACTAAAAAATTTAAGATAGTACAATAAACAAAATTAAAACTCATATTTTGTTAGAGGTACACCCAAGAAACCTGTTTAATTGAATGAAAACAATGTTGCAAATAATCTAGACCCATGTGAAATAACCTGTTTAATTGAATGAAACTGCAAGATGAAATTTTCTCTCAAACTTCTATGGTTCTCCATCTAATACCATTGGGTTGAGGTCTTGATTCTATGCCACCATGCAATAAATCACTAACAAACCAGTACTAAAACCAACTAAATAATTTAAAAACCACCAATTGAACACTAAATTCATCTAAACCAACTAAATAATTTAAAAAATAGCAATGAGGGATGCTGCATATTGGCCAACGAAATGAATAATCTTAGATTCATTGTAAGGATGCTGCATCTGTTGGCAATAGATTGGCCAAGGAGGCTAATGAAATCCTTGCTGCAACTACACAACCAACATGCAAAAATAGATAAGAAATTACCCAAAAATGGCCTCATTCAGCCCCATGAGAATTATTTAATTATCAAATGAAACATACACATACCTTTCGATTAGGAAAAAAAAATCAATGGTGAGGCCTCCAATGACCCACAAATAAACAAAACCCAAATGCATAATGAAATAGAACAACAAACCCAAGCAGAAGCACAAACCATAACATTGAACATTATGCCAAAGATATTTTCTACCCAAAGCCTGTTCCAATGAAAAAGAATAATAGTTTTTCATAGAAAAGCCTCAAGACAAAAACAAACCAATACATTCTGGAACAAAGCCAATAGTTATTGATTCAATGTACATAAAAGGCCAATGAGATTTCATGGAAGCTAATATTTATTTGTTTGTGCTTGAGTTTGTTTGTGCTTGAGTGTGTTTGTGTGCGCCTGTGTGTTTGTGTACAATGTGTGTGTGTGCTGGATAGAAAAATTGAAAGTAAGCTTCTTATTACCCAACCAAAAAGACATTCCACTAATAAATAGATTACTAAACGTTGTGTTATAGATTTTACCATATGACTGGACAAATTAAGTGCAAACCAGGGCAGTCATAATCAAGAGAAATAAGTAACTTCAATAAGCATCAAACATCAACTTGTAGGCAAAAAAAAAATTAGGATGTCGGGGCTGTCATTTCAAACTTCAAGCAATTTAGTGTAGCAGATTCCATTTGCAAAACCTGGAATAAAAATTTAAGTGGCAATCATACAACATCAGTTCTCTGAAGAGCACGGCCAAATATGTACTTAGTTTTCTTCATGGTCTAAATATGTATTCTCATCATTGTGTTGTGGGAAAATAATAATGAATTAGATCAAATCATCATACTGAAAACCTCAAATGCATTTTATCAAATAGCTAACAGAGTTTGAGAGGGACAACTTATCAAATAGCTAGCATGAGTCTACGATACACATACCCAAACCCACCTTCAATAGATCAGTTGAGTAAATATTTAAGTCAAACAAATCCAAATCAAATATATTCATCTCAGTACAGAAATATCACTAACACATACATGTACTTGAATGTGTGCTACTCCTAACAAACTAATAACTTCGAATACAATAAATACGAATAGAATCTACAACACAGAGAAGAAAACACACAAAAACCCAAAAATATCAAATCAATTATAAAAAATAGAACTTCATGCTATAGATGTATGATCTATTAAAGTACAACCGAGTTCAACAAAAAAAAGTCCATCAACTGGTTACCAAACTATGGCAATAGTAATAACGAAAGTCAGCTAATTAGGCAACATTAAACCCAAGAATTAAGAAAGAGAAGATCATAAATTAGGCAGGTTGAAACTGAATACATTTTTGCAATTGATCGAGTAAATAAGCAAACATTTTTAATGGAATTACGCAGTTGAAATACATCAGTTCAGGGAAAAAAAAAACTGTTCAGGAAAAAAAAACTGTTCAGGAAAAAAAACTGAACAGATGAAAAAAACTGTTCAGGAAAAAAAAAAAAGATCATCAAAAGAATCGCAAAATCTCACAAAAGATTAACCCATTTCCAACCCGAATCAGTTGAGATTATTCATTCCAAAAAATATTTAAATCTACATAAGGAAAGAATCTACACTGGGCTGAGCTTGGTAGAAGCAACTTGAATTTATTCATTCCAAAAAATATTTAACTCGAATCTACATAAGGAAAGAATCTACACTGGGCTGAGCTTGGTAGAAGCAACTCGAATTTATTCATTCCAAAAAATATTTAACTCGAATCGAAGGGGGAGAGGGAGGTACCTGGGCTGAGCTTGGTGAGCCGCTGTGTGCCGCTGTGTTGAACGCCGTTGGTGTCGCTGCTGTGTTGATCGCCACTGTGTGCCGCTGCTGAGCCGTTGTGAGAAGGGTGTGGGTAGAGGGGTAAGGGGTCTGGGTTGCTGTCTGGGGTGAGGCATGGCAGAGAAAATGTGTATGTAGGGAAATGGGTGAGGCATGGCGGGAGACAGAGAGTAGCTGTAGGGGTGGGTTTGATTTGGGTGTGTAGGGGAATGGGTTTGATTTGAGGCAGAGAGTATTTGAGGCAAAGAGTAACTGTAGGGAATGGGTTTGATTGGTGGGTTTGATGTGAGCCTTTGGATTAAATTAAAAGAATTGAGATGAAATTTAGATCATTGGATTAAAATTAGAATGAATCTAAGCCGTCCTTGTGCTTTTTAAATAAAATTAAATTTTTAAGTGAATAAAGATTCAAAATTGGTTCTATTTTATTATTATAGATGTGAATAATATTCATGGTAAAATGTATATAGAAAAGAGACACTAGAGTTAGAAAATATAACCTTGGGGGTTAGAAATAAAGGAACGGGATGGTTCAGGTGTAAATGTCTAATAGTGGGTGGCATAAGCCCTACTAGGGAGACAAGGAGGTGAATCTCAGAGCTTTAAAGTTAGTCCCAACTTTGGGATACTAAATTGGTGCTATATTATTGTCTGACGTGTGTGTATATGGCAAGTAGAGGAAGAGGACGTCGAGGCGGTGGGCAGAACAATAATAATCAACCACCACCGACCTTTGACCAACAAGCCTTCATGGAGGCTATTGGTACCGCAGTTGCTACTATTACACAGGCTAGTGCACGTGCTGGACAAGGAGGCTTAAGTAACCTCTAAAGGTTCAAGGCACACAAACCTCCAATTTTTAAATGAGGGACAAATCCGATGGTAGCCGACCATTGGTTCCGACAGGTTGATAAGATTTTGAAGGCAATGGAGATCACTTTTGATGCCATGAACATATAGCTAGCTGTGTTCCAGCTAGAGGGAGAAGCCCAATTGGGGTGGGATTGGACAGTGGACTCCAAGAACTTGGATGAAATCACATGGGGAGAGTTCCGGGAGCTCTTCATGGGCAAGTATTTCTCAGTGGTTGTTCGACGTGCGAAGACCAGGGAGTTTTTGGATTTGAAACAAGGGATAATGACCGTGATGGAGTATGTGGCTAAATTCACTGAATTAGCCCGTTTTGTTGATGATTATGTGGCCACCGATCTAGCCAAAGTGAGGAGGTTTGGTATGGGTTGAAATTATCTATCCAAGGGAAAATTGTGGGTCTCCTCCTATAAGACTTGGACTCGATGGTCGAGACAGCTACGGCCATTAAGAGGGAGGTTGATGACACAAGGAGCATCTAGGAGTCGAGTGTTAAAGACAAGAAGAAGGAGGGTCAATCCTCTTCCTCTAGCTCGGGGAAGAGGCAAAGGACTTTTACCCCTCAAGGACAGGGTCGTGACTATCAGGACCAATGCCAAGGTCTATCCTTCCAGGGTGGGGGAAACCCTAGAACAACATATCATGCAAGTCAATGGACATGTTTCCATTGCCACAAGCCTGGTTATATGAAGCAGGATTATCATCAGAGGCAGGTATCCCAGAGCTATGAGATGTCTCAATCCCAGTCTTCAGTGGGGCAGCCACAAACACATTTTGTTCCTCCCTACCCCACCATGGGCTAGGGAAGCTAGTATCAATTCCAAGGTGCTACTTAGGCCCCTACCATGTCGCGAGCGGGGACTCCGCAATCAGGCAAAATGAGCCAGAGCATGGGTCAAGGCCGAGGATAGGGCATACAAGTCAGGACTTCGGGGACCCAAGGGTGTGTCTACGCCATCACACCTCAGACTGAGCCAATGGATCAATAGGTTATTGATTAACCCTAATTAAGGCATACTTTAATAGGTAAATTGTGTTAGTTGAATAAAGTTAAACTAGTCAAAATAAATCAAATTAGAATTAGTGTGTGAATAAAGGATAATACATTAATTGTTGTTCTTTTCAGGATTTTGTGCGTCAAAGCTACAAACTACTGGGGAGCCAATTGCATTAAAGCTACAAACTACTCGGGTGCCAATTATCAAAGCTCAAAACAAAGGGGATCAAAGAATTCAAGGCCACCTAACAAGATTTTCAAGTCCACCTAACAAGATTCAAAGCCACCTAACAAGATTTTCAAGTTCACCTAACAAGATTCAAAGCCACCTAACAAGACTTTTCAAGTCCACCTAACAAGATTCAAGGTCACCTAACAAGACTTTCACCCTCCCTTGTTGCCTATAAATACCACCCATTAGGACTTGTAAAGCATTCATCTTTCGGTAGTGGAAAACCCTCCAAAAGTATTATTGCTTTCCTTATTGTTTATAGCTTTCTTTAAGTATTGCTTTCTTTTATTGTATTCTTGCTTCCTTTTAATTTATTGCTTTCTTTTACTTTAATTATTGCTTTCCTTTTTTGTGTTATTGCTTTCTTTTACTTCCATTGCTTGAGCTTCCTTCTTCCCTAAGAGGAGTGAAACTCTTCCACTTTTCTAGAGCTTTACCAAATCCATGAAGGGTGGAACGTGATTCACTCATTCTTTGTCGAAGATCGGCTCCTTGTGTAAAATGTGTTACCTTGTAACTCCTCTACTTGGAGGGATGAGCATCACTCACTTCTCTAGTTTTAACAAAGCCATGAAAGTGAGTAGTTTCTCATCCAATCTTTAGTAAGAGGTGGTTATCCGGAAGTTAAATTTATGCAATTCGTTTATGCTTAGTTTTAGTCTTTATTTTTTCATAATGTCTTCTCATCATATTGTTGTCTTTATTTTAAGCATGAATAGCTAAATCTCTTACTTGGCAAAACCAAGAGGAACCTCCACTTGGGTATACCATTTCAACTCATTCTCCTCCCCTCTTTCAGAGTTCAATAGTTCAATTTGACTAGGTTGAGGGTGGATAACTTGGTGAGTCTTTGATATTCCGTAGGCCTAGTCACGGTTTATGCTTAGATACTCATTAATCTTACCCCTAGCTTCCCACGAATCAATCGTTCATTCATGCTCTATTGGAGGAGGGTTTTGAGTTGAGACGGTATTCCTATTGGAGTGACCTCTTGGATTTGCCAACATTTGTTTCTCATTTTACTAGCATCAAAACAACTTCACCAAATAACTTCCAACAATCAAAGATTTTACACTTTCTTTCTCCCAAAATCACCTTCCCCTCAGTTTACTTCCTTCCCCGTAGAAACGACCTTGGAATACCACCAAGTAAAACACGATCCACGAAAGTCTCCTTGCGCTTGGGGAGCACTTTTGTTCACACATACTCACATTTGAAATCTCATTCATCCACCATTCCGTTGCCCTTTCTTTTGACATCATCCCTAGGAGAGTGACACTCCCCTTTATTCATATACTATACATGCTAAAAGGTGATGTTTATAGGTTAGGAAACAACAAGGAAATTTATCAAGCATTTTTGGCGACGTTGCCTGGGAAGGCAAGTGTCAAACCAAGAAGGTGATTTTTTGACGACGGAGGTAAGTCCCATGATCTTCATCATGGGCTGAGGTACGTTGTTCTGTGTACATAATCTTGTTTGTGTATAACTTTGTTTGTATATATTTTATTTTATGTGGAGACGGAACAACTGAAACCGACTTGTTAGACAAAATTTGACCCCTACCATGAATATTGACCAAGAACAACCCGAGGATGCGGGTGATAATTTTGACAATATAGGAGCAAATCCAAATTTTTAAAGGGGAGCAAATCCAAATGTCCAAAGGGGTGGGGGACCACAAGAACCCCAAATACCCAATCCGACAATGAATTTTTCCCCTCCCGTGTATGAGGGGAATAATTTTCAAATGGATCCCCCAGTGAGGTCAATGAGGGATTTTCTACAACCAACACTAATCACCACACCATCATGCATCCTCCTTCCGGTCCAAGCTCATCTTTTCATAGTTAAGTCAGGGATGTTGCAACTAATTCCCACGTTCAACGGATTTGAAACTCAGAGCCCCTATTCACACATAAGGGATTTTGAGGAAATGGTTGCAACCTTCCTCCCCAATCATGGGATGGAAGAGATAGCTAGAATGAAATTGTTTCCCTTTTCCCTAAAAGACAAGGCAAAAATATGGCTTATTTCCTTAAGGCCTCGAACCATCACATCGTGGAGCCAAATGATTTTTGAGTTTTTGAACAAATTCTTTCCAGTGCATAAAACCACTGCCCTAAAAAAGCAAATTCGAAACTTTTCGGAAAAGCCTAATGAGCAAATCTATCCATGTTGGGAGGGGTACAAGGAATTGCTACAATCCCTTCCACATCATGGCTTTGAACCATGGCAATTGGTGAGTTTCTTTTATGAAGGAATCACACCGGGCCATCGACAGTTCATTGACATGATGTGTAATGGGAGTTTTTGAACAAAGACCCTGATGAGGCCTTAGATTACTTTGATACATTGGCACAAAATGCACAATCATGGGACATTACAGATCCCACCGATGTACCAAGGTCTTCTCCTCAAAAGATGGCCAAACTCAAGGGGGAGGGATTTATGATTTGAGAGACCGGGAAGACTTGTTTTCAAAAATTGCTAAATTGTCAAGGAAAGTTGAGAGTCTTGAAGTCAATAAGAGACACGAGGTGTCTAATGTGTCACGAACCGAGGAGGGTTGTTCAATTTGCGAATGTATGGAGCATTCCCTATCGGATTGCCCAAACATTCCGACCCTTAAAGAAGCGTACCATGAACAAGTCCATGCATTCAACCAAACGAGGCAATCATTTTCTCCCAATTCAAATACTTACAATCCGGGTTGGAGTAATCACCCAAATTTTAGTTGGAGAAATGAAAACCCCATTCCTCATGGTTCAAGTGCATATGCATCTCCCATGCCTCCCAAGCAAAACCAATACCATGGCCAAGGGCAAGCATCTAGCTCTCAATACCCCCGGACCAATCCACAAGGGTATTTGTCAAACCCACCACCACAGAATTTTTCACCAAATCCACCTCCACAAAGTTTTTCTCAAGGACCGTCCAATCCATCCACATACCAACCTCCTCACAAAAGGAATTTGGAGGATATGGTTCATTCCTTCATTCAAAGCCAAACCGCCATCAATAACCAAAATGCCACAGCCATCAATGATGTAAGAGCCCAACTCACAAAGTTGACAAACTCCATAGGGGCATCTCAACAAGAAAAGGGGAAGTTCCCCGCTCAACCACAAGAGAACCCTAGGGGTCAACACCTTGTTGAGTCATCGAAACCTTCGAAAGAGAGTTGCGAGCAACTCAAAGCTGTCACCACCCTCCGCAGTGGCAAAGAAATTGACAAAACCATTTTGCCAACGGTCTCACCCAAGACCACATTGCCAAAAAAAAAAGATCTCTTGGGTGACGCCGACAAGAGTGAGGTGCGTGAAGAGAAAGAAAGAGAGGTTGTTGAGAAAGAAAAATTAATTGATGATTGTGTGTTTATTCCTCCCATGCCTGCCCCTTTCCCAAGTCGTTTGAAGCCACCTGTCAAGGTGGCTAATTATGCTGATATTTTGGAAATGTTTAAGCAGGTGAAGATTAACATTCCACTCCTCGACGCCATCAAGCAAATTCCATCATGTGCTAAGATTTTGAAGGACTTATGCACGGTGAAGAGAAAACTGAATGTCCACAAGAAAGCATTCCTCACCGAGCAAGTGAGCTCAATTTTGAGGACTAACACTCCTCCCAAATTCAAAGACCCCGGTTGTCCAACCATAGCCATCACCATTGGAAATTATCGAGTGGAGCAAGCACTCCTCGATTTGGGGGCAAGTGTGAATCTTCTTCCCTACTCGGTGTACCAACAGCTGCAGCTTGAGGAGTTGAAGCCCACCTCAATCACACTTCAATTGGCGGATCGTAGTATCCGTACACCAAGGGGAGTAGTTGAGGATGTCTTAGTTCAAATTGATAAATTTTACTTCCCTGTCGATTTCATTGTGCTTGATACACATCCTGTTGCAAACCTTAGCTCCCAAATTCCCGTAATACTTGGAAGACCCTTCCTTGCTACATCTAATGCCGTGATAAATTGCAGGAACGGTCTAATGAAGTTGGCATTTGGGAATATGACAATGGAGCACAATGTATTCAACTTGGCAAAGCAACCGGGTGATGATGAGGAAGTAAGTGAGGTCAATAGAATCGACACTTTGGTTGAGGAGCACTTGGAGCTGGAGGGGATATTGAAATTTAAGGAAGAAGGAATTGTGGATCTTGAGAATTATGATGAGCAAGAGGAGGTAGAAGATTTGAAAGGGATGGAAAGGTGGATCCCTACATTCGAAGAGTTACCCCATCGAGAAAAGAAAATTTTTTCGTCGGATGAACAAAAGCCCAACTTGGAGTTGAAGCCCTTGCCCACCCATTTGAAGTACGCCTATCTTGGGGAAGGTGAAACATTTTCGGTGGTCATTAGCTCTACATTAAACATGGAACAAGAAAAAGAACTCTTGGAGGTGTTGAGAAAACATAAAGGAGCAATTGGGTGGACCATTGCGGATATCAAGGGGATAAGCCCTCTCATTTGCACCCACCGCATATATCTTGAGGAGGATTCCAAACCTTCCCGACAACCACAAAGGCGGTTGAATCCCATCATGAAGAGGTGGTAAGGGATGAGGTTCTGAAACTACTTGATGTGGGGATCATTTTTCCAATTGCCGATAGTAAGTGGGTTAGCCCCACGCAAGTAGTACCTAAGAAATCCGGAGTTACGGTGGTTGAGAATGATGAGAATGAGCTTATTCCTACAAGAGTAATCACCGGATGGAGGGTGTGCATTGATTACCGAAAGTTGAACGCTTGCACAAGGAAAGACCACTTTCCATTGCCATTCCTCGATCAAGTTCTAGAACGAGTAGCGGGGCATCTATTCTACTATTTTTTAGATGGATACTCCGGCTACAATCAGATTGAGATTGCTTTGGAGGATCAAGAGAAGACCACTTTCACATGCCCCTATGGTACCTTTGCCTACCGCCGCATGCCATTTGGACTGTGCAATGCTCCGGGGACTTTTCAATGCTGTATGATGGGAATTTTCAGTGTTTGGGATTCATTCGAGGGATGTTTGGCAAACTTGGAGAAAGTTCTAACAAGATGTGAGGAGAAGAATCTAGTCTTGAATTGGGAAAAGTGTCACTTTATGGTGACAGAAGGAATTGTGCTTGGCCATATAGTTTTGGCAAGGGGTATTGAAGTCGATAAATCCAAGGTGGAGGCCATCTCCAACCTCCCTACGCCAAGAGCCATCAAAGGCATCCGGTCATTTTTGGGCCATGCAGGTTTTTATCGTCGATTCATAAAGAATTTCAGTGCATTGGCCCGACCCTTGACCAACCTGCTGTCTAAGGAGGTCCCATTTGAGTGGTCGGATGATTGTGAGGCATCCTTTAAAAAACTTAAAAGCATGCTAGTCACACCTCCGATCATGCGACCACCCAATTGGGATCTACCTTTTGAGCTCATGTGCGACGCAAGTGATTACGCGGTCGGCGCAGTGCTCGGTCAAAGGGAGGAAAATAGACCATATGTGATACACTATGCTAGCAAAACACTTAATGAGGCTCAGATGAATTACACTACCACCGAAAAAGAATTGCTAGCAGTAGTGTTTGCCTTAGATAAATTTCGTGCTTACATCATTGGTTCGCCTATTGTTGTCTTTACTGATCACTCTGCTTTAAAGTATTTGTTGTCTAAGCAAGATGCAAAACCGAGACTCATTAGGTGGATACTCCTCCTACAAGAATTCGACTTGACGATCAAGGACAAGAAAGGAGTTGAGAACGTGGTGGCGGATCATTTATCCCGGCTTGTGGTGCAAGAGGCCGATGAGCACATTCCTATCCCTGACTTTTTTCCTGATGAGCATTTGCTGTCAATTCACTCTGTATGTCCTTGGTATGCTGATATATGTAACTATCTTGCAACAGGAGACACCACCGCAATGGAGCCCAGAAGATCGAAGACGATTTATGGCAGATGTGAAGTACTTCTACTTCGACAACCCGTATTTGTTCAAGTATTGCCCCGACCAAATCATGAGGAGATGCGTACCTGAAAATGAACAGCGGGATGTCCTTGCATTTTGCCATTCACAAGCTTGCGGTGGACATTTCTCAGCGAAAAAGACTTCGGCCAAAATTCTTCAATCAGGTTTTTACTGGCCCTCTCTTATCAAAGATTGTGTTTCATTTTGTAAGGGATGCGACAAATGCCAACGGTTGGGTAGTGTGACCCAAAGAAACATGATGCCCTTTCACCAATACTTGTCATAGAAATATTCGACTGTTGGGGCATCGACTTCATGGGTCCTTTCCCTATGTCATTTGGTTATTTGTACATCCTCCTGGCAGTGGACTATGTGTCCAAATGGGTGGAGCTATCCCGACCAAGACTAATGACCACCGAGTCGTAGTCAAGTTTCTCAAGGAGAACATCTTTTCAAGGTTTGGGATGCCTCGTTCAATAATAAGTGATGGTGGATCACATTTCTGTAATAGGCCATTTGCATCTCTAATGTTCAAATATGGCGTCACTCACAAAGTATCCACTGCGTATCACCCACAAACAAATGGCCAAGCCGAGCTAGCCAATAGGGAGATAAAGAACATTCTAGAAAAAATGGTTAACCCAAACAGGAAGGATTGGTCCGATAGATTGACCGATGCCCTCTGGGCATACCGCACTGCCTTTAAAACTATTTTGGGCATGTCTCCCTACCGGCTTGTCTATGGAAAGGCTTGCCACCTGCCAGTCGAAATGGAACACAAGGCCTATTGGGCCATTAAGACTTTAAATTTTAATTTGAGAATGGCCGGTGATCATAGGAAGTTAGAGCTGAATGAGTTGGAAGAGATTCGACGAGATGCGTATGAGAGCTCCAAAATCTCAAAAGAAAGGGCCAAAATCTTTCATGATAACTCCATTGTGAGGAAATCATTTGAGCCCGGGCAAAAAGTACTCTTATACAATTCTCGCCTCTCCATTTTCCAAGGCAAACTCCGATCCCGTTGGGATGACCCCTATCTTGTCAAGGTGGCCTACCCCAACGGAGCTGTGGATGTTCAAAACCCCGAAAATGGCCAGACATTCAAGGTCAATGGCCAAAGACTTAAGCCATTTTTTGGGGGCTTTGAAGAACAGTGGTGGAGGAGAATTTGATGGATCCGGTATACCCGGAAGTTGTGAAGGAATAATTAGTTTTTCTTTTTTTTTGCTTTTTAATGTACATGTTTTTATTTACTACTTTTATTTTTTATTTATTCCATGTTAATTATGTTCTTTTGTCGTATAGTTTTGTTTTTCTTAGTCGCAGATATTGGTGTTTTTGTCAAAGTTCAAGTGCGAGGTGTTCTCTAACCTTCTTATCTTTTTACTGTCCATCATTGAATATCATATTTGTTTTAGAAACACTGCATGAATCAAGTTGGGGGGGTGGGGGTGAGGTTGCACTATTTGCATATTACACCAATGTTTGTGGGAATATTCTGCGCGAATATTCGCGTCTGCCGACACTAAAAAAAAAAAAGGTGGGAATATTCCGCACGGATATGCGGCTGCCGACACTCAAAAAAAAAAAAAAAATAAAATAAATTTTTATAAGGCTTTCAAATTTTTTTTTTTCTCCCATCCACCGGTGATTGGTCTCCCCTTCTTCTTCCTTTCTCTTTTTTTTTCTTCTTCTTCTTCTTCTTCGTCGTTCTCTCTGTTCTCTGTAAAACAAACCACCCATGCAAATCCATGACCATATACGCCGACAACCCAGTCCTTTGTTTAATAATTTGCCTTATATGTTTGTATTTGTTCATGGGTGCTCTTTTTCTGCTCACACTTAGGGTGAGGGTTTTTCAGCCTAACCCAAATCTCCCTCGAGTGGGTTAATTGTTGTGTTTTGTTTGTTGGTTTCGGCAGCTAAACAGATCTTTACACCCACCGCTTTTTCCTCTTTCTTTGTCTTCTTCTTCTTCTTCTTATTTCTATTGTGCTATTCTCTATAACACGACCCAACTCCCAACAATCCCATGACCATATTCCCCGAAGACCCAGTCGTTTGTCTCATGCTCGGCATTTGTTTACTCTATTTGTACATGCTCTTCTTCTTCTGTCTGCATTTAAAATCAAGGGTTTTCGTCCTAGCGAAACCCAGATCTGCGTAGAGAAGATTAATTTGTGTATTTTCTTTGTAGGTTTCGACAGTTGAACAGATCTCTACCCTACAACTTGATCTCCAAACTCTACACACTGGTAAATTCGAAACATTGGGGACAATGTTCGGTTTAGGTTGGGGGGTGTGATCTACGATTCCAGTTTGTTATAGTTTTGTTATAAAAAAAAAAAAAAAGATTGTTCTGGATTGCGTATTTTTACAGCATTTTTGCTTATATTTCATGATCACATCAAATGCAGCGTCAATCGTCTTTGTGACTGGCAGACGTTAAAGAACCAGATAGTGAGTCTTAAAGCATAGAAAGCATGGATGTTAAAATTTTTTGGTTTAGTTTGGGAGTCTTGCGCACATTTCCATCTGATGTGCATGCTGTAATCATGAGAAAAGCAAGAGTAGTCAGAAAAATTGAAATTCAAGAAG